>CM042191.1:14816606-14951506 GCA_023539305.1 Ilex asprella
CAAAGTTTGAAAATGTATTTTTCGATAAAGATTCAATTTCTTAGCAACCACAAGTTAATTGAAATTCACCTCCAGAATACGATGCATATCCTAAGGATGCAGTTCCAAATCTATCACGCGTATGCCTTGATGTTACTGATGAAACAAATAATATCATTGATGTTATTACTGTTCCAGACCCATGGAATTTTGATTTCGTGTTCATCCAAGAGGATGAGAAGAATACAGCAATAATATGCACGGGAGTAAAATCATATTTTTAGAATGAGTTCTTTCAAATTAGTAAAGATTTCCCATTAAAGTTGTTGCCGCTTCTACTGTTCAGCATGTTATAAACAAGAGATTTTGATTTAGTGTGGCCACAATTTACAGACAACATAGTTATGTATGATCTCTGCTCATTATTCTTGCCCATTGTTCCTATTCTTGATCTCAAGATTGAAGAATGCTTACTCTGTAAGAGTGTTTTTATTGGCTACTATAATGGGAACATGGCCGGCTCAACAACATTAAAAAAAAAAAACCATGGGTTTTAGGCCCTAAATTTTTAGAAGGCCCCAATTTTTTAGATGCATTATTAACCCATAAAAAAATTAAATCCTTTAAATTTTAAACCCTAAAAAAACCCTTAAAATGTAAAGTACAATCATTATTTTTATTGTAATAATTTAGGTTCATCATTTCATTCATAACATTAGAAATCTAAAAATTATAAGTTGAAAAAATAAAAAGTACTCAAAAGTCAACTCATATTTATTTCTACTCTATGTGTGTGTATGTAAAAATTAGTACAAACTATTAAAAAAAAGTTAAAATCAAACTCTCTTTTTGATAAAAAAAAACAAAAATAAAAGTTAAAATATTTTTTTCAGTAACACTAGCATGTCCTTCTTCTGTCTCTGTCTCATATAATAAATTGAAAATAAATTAATTTTTTTAAAAATTATTATTAAAAATAAAAAAGACCTTATTTAATTTTTTTGGTTTAGGCCTCCAATTACCTTAAGTCACCCTTGAATGGGAACATAAATGCATCGGACGATATGATGGTGTCGAAGCCCACTTTCCAGGAGTCAAAATTTTGGGTTTGTCAAAAGTTTAAATTCAAGCAAAGACAAAATTATCGAACCCAGATTCAATGACTTAGTTGGAAGCCAAAATTTAAGCAAAGCCTCAAATTTTCAAATGAATTCGATGGCAAATTCTTTCCAACTTAGGGAGAATGGTGTAGAAAAAGGTGGAGATTTGGGCTAAAGTTCTCAAGGCAGTTTGAGCAGGCTGATTATTTTCTAATTATGTGAATTGGACAATTTCTAGGAGATTTTTATTTATTTCATAATTTAATTATAAAGTTATTTAATTTTATTTTCTTATAACAATTAGGATTTTATTTTATTTGATTTCCTAGTTTACTTAAGATTTTACTTTCCTAGTTTGATTAGCTTTTTGCCATTATAAAAACAGTTGTAAGCTTTAAGGCTCGAGAGTTTTTTTATAAATAATATTATAGAGTAGTCTTGTCTCTCTTTTTTTTTCAATTATTTGGTATTTGTAAGAATCAACAAATCGATCAAAGTCTTTAAGACTAGTACTCTATGGAATTAACAGGTTTAGAGTAGGAATCTAAATTGTTATTTGTGTGCAAATCAACTGCTTATTTTTATTATCATCTTCTTGTTCATTATGCCATTATTTTTACCTGCTTCCCTGAATCAAAAGGAAACAAGAGTAACAACTACAAAAAAAATCTAAGGAGAAAAAATGTTATTTGGACCTACCTTAAAAATTTTAATTAATAATAGTCATTGAATTAAAAGTAGGCTCCATTAAATAACAGAATTTATAATTATTTGAATAATTTTATTAAATTAAGTATTCTAATTAAATCCTTATAATATCATCAAAAATTAAAAATAAAAATTGAAGCTTCGCCATCTACCTTTTTGCCCAACTGCAAAAGAGGTAACCAAGCTGTGTATTGCAAGGCTAGTCTGTGGAAGCAAAGGAGAAAGTGCAATGCGAATTCTATGTAGTAGTACACCTGCTATTGCTAGCAGTAGAAGTGGAAAATAAATGTTGCAGACCTTAGATTGCTCAACTGCTTGTCTGACTCCTTCAAAAGAAGGCATGCACACACGGTGGTGATGGTTAGGAGTTACGATGGCAATCTTAACCCGTTGAAATTAAATGCGAACCATATAAATCATGTTGTCTTTGTGTTAAATTTACAGGTCACAACATTTATCAAATATCTTAATTTCAAACTTATTTACCAAATTGTCAGTGTTTTTTTAAAAAATGTGTTTTAAATGTCCCTTTTTCAATGCAAAGACTAATTAATTTGAAAACACACGTTAAAGAATTTTCATTTAGAATAGTGTTGTCAAAAACTAATTTTCTTTTTTTTAAAAAAAAATAATTTGATAAAATTATGACATTTAAAATTTAAAATTACAATAATCAAATGATTAACTCTCCAACGAATTGCACAAAGTCACCGATCTCTAAAGATATCAATGTTGCTTACTCGGGCAGTTAGCTGTTTCGAACCTAAAAAACTTGCAAATCATCAATGTCCTTTTTGCTACCATGTTGTCCTCAGTGTTTTTATTTTGAAAAATGTTGTACTTACCAAAATTTTTTACTAAATTTTTCATGCTAAATGATGTGGTATAACCTCCGTTATTGAATATTAATAGGACTCATTTATCTGATAGTAAAAAAATAATATTATGCCTTTATTTTTGGTATGGTAACAACATTTTCAGTCACTTTTTTTAAAAAAAGTACTAGATATCACTTTGCAAAAAAAAAAAGTACTAGATATCACTATTATTGATATGAAGTTGATATGTTCAGCTGAAAAAAGCTATATGCATTGGTGGCTAAGCTGACACATGTATGAGTACTGACCCAAAATCAAAGGGACCACCTAATGCTTCTTGTATGCTAACAATAGTGGAGCTTTAAATAAAATTTCCAATCAGATTCGCTTTGTGAACAAAGCTTTACAGCTTAAGATTAAAGAAGTGGCCAGCGGTAGGTGCTTTGCTTAATCTGTGCTTTCTAAGACTTTCATCCAAATGGACCAATCTGACAAGGCATGATGGAAAATGCAGTCTTTTTGGGGCATTTCATTTGTTCGATGATAAAGTAAATCACACATTAATGAGGTTATAATTATGATTACAATTATAATATCACATCGGAAAACTATAGCTAGGATAAAAATAAAAACACATTACTACATTGATTGATTACGTAATAGTAAAAAAGAAGGAAAATTTGTTGTGAAGTTAAAAAAAATATAGAGAATATAATTGCAAAAAAATAAGAGAATATAACAATAATAGAGAATTAGACTTCTGAACTTGTGTATCTCTCATTGTCATGAAAGCCTCCAATCTTTAAAGTGGATTAAAGGTAATATTTACACATTTACTTAGGCACACGAAGAGGTGGGGGGTTATGGTGTTAGAAATTGATATATACAATTTAATTGTCTATAGTAAATGGTAGCAAGTAATGGTTTATCCACTTAATATAATATTTTAAATACTCGCTCTTGGATGACCACTATAATTAGATTATATGCCTTGTTAGGACCTTGCTAGGAAAATCCTGCTGGGAAAAACCCAACGAAGAAAAAAGAGTATATATCTAGCTAAATCTCAGAATAGTTTTAGAAACACTAAGTCATGTTTGGTTAGCATCTGCAAAACAGTTTTTTATTCTCAAAATTTTAAAAACACCAAAAACTTGTTTGTTTAGCATTTTTGTTCTCAAAATTTTCAAAAAAAATGAGATTAGGAACACAAAAATACAAAGTCACGCTTGTTTTTGGAGTTTTCTTTGGAAATTTTGAAAACACGGAGACAACTTTGCTCATTAAAGAGGTCTATCCTTCGAACTTTCTTAGTAGCAAATATAATCCTCCTATAAAAGGTATTTTTTTTCTGTTTGTCTCTATTTTTTTGCCTCTCCCCCTCTCTCTCTCTCTTTCGGCAAAACTAGAATAAAAGAACAGCGAAGCTCTGATGCAGATCTCCGACGACTGTCTTCTCCGGCGAAAGGATCTTCTCCGACGACTAGAAGCTCTCCGGCGACTGGGTTACTCCATAAATTTTTTATTTTTTTTGGTCTTTCTCCCTCCCAAACTTTCTCTTTCTCTGACTTTCAAAAGGATCCCAGATCTGAGTTTCAGGTCTGGATTTCGAAAGGATCCCAGATCTGGTTTCGAAACGATTTGGTTTGATTTTGATTTTGGCTTGGTTTGATTTTGATTTTTCATTTTTGACACGATCTGTTGGTTGGTTCTTGGTTTGGGGGTGGTGGTGGTTGTGGGTATTGGGTGGTTCTTGGTGTAGGTTGGTGGTGGTTGTGGGTTATCGGTTGGTGGTAGTTGTGGGTGTTGGGTGGTTCTCGGTTTGGGTTGGTGGTGGTTGTGTTGTGGGTTGATGGTGGTTGTGGGTGTTGAGTTGATGGTAGTTATGGGTGGTGGTTGTGGGTGTTGGGTTGATCGTGGTTCTCGGTTGTTGGGTGACACGCAGTGAAAGAGAGAGAGCCAAAGAGTTGAAGTGTGGTGGGATTTGTGGATTATTGTTCAAACAAATTTTATAGTTTTTGTTCTTTAAAATTATTTTTAAAAATATATAACCAAATAGGTTTTGTAATCTAAAAATTTTTAAAAACACTTTCCTAAAACTCTTCTCAAAAGCTATTTTCGGATACTAGTTTTTGAAACGCAAACCAAACAGACCCTAATACTGCTTTATTTTGTCACGCCCCAAATTTTACAAAAGTGTGATTAAAAAAATTACTTTGTTTGTTCCAAAAACATATGTCAGTTTGTTGTAAAAACATTTAGAAAAGTATCTCTTTAGTTTAAATAAATCATTTTTTTTAGAAAATTTTGGCAGAGTTTTTTTTGAAAATCGGGCATTCTGATAATTGGTGATAGCTACTTGTGAGAGCATTAAACATAATAATTATACCTAACTAATCATTCACATCATATTAATCATATACATCTTTTCTCATGATATCCGCAAATAAGTCATTATTGTTCAATACCGGGGTAGCAATTGGGGGCCTACGAAGTCCTCCCAAACATGAGTTATAATCTAATTATCCAAAAAAATTCGTCATGAACAAAATATGCGGAATATCTAAAATCTTTATAAGTAAACCATTTAAAATGTCTCAATATATACATATTATCTCAAATCAACCAAGATAAAAATCACTTACAAATCCTCAATAATATACATCATCGTACATTGCTCTTTACATACTCTAACTAAATATATACAAATTATAACAACTATCTTCTGCCTCGATACTCCCACTATGCAGCCCACAAACATATACCCATAATTGAAAATGTTAAATGATAAGGGTGAGGAACCACACGTTCAGTAGGATAATCATTTTCTTAAGCATTTACAAAGTTTTAAATACCAACATTTCACAAACTACACGAATAAGTAATGAAAACTTTCTATAATTTGGTATAAGAACAAGATAATAAGTAGAGCATTTATAAAAATCTCCTGACACATCATCATTAGAAATATACAATGTATAAATTAAAGTTTTATACATTTTAAACCAAACTATCATAGTAAATATCATGCATGTCTCACACACGGATAATATAATTAATCACACCGGTTCACGCAATGAATTATCCCTGGGGAAACTTTTGGGTCTTGTACTCTAGGGTCTCATCGCCCTTCATTCTTTTCAAGGGGAACGTGTAGAGCATAACTTGTGACGCCACATAGGTCATAACCGAAAATCACTACCATAACTAATCCCCCTTAGAACTAGTAACCGTATTGGCAACCCACTCAATAGGCCCAACCTTCTACTAACCCTCTGCCTGTCAATATCGAGCATACATTTTTCAAAAATTATTATTTTCTATATCCATATATTCTTTTGAAAATTCATGTTATAACCCTGACATTTTATCGAACATATAGGGTACTCAAATCTCAAAAATTGCATTTTCAAAGCAACACAACCAATTCCAAGAAAATAAGTCTTATATATTATGTACAAGAAAAAAAAATATTATGTACAAGATCATAACATACTTCAAAACCTCCAAATCATAAGTTTAATCAAATACTTATAAATAACATCAAAGTAGGGCTTCAAACCCATAACACTAAAATCATTTTTATCCATGTGGGTTCACAATTCCTCAATAAATCAAGGTTTATAACAAGTATTTTGCCATCAAACACATAGTAAGCTTTAGCTAAAGAAAATACATGAGATGCACAATTTATATGCAAGAGAGAGGAAAATTCCACCTAAGAATCAAGAATTCCAAGCTTAATTTTCAAGATTCTCAAGTCAAGCCCAAGCCATAGAGCCTTTCTTCTTCCATCCTCGCTCTTTCTCTCTCTAGGTCTAAGGTGGGTGGAGTAGTTTTGGGTGAGAGATATGAGAAAAATGCTACCCTATTAATTTTCGTCGAATTTCGAGGCAGTCGAATTTTTCACGTTTTACTATGCGATTGTGCATCGCACGACTAAAATGAACCCGAACAGGTTTTTTCGTGAAACCCTCAAAATAATTTAAATTTTTTTCAATAAAAATATACTAAACTTAATACAAGATGAGATTTAATTGATTCGAAATAAAATTTGATCAGAAAAATATGGACGTGTGACACATTGTGCACCAAACATCCAAGGAGTATAAAAAGAGGGAAAATCATATGTTTCCCTATTTCTTCTCTTGAAATTTTTGGAAAATAGAGAGAGAGAGAGAGAGAGAGAGAGAATAGAGAAAACTCAAGTTCTCCCACATTTTTCCTCCGATCTACAAACATCCAACCGTCGGATCACTTCGGGCGGATAATTAAAGTTGCTTTGCACAATGAGAGCTACACGTCCATACCGAAGATCGTGGCTTTCTTCATAATCTCAAAGACAGAAGTTTTGGGGTAAAACTTGGGAGGCTTGATATGGAGTCTTTGGGCTTTTTCTATGCGAATATACGCTACAAGAGATAAAGTTCCTTTCCTATCTAGGTTTCTTTTTAACCCAGGGCTCAAATATGAAATGAGTAGGTGTTAAAGATGAATTCTCATGTATAACACATACCTAGTGCTGTTAGAATGTGAAAAATGAGTATGAGAATATGTTAAAACTAAATCTTGTATGATTTCGGTTTGATGAAATTGCTTGATATGAATTTCATGGATAATGTGTTGTTTGGGCATGATATATGTTCACATAATGTTACATTTTAAGTGTTTGATAAAATGTTTAGGGACCTAAGTATGTTATTTGAATTGAAAATGCTATAACATGCTTAGTGATGGCGTGAAATGTTAATATATGTTTTATGATATAATTGACATTTGAGGAATTGAAAATGTTGGTGGGAATTGGATGTGTTCATTGTATGCTTTAAGACATGATGAACTATAACATAAATTGAAATTATACAATTAGATTGCATGATGATATGAAATGTAATTGCATATTACATTCGCATATGCACAAGTAGTATCATATTCGTGAGCATTCAACATGAGAGCGGTGTATGTGCATGTTTTTTATCACACACCATCTTTGGTGGGTTGATACGTGGGTTCGGGACGGTTGAGTCGAGGTTCAACTAAGTAGTATGGGTTTGCATTGAATAAACATGTCAAAGTTAGCAAGAAGGGCTAAATTCTCCATCGGGTGCAAGACCCGGTAATTTCGGATACGCATCCCGTTGGTATTGAGTCCATAAAGTGTATCAGTGTACGCGGAACCCTTGGTGGAAGTCCATAGATGTCGTGTTAGTTGGTTGACCGTCGGTAAAAGTCCATAAATACCCACCCCAAGAAAGACACAAGATTTTACAAAATAGTCATTGAATGTCTAGCATCAATGGCGGGGGCTTGGAATGTCCGTATGTATACGCATGGCATGACATGAATTATGGGAGCTAATAGATGGCTCGGGTTGTATTGCATGCATGAGTTCCATCGCATGACGGGACATGAAATAGTAGCATTCATTTTGACATGTATGTATTTGAATGGATGCTTAATATAATAAATTGCATGTAACATTTTATATGCATTTGGGTTGGGAAGTAACCCCTTTAGAAGATACCCTATTGAGTGTGACTCACCTTTTATAAGAATATATTTCAGGTGTTGGACAAGCTTTGGCGGACGGCCCCCACATGGGACCGTGTTGATGATGGAGCCAGATTGTGGCTCTTAAATTGCATTTCATAATCAATTATGTAATTTTGTTTTTGGGCTTTATGTAAGGTATCTATAGAACTTGTATTTTGACAAAGGTATGTAATACGACATTATTCTTTTGTAAAAGAAATGAATGGAAGGGGTTGAATAAATTATTGGCTTAAAAGTTAGATTTTGGAGAGTTTGGAGAAAATTTGGGCTCTAGGTACTGGTATCTCACTGGTGTCTAGCATCTAAAGAGCTCAGGTATGGGTACCTAGGCTCACAGGTACTGGTACCCCGAAGACAGTGGGCTTAGGTACTGATTCCTATACTCACAAATACCGATATCACTCTATCTAGGGCCTAGATACCGGTACCTGAAAACCTAAGGGCTCAGGTAATGGTACTACATACCTGAGGTACCGATACCTCTTCTAAAAAAAACTAAAATTTTAAATATAACCTGACCGAGCCTTCACATCTTGAGCCCTTTCATTTGGATGATGTAATTGGTTGAATATTAATCCTATATTTTGGGATGTGGTCCTTAGAATAATCGTATGATTATTGTATGAACATGTTACATATTGGGTAGTGCTTTCGTGAAAAGGTAGACTCTGCCCATATCTCAGTTTTGTTATGATCATGTGAATGGGGTATAACGACATGGTATGGGATTATACGATATTCAGGAATATTCTATAGATTGATGGGTAATCAACAGGTAGAGAAACAACCCCCTGATTTTGGGGCATCACAGCTTTTGTATCAAAGCTTAGGTTCCCGATTACCTTGGACTTGAGGGTAGATTGGGTTAAGCCATTGTATTCATTATACATTGCATGTTATGTGCATTAAATGCTACATGTTGTATGATATGTGATTATATGCATTATTAAATGTGTATGCGAATGAGACACTAGGGTTAGAAACATAACATTGGGATCGAAAAAAAAAGAATGAGAAAATTTACAGTTTGGCCATCTACTGGTGGATGGCATGCATCCTACCAGTGAGACAAGAGGAAAATTTTCAACTTTGAAACTTTGATCCCTAACTTTGGGATACTAAGTTAGTGGTCTATTGTTATCTTACATGTGTGTAAATGACAAATAAAGGAAGAGGACATCACAACAGTCGAAGGGGTGGACAGGACAACCAACCACCACCACCACCACCACTACCACCGACCTTTGATCAACAAGCCTTCATGGAGGCTACGGCAGCAATGAATGCTACCTTTGCACAAGTCAGTGCTAACATGGGCCATGGAGGCTCAAACAACCTCTAGAGGTTTAAGGCACATAAACCACCAACCTTTATGGGAAGGCCGGACCCGATAGTGACCGACCATTGGTTCTAACAAATAGACAAGATCTTGGATGCTATGGAGATCACATCCGATGCCACGAAGATAAGACTAGCCACATTCTAACTTGGGGGAGAGGCCCATCTATGGTGGAATTGAGCAAAGGCCTCAAAGAATATTAAGACAATGACTTGGGAAAAGTTCCATGAGCTCTTCAACAAGTGAAAGCCCATAAATTTCTAGACTTGAAGTAAGAGACCATGATGATGATGGAATACATGGCTAAATTCACCCAGCTAGCCCATTTTTCTGATGATTACATGGCCACTGACTTGGCCAAAGTAAGGAGATATGAAAACGGCTTGAAGTTGTCCATTCGGGACAAGATTGTGGGTCATCGCCTACAAGACCTAGATTTAATGGTCGTGACAGCCATGACTATTGAGAGGTAGGTAGATGACGCTAAGAACATCAAGGAGGCCAGTGTTAAGGATAAGAAGAAGGAAGGTCAGTCATCTTCTAGTAATCCGGATAAGAAGGAGGGTCAGTCATCTTCTAGTAGTCCGAAGAAGAAGGAAAAAACATCTATCACACAAGGATTACAAGGGTAGGGTAGATGCTATCAAAGCCAAGGCTAAGGCCAATCCTCCCAAGGTGGGAGAAATTTTAGGGCTCCCTATCAGGCTGGCTAGAAGACTTCCTACATATGCCACCAACCGAGCCACTTGAAACGAGATTATCCTCATAGGCAAAGATCCCAGAGTTATGAGAGATCTTAGTACTAGTCATCAGTGGGGCATATATAAACATTTTCATTCCTCCCTACCTTACAATGGGCAAGGGAAGTCAGTTCCAATTCCAGTTCCAGTTCTAGGGTGCTACACAAGCCTCTACTGCATCACAGGTGAAAATTCCACAATTAGGTCAGATAAGTCAGGATGTGGGCTGTAGCCAAGTATAGGGCTTGCAGGAAGGGACTTCAAGGACCCAAGGGCAAGTCTTACCTATCACACCACAGACTAAGCCAGTGGACTAGTCAGTGATTTAGGGTACATTTTTACTCTCTTGATTATGGGCAAGTGTGTTATTTGATTCGGGTGCATCTCTTTCATTCATTGTTGCATCATGTGTAAAGGATTTAGGCTTAGAGGTTGAGACCTTAGAGGAGCCATTGCAAGTGAATTCTCCTCTAGGAACTAGGATTTGCATTAATAATGTATGTTAGGGATGTGAGTTAGAGATCTCAGGGATTCAACTCACTGTGGACCTTAGGGTCATGGAAATGTTTGAGTTTGACGTTATCCTTGGGATGGATTGGTTGGCGGTACACCGAGTCGTCATTGATTGTGATAAGAAAAGGGTCATTGCTTACACACTAGAGGGTGTTTGTTTCAAGTTTTTGGTAGAAAAACACAATGCTTTACTCCAAGCCATGTATGATTCTCGTTGGCATGGACAGTTGATAAGCTGGCTTGCAAACCTTACACTTGAGGATAAGGTGAGGCAGGAGTTGGTTCTATCTTGGGTAGTTTGCAAATATGCAAATGTCATCCCAGACGAGTTATCGAAATTGCCTCTACATTGGGATATAGAATTTAGCATTGATTTACAACTCGGTGCATCCCCTTTTTCTATGACGCCATATAGGATAGCACTTGCGGAGTTGTAAGAAATCAAGGTCCAGTTGCAAGCTTTGTTAGACAAGGGTTTTATTAGGCCGAGTAACTCACATTAGGGTGCTTCAGTGCTATTTGCCAAGAAGTAGAATAGGACCCTTAGACTTTATATAGACTATCGACAGTTGAATCAAGCCACCATCAAGAACAAGTACCCATTATCGTATATAGATGACTTGTTTGACCAATTGAGAGGGGTTCAGGTCTACTCTAAAGTAGACTTGTGCACGAGATACCATCAGTTGAGTATTAGGGAGGTCGATATCCCTAAGACAACGTTTAGGTCTCGATACGGGAATTTTGAGTTTATCTTTATACCCTTTAGTTTGATGAATGCCACTGTAGTAGTCACGGTTCTCGTGCACTGGGTGTTCCAACCCTATCTTGATCAGTTTGTCATAGTCTTTGTTGATGACATTCTGATATACTCCAAGTACTTCTGACGTTATTCTTGGGATTGGTAAGATATTATCAGAGGTTCACTAAGTACTTCTCACGGCTAACTGCACCTATGACTAGGTTGATCAGGAAAGAAGTCAAATTCTAGTGAGATGACTCATGTGAGAGGGAATTGTGGGAGTTGAAGAGGAGACTTACTTCAGCTCCTATCCTTATAATGCCAGAGAGGGGACAGAGGTACATATTCTGTTGTGATGTCTCAAAGGACAGACTTGAATGTGTTTTGATGCAGTACGAGAGGGTGGTAGTTTATGGTTCTTGGCAGTTGAAGAACTACAAGTTGAACTACCCCACCATGAGATGGAGTTGGTGGTTATTGTCTTTGCCTTGACTGCATGGCACCACTATTTGTACGGAGAGTAGTTTGAGGTGTTCTCGAACCACGAGAGTCTGAAGTACATTTTCATGCAATGAGGCCTCCTATGAGGCAACGCAGGTCGATAGAGTACTTGCAGGATTATAACTTCATCTTGTATTATCATCCTGAAAAGGCAAATGTAGTGATTGATGCACTCAGTCAAAAGTCACAGGGAGTCTTGGCTAACTTCCTGAGAATGGAAGATGCTCAAGATTGTGGGACAGTTTAGGCTACACTACATAGATCAGGCTCAGGGCATCATGGAAGTCTGATAGCTATGCCTTTCTTATTAAGTAAGGCGATCGAGTCCTAGGGGTAGGACATAGAGATATTGTCCATTCGGGGACCAGGTATACTCACGTATAAGTAATGAGGGTTGGGTCATTCATGCTGATTACAGTCTTCGATTTAGGGCAACATTTGTCGTTCCCCAATCTATAGATTTGAGAGAGGAGATCCTTAGGAAATTTCATTGTTCCCGTTTTACTGCACATCCTGGTGGCATGAAGACGTACCATGATCTTCACCATCAGTACTACTGGAGTGGGATGAAGAGACACTTTGGAGACTTTGTTAGTACATGTCTCACATGTTAGCATGTCAAAGCTAAGCACCAAAGACCAGTAGGGTTACTTCAGCCTTTGGAGGTGGCCGAGTGGAAGTGGGAACACGTCAACATGGATTTTTTTACCCATTTACAATGTATGTGGTGTGGATGATCATGGACTGACTTTCGAAATCGACACTCTTTAGTTGTGCAGATGACCTTCACGCTAGAGAAATTCTGCAGGTTATATATACGGGAGATAGTTCAATTGCACGGGGTTCTTATATCTATAGTATCGAATCGGGATTCCCAATTCACAGCTCACTTCTAGGAGAGCTTTTAGCTAGCTATGGGGACACAGTTGATGAAGAATACAACTTTTCATCACCAGACGAATGGTCATTCTGAGATGACCATCTAGATTTTAAAGGACATGATTCAGGCATGAGTCCTTGACCTCAAGGGTAGCTGGGAAGAACACTTGCCCGTAGTAGAGTTTTCCTACAATAATAGTTATCAGGTGAGCATACAGATGACACCCTATGAGGCATTTTATGAGAGGTTGTGTCATTCTCTAATTTGATAGAAGAAGGTTGGAGAGAGACCTTCCACGGGTCCAAATTTGATTAGGAACATCTTAGAGAAGGTAGACTTGATATGAAAGCATTTTCTTACGGCTTAGAGCTAACAAATAGCTACACCGATAGACGGCGAAGATCTTTGGAGTTCGAGGTTACAGATTACGTCTTCTTGAAGGTCATGCCTAAGAGGGGAGAGGTCAAGTTTGGGAAGTGGAGAAAGCACTCGCCAAGGTATATTGGGCCTTTTGAGGTACTCGAGATGGTTGGTACAGTTGCTTATCGGTTGGCATTATCGCCAAATTTATCAGGTGTTCACGTTGTGTTCGATGTCTCCATGCTGTGAAAGTACACTATGGATCCTACACATGTGGTAGATTTAGGTGAGCTAGTTGTTGATGCGGATGAGATCTTTGAGGAGGCATTGGAGTGTATCATGGATAGCTGAGAGCAAATTTTGTGTGGCAAGACTGTGAGGCTGGTGAAGGTGTTGAGGTGGCACCTGGGTATGGAGGAGGCGACATAAGAGCGTGAGGACACTATTCACGTTACCTATTCGTTCATATTCGATGATAGAGGTACACTACTTGTAGTCATAGAGCAGTACATGACTTGTTGCATACGCATGGTGTTATATGTGCATGTGTGCGTAATTTCGGGGATAAAATTCCTTTAAGGGGGAAGAATGTAAGACCCAAAAAAATTAAAATTTTATTAAAAAGGATAAACCGATAATTAGTCCTTATGGTACGAGTTAAAAATCTAATTTTTTTTAGAACTTGGATGACAAAATAGACCTCACAGTTGGATTTGTCTCATGAAATAAGCTACCCAGTCAATTTTCGTCGAATTTCAAAATAGTCAAATTTTTTGCATTTTACGATGCGATCGTGTGTCACTCGACTAAAATAAATGCGATCAATTTTTTTTCACGAAACCCAGGAAATAATTTAAAGTTAGTTCATAAAAATATACTAAACTTAACATGTGACGATATTTAACTGATTCAAGATAAAAATTTGACCAAAAAAAGTGGGACGTATGACACATTGTGCACCAAGTATCCAAGAAGTATAAAAAAGGGGAACTCCCATCTTCTTCCTCAGATCTACAAAGATCCAACTATCGAATCACTTCAAGTGGAGAATTAAAGTTGCTCTACATGACAAGAGCTACTCGTCCATGCCAAAGATCGTGACTTTCTACACACTTTAAAAGACGGTAGTTTTGGGATAAAGCTTTGAAGGCTTGATTTGGAGTCTTTGGGGCTTCTTCTACGCGAATATATGCTACAAAAGGTTGGATTCCTTTCCTATCTAGGTTTATTTCCAACGTAGGGTTGAAATATGAAATGTGTAGGGTGTTAGAGATGAATTCTCATGTATAACACATACCTAGTGTTGTCAGAATGTGAAAAATGGGTATGAGAATATGTTAAAACTAATTCTTGTATGATTTGGGTTTGATGAAATTGCTTGATATGAATTTAATTGATAAGATGTCGTTTGGGCATGACATGTGTTTACATAATGTTGTGTATTAAGTGTTTGAAAAAATGCTTAAGGACCTAAGTATGTTATATGAATTGAAAATGCTATAACATGATTAATGATGGCGTGAAATGTTAATATATGCTTTATGATATAATCGACATTTGATGAATTGAAAATGTTGGTGGGAATTGGATATATTAATTGTATTTTTTAAGACATGATGAGCATGTAACATAAATTGTAATTATACAATTAGATTGCATGATGATATGAACTGTAATTACATATTACATTCGCATATGCATGAGTATCATTGTATTCGTGGGCATTTGACATGAGTGTGGATGTGTGTGCTTGTTTTTTATAAAACACCATCTTTGGTGGGTTGTTACGCGGGCTAGGGAAGGTTGGACCGAGGTTCAACTAAGTTGCATAGGTTTGCATTGAATAAACATGTCAGGCTTAGAAAGAAGAGCTAGATTCTCTCTCGGGTGCGAACGTGGTAATTCAAATACACACTTCCATTGGTATTGAGTTCATAAAGTGTGTCAGTGTACGCGAAACCATTGGTGGAAGTCCATAGATGTCGTGGCGGTTGGTTGACCATTAGTGGAAGTCCATGAACACCTAACCAATAAAGACACAAGATTTTATAAAATGGTCATTGGATATCTAACATCAATGGCGGGGGCTTGGAATGCCCGGATACATACGCATGGTATGACATGTGTTATGGGAACTGGTGGATGGATCGGGTTGCATTGGATGCTTAAGTTCCATCTCATGAAATGACATGAAATAATAACATTCATTTATGGCATGTGTGTATTTGAATGAATGCTTGCTGTGATAAATTATATGTGATATTTCATATGCATATGTGATTAGCACAAAATATTGCATATTTTATGTGCTAATACATTCCTTTTTCACTTGCTTTTGGGGATTTAATGTATGGACTTGTGCTGATTGAGCTATTATGAAGAATTGTGGTGTTTGCAGAGGAAAAGAGTCGCAGAGGAAAAGAGTCAAATGATGCTTCTTAAAGCCTTCCTAGATGGGTTGAGAATGATGAATATGAAAGGATGGCTTGAGGATAGCTCAAGAGAGGAAGAAATCAAGAAAATCATAAAATCAACCAAACCGTACCAGTACACTACGGCTACTGGAGTTCGAGGTACCAGTACGCTTTACTAATTTGCCTAAATTATGTAGCCATGCTCTGCTGCCTTGAGGGTCCCACCAACATGTCTCCCACTCTCCTCTGACACGCCCATAATACTGTTCATCCCTTTCACACTTCTCGGACTTTTGGAGCCATGGTGATCAATGAGGACAGAGAAGAGAAGAGAAGTTGGGCGTGCAGACAAGAACTGCACCCCCTGTCCAGCCCATTCCTCCTGCAACCCTATGGATAGAGATCACATTTGCAGGCTAGGCCATCACTCTAGGCACATTTTTGGCAAAAGAAAGACTCCATTTTTCAGGGCAAGGGGACACACATTAGGATATTGAGAGAGAAAGAGTCTAGGTAAAAGATGATTAATAGTGTTTAGAGATAGAAATTGAGATTTTCACATTTTTTTCAATACATTGTCTTCCATTTTGATGTAAGAATATTGTAAGCTTCATTTAATGTCTTTAATGCTATACACTGCAAGTTCATTTCAAGTTTAGTCTTCATTACAAGCTTTCACCATTAATGCATCTAGGTTCTTCATTTCTTTTAGCTGTAAAATGAGTATTCAATGTATTTTCTTGTAGTTATATCTCCTTGCACTTATCTATTCAAGAACTTTATTCTCTTATAATGCATTTGCTCTACATTGTGAAATTCATATTAAGCATGAGTAGCTAAACATTTTAGTTGGCCAATCCAAGGGAGACCTCCACTTGGGTATGTAACGCCTTAAAACCACCTTGGACGGCATTACAATTTATAAACTATTCACATCATGAGAGCACTAAATAACTTCATATCCAAAAGGATTTCATTTATAATTCATAGTAGATATAATAACATCCAAGAATATGCCCAACTACGACCTTTACATCCCAAAAGAATCAAAATAAAACTTGTAGCTGAATACAAAGTATTGGGATTTACAAAGTCGCAAACTAGAACAAAAGAAGATAATGCTCTAAGCATCCACTTCGGGGTCTACGTCTCCTTCTACTGGAGCTTCCCACTATGACGGCTCCACAACGCCGAGCTCTTCCTCTAAGCTATTATAATCTAGAAAAGACATTGTTTGTAGGGGTGAGCACGAAGCTCTGTCGGAATATCCTCCCAAACTCGAACAAGGTTTTGAAAGCATGTAAAACAAGTTGGTCTCATTTCACAAATAGCATATATAACCTTTTGAGGTAAAATCATGACATTTTAATAGATTTGTAGTTTACGAACAACAATAAAGTTAAACTGAAAGGTGAAACCAATTACCGACAATGAGCCATACAATTTACAAAAGTAAATCAATACCCCATACATGATATAATATTGTCCTCTTTGGTATGAGCATCCTTACAAGGAACCTCTCACCCTCAAGATTTTGTTTCTCAAGCATCCTTACAAGGAACCTCTGGAGAAGGCCACATATTGTCCTCTTTTTTGCATGAGCATCCTTACAAGGATCATCTCACCCTCAAGGTTTTGTTTCTCAAGCATCCTTATAAGGAACCTCTCGAGAAGACCACATATTGTCTTCTTTTGGCATGAGCATCCTTACAAGGAATCTCTCACCCTCAAGGTTTTGTTTCTCAAGCATCCTTACAAGGAACCTCATGAGAAGGAATGAGCATCCTTACAAAAAACATCTCACTCATGTTCATCCAAATAACCATACCATAAATACAATACCAACAATTTTCTCAAATAACCAATCATTCCATAAATTCTCAATTTACGAGCAAATTCCAAAAATCTCCAATTCTCACAAGTGAAATTCCCAATAGAACAAATTTAAGAAAAGGTACATGAGATCATCAACAATATCATTTTAAAGCTCAACCCAAAGCACTAGAGTTTCAAAATCAAGATGAAGTGAAGATAGAGGGTGAAATCCATTTTTTTCCTCAATACTAGGGTTTTTAAGCAAGAGCAAGAGATTTCATGGGCATTCAATCCTAATTTTGTGTAAAACATTATAATAATTGCAAAAGGACCAAGAAACAAAGAACTCATAGAAAATACATATGATTAGGAGTCAAAACATGTATATTTATACAAACCCTAGCCTCAATGTAAGAAAATGGAAGAAAACCCTCCATTGAAGCAAAGATTCCAAAGTTCAAATCAAAAGTCTCAGTCCTAGAGACCTCTTTTCTCCTCTTTCTTCTTTCCTTTATCTTCTCCTAGGGTTCTAAAATATTTAGGGTGAGAGTGAAATGGATGAATAGGGTAAAATGTACAGAAAAAAGGTGTTTTAAATGGTCAAATCCTGACTTTTATTGTACAGAATTTCAGGTTTCTTTCGGGCGTACCGGTACACAGTACCGGTACGGAAAACTCTGTGGACCTCAGGGTAACGGTACACAGTACCAGTACGTTATATCGGTACGGTTTGTCCAGTTTTGTCTATTTCCACTGTTTTTCATTTTCAATCTTTTCCAAAACTAACCTAAACTTATACAACATACATTTGTACATCAAACATAGTTGGTCTAAGTTCTATTACAAACTATTTCATATATTCATAACTTAAAACTAAGTTTTTAGCTAATATTTACAATGTTAGCATTTCCTACGTTTATAACCTATATGGTTCATTCCTACGCCATTACATATACTAAATTACTAAACAATTTTATCTTTATATCACTATAACACACGTGGGGGTTTACAGGGTATGTTATTCTAACTCTCTTTCATTCCTCCTCTCGGTGAACAATGGCTTGGTTTAACTGGGTTGGGGTGAGGACATGGTTGTTAGTTCTTGATACACCATAGACATTGTCATGGGGTATGCTTGATCTCACCTCCATTTTAGTCACGAGATTCTCACGAATCAATCATACATTTAAGCACCATTGGAGGAAGGAGTTGAGTTGGTTTGACATTCCCATTAGAGTGAACCTTTGTGATTTGCCAACACTAGTTCTCATTCTATTTCATCAACCTACACTTACAAACCAATCTTCAAATCAACAAAGATTTTTACACTTTCTTTCCATCGAAAGCATTTTCAAACGATTCACATCCTTCCCTGAGGAAACAACCTTGGAATACCTCCAAGTAAAACATGACCCGCAAAAGTCTCCTTGTGCTTGGGGAGCATTTTTGTACATTTACATCTTCATTTCACATATTCCATTTTCCTATCTCCTTACTCTTTCTTTTGACACCATTCTAAGGGAGCGTGACACTCCCTCCCTGTTTGCACACACATCATACATACATTGAGGGAAGGTGTTAAGAGGTTAGGAACAACAAGAAAAATAACCAAGCATTATTGGCGCCATTGTTTGGGAAGAAGAGCCCTTAGGAACGTAACTAAAATGGTACAAGCATTTTTTCCATCGTTGCCAGGGAAGGTAAGTGCCGAATCAAGAAAGTGATTTTCAGACAATGGAGGTAAGTCCCGTGATTTTCATCATGGACTGAGGTAAGTTGATCCTTGTACATATTTGTGTGTGTTTGTATTTTCAATTGTAGATAGTTTTATTTCATGTGAGGACGTGACAATCAAAATTGACTTGTTAGACAACCATTAGCCCCCGATATGAATCCTAACCAAGACCCACCCGAGGATGCGGGTGAAAATTTTGAGCATGTGGATGTTAATCCAAATATTCAAAGGGCTGGGGGAGTGCCCGAACCTAGTGTGCAAAATCCTAGAATGCATTACCCCCTCCCATAAACGAAGGGAACAACATCCAAATGGATCCTCCGGCGAGGTCCATGAGGCATTTCCTTCAACCAATCTGCAACACCACACCCTCATGCATCCATTTACCTGTCCAAGCTCATCACTTCCAAGTTAAGCCGGGGATGTTGTAACTACTTCCTACATTCCGTGGGATTGAAAAGGAAAACTCCTACTTGCACATAAGGGAGTTTGAGGATATAGTTGTAACATTCAATGCTAACTATGCTACGGAGGACATAGCTCGATTGAAATTGTTTCCTTTCCCCCTTGGTGATAGAGCCAAATCATGGTTGTATGCCTTGCAATCTTGATCCATTACCATTTGAGCTTAAATGCTTTCTGAATTTTTGAATAATTTTTTTCCCGTTCATAGAACCATTTCATTAAAAAAGGAAATTCAAAATTTTTCTGAAAAGCCCAACGAGCAGTTCTATCAATGCTAGGATCGCTACAAGGATTTAATACAATCCATACCACACCATGGCTTTGAATCATGACAACTGGTAAGTTTCTTCTATAAAGGAATTACACCAAGCCATATACAATTCATTGACAAGATGTGTAATGGCGAGTTCTTGAACAAAGACCTCGATGAGGTCCTGGACTACTTTAGTACACTGGCCCAAAATACACAATCCTGGGACGTTAGGGATCCTAACGATGTACCTAGGACATCTCCGGATAGTAGTCAACCACAAGGGGGAGGGATATATGATTTGAGAGACCGGGAAGACTTACTTTCAAAAATTGCCAAATTATCAAAGAAAGTTAAAAGTCTTGAGGTCAAAGAAAGCATGAAGTGTCACATGTGTCAAGGACCGATGAGTTTTGCTCAATTTGTGAGAATGGAGAGCATTCCATATCGGAGTGCCCCAACATTCCGGCGTTTAAGAAAACGTACCATGAGCAAGTGCATGCATTTAACCAAACAAGATAATCATTCTCTCCACATTCGAACACTTATATTCTGAGTTGGAGCAATCACCTGAATTTTAGTTGGAGAAATGAGAATCTCATCCCTCATGGTTCGAATGCATATTCATCACCCGCACCTTTGATGTAAAATCAATACCAAGGTCAATGGTAAGCATCTAGCTCCCAATACCCCCGGTCTAATCAGCAAGGGTATTCTTCAAACCAACCACCACAAAATCCACCTCCCCAAAGCTTCTCCCAACAAAGACCATCTAATTCTTCCACCTACCAACCTCCCCATAAGAGGAACTTGGAGGATGTGTTTCATTCATTCATCCAAAGCCAAACTGTCACAACTCTTAACAACATGGCAGCTCAACTCACAAAGATCACAAATCACATAGGGTTGTCACAATAAGAAAAGAAAAAATTCCCCACTCAACCCCAAGAAAACTTTAAGGAACAAGATGTGATTGAGTCTTTTGAGAACACAAAGGAGAGTTGTGAGAAACTCAAGGCAGTCACTACCCTTCATAGTGTCAAACAAATTGATAAATTCGTTGTGCCAAAGGGTTCAGCCAAAACCACATTGCAAAAAGAAAAAGAGACCATGGGTGACATTGACAAGGGTGAATCAAGTGAAAAGAAAGAGAGTCAAGTAGTTGAGGAAAAGAAATTGGTTGATGATAGTATAATTGGTTCCCTTATGCTCACCACTTTTCCTAGTCGTTTGAAGCCACCTGTCAAGGTGGCTAATTATGTTGATATTTTGAAAATGTTTAAGCAGATGAAGATCAACATTCCACTCCTCGACGCCATCAAGCAAATCCCCTCTTGTGCCAAGATTTTGAAGGATTTGTGCACTGTGAAGAGGAAGCAAAATGTGCACAATAAGGCATTCCTCACCGAGCAAGTGAGCTCAATATTAAGGACAAACACCCCACCAAAATTTAAAGACCCCGACTGCCCTACCATTGCCATCACACTAGGGAGTTGCCGGGTGGAGCAAGCATTGCTTGATTTGGGGGCTAGTATCAATCTCCTGCCTTACTCGGTGTACAAACAACTCCAACTTGAAGAGTCGAAGTTAATCTCAATCACTCTTCAGTTGGCCAATCGAATCATTCGAGCACCAAAGGGAGTGGTCGAGGATATTTTAGTTCAAGTGGATAACTTTTATTTTTCTGTTGATTTCATTGTGCTGGAAACTCATCCTGTTTCTAACCCTTGCTCCCAAATTCCTGTAACACTTGGAAAACCCTTCCTTGCTACATCTAATGTTGTGATAAATTACAAAAACGGTCTAATGAAGTTGGCATTTGGGAATATGACAATGGAACTCAATGTATTCAACTTGACAAAGCAACCGGGTGATGATGAGGAAGTGAGATAAATAGAATCGAAACTTTGATTGAGGAGCATTTAGAGTTGGAGGGGATGTTAAAATTCAAGGAAGAAGGAATTGTGGATCTTGAGAATTATGATGAGCAAGAGGAGGTAGAACATTTGAAAGGGATGGAAAGGTGGATCCCTATATTCGAGGAGTTACCCCATGGAGAAAAGAAAAAATTTTCATCGGATGAACAAAAACCCAACTTGGAGTTGAAGCCCTTGCCCTCCAATTTGAAGTACGCCTATTTTATGGAAGGTGAAACATTTCCGGTGGTCATTAGCTCTACATTGAACATGGAACAAGGAAAAAAACTCCTGGAGGTATTGAGAAAGCATAAAAGAGCAATTGGGTGGACCATTGCAGATATCAAGGGGATAAGCTCTCTCATTTTCCCCTGCCACATATAGCTTGAGGAGGATTCCAAACCTTCCCAACAACTACAAAGACAGTTGAATCCCATCATGAAGGAGGTGGTGAGAGATAAGGTTCTGAAACTACTTGATATGTGGATCATTTTTTTCAATTGTCGATAGTGAGTGGATTAGCCCCACACAAGTAGTACCTAAGAAATCCAGAGTTACGGTCGTTGAGAATGATGAGAATGAGCTTATACCTACAAGAGTGATCACCGGATGGAGTACGTGCACTGATTACCAAAAGTTGAACGCTTGCACAAGAAAAGACCACTTCCCATTGCCATTCCTCGATCAAGTTCTAGAACGAGTTGCGGGGCATCTATTCTGCTGCTTTTTAGATGGATACTCTGGCTACATTCAAATCAAGATTTCTTTGGAGGATCAAGAGAAGACCACCTTCACGTGCCCCTATAGTACATTTAACAAACTTGGAGAAAGTTCTAACAAGATGTGAGGAGAAGAATCTAGTCTTGAATTGGGAAAAGTGTCACTTTATGGTGACGGAAGGAATTGTTCTTGGCCATATAGTTTTAGAAAGGGGTATTGAAGTCAAAAAAATCCAAGGTGGAGGTCTTCTCCAACCTCCCCACGCTGAAAGCCGTCAAAGGCATCCGGTCGTTTTTAGGCCATGCAGGTTTTATCATCGAGTCATAAAGAATTTCAATGCATTGACTCAACCCTTGACCAACCTACTGTCTAAGGAGGTCCCATTCGAGTGGTCAGATGATTATGAGGCATTCTTTAAAAAACTTAAAAACATGCTAGTCACACCTCCGATCAGGCAACCACCCAATTGGGATCTACCTTTTGAGCTCATGTGCGACGCGAGTGATTACGCGGTCGGTGCAGTGCTCGATCAAAGGGAAGAAAATATATTATATGTGATACATTATGCTAGCAAAACACTGAATGAGGCTCAGATGAATTACACTACCATCAAGAAAGAGTTGCTAGCAATAGTGTTTGCCTTAGATAAATTCCGTTCTTACATCATTGGTTCACCTATTGTTCTCTTTGCTAATCATTTTGCTTTGAAGCATTTGTTGTCTAAGCAGGATGCAAAATTGAGACTCATTAGGTGGATACTTCTCCTACAAGAATTCAACTTGACGATCAAGGACAAGAAAGAAATTGAGAACCTGGTGGCGAATCATTTATTCCGGCTTATGGTGCAAGAGGCCGATGAACACATTTTTATCCCTGACTTTTTCTCTGATGAGCATTTGCTTTCAATTCATTCTGTATGTCTTTGGTATTCAGATATATGTAACTATCTTGCAACAGGATAGATACCACCGCAACGGAGCCCAGAAGATCAAAAACGATTATGGCAGATGTGAAGTGCTTCTACTTCGACAACCTGTGCATGTTCAAGTACTACCCCGACCAAGTCATGAGAAGATGTGTACCTGAGAATGAACAACGGGACGTCCTTGCATTTTTCCATTCATAAGCATGCGGTGGACATTTTTTAGCGAAAAAGACTTCGGCTAAAATTCTCTCATCAGGTTTTTATTGGCCCTCTCTTATCAAAGATTGTGTTTTATTTTATAAGGGATGCGAGAGATGCCAATGTTTTGGTAGCGTGACCCAAAGAAACATAATGCCCCTTTCCCCTATGCTTGTCATAGAAATATTCGACTGTTGGGGTATCGACTTCTTGGGTCCTTTCCCTATGTCTTTTGGTTATTTGTACATCCTCCCGGGAATGGACTATGTGTCCAAGTGGGTGGAGGCTATCCCGACTAAGACTAATGACCATTGGGTCATAGTCAAGTTTTTCAAGAAGAACATCTTTTCAAGATTTGGGATGCCTCGTGCAATGATAAGCGATGGTGGATCGCATTTTTGTAATAGGACATTCGCTTCCTTAATGTTTAAATATGGCGTTACACATAAGGTTTCCACTGTATTCCACCCACAAACCAATGGCCAAGTCGAGTTGGCCAATAGGGAGATTAAGAATATCTTGAAAAAAATGGTTAACTCCATTAGGAAAGATTGGTCAGTTAGACTGACTGATGCCTTATGGACTTACCATACAACCTACAAAACTGTTTTTGGTATGTCTCCCTACCGGCTTGTCTATGGAAAGGTTTGTCACCTGCCAGTTGAAATGGAACACAAGGCCTATTGGGCCATTAAGACTTTAAATTTTAATTTGAGAATGGTCAGTGATAATAGGAAGTTAGAGATGAATGAGCTGGAAGAGATTCAATGAGATGCGTTTGAGAGCTCCAAAATCTCAAAGGAATGGGCTAAAATCTTTCATGATAATTCCATCATACGAAAATCATTCGAGTCCGGCCAAAAAGTGTTCTTATACAATTCTCGCCTCTCAAATTTTTAGGGGAAACTCCAATCCCATTGGGATGACCCCTATCTCGTCAAGTTGGCCTACCCCAACAGAACTGTTGAGGTGAAAAACCCTGAGAATGGCCAGACATTCAAGGTCAATGGCCAAAGACTTAAGACATTCTTCGAGGGTTTTCAAGAGCAAGAAGTTGAGGAGGAGTTGACAGATCCCGTGTATCCGGATTTGGTGGAGGAGTAGCTAATGTTTATGCTTTTTAGTGTACAGTTGCTTTTATTTATGTATGTTATTTTTATTCCATGTCACTTACTTTCTTTGGTTGTATAGTATTGATCTTCTTAGTTTCAGATATTGGTGCTTTTGTTGAAGCTCAATTGCGAGGTGTTCTCTAACGCTACCTATCTTTTTACTGTCCTTCAGTGCATGTCATATCTTTTTGTTGCATTGAGGACAATGTATGAATCATGTTGGGGGTGAGGTGCACCACTTACATGTTACACCAATTTTTGGGGTGAAAAATTCACCTTTCACATATATCATACAGATTTTTTATTTACATTGGTGAAAATATGAGAAAATTTTAAAAAATTTTGATGAAAATATTTGAATGTTGATCTGTATTCCCTTATTAAGAGTGTTTGGATTAGATGATATGTTGGTCGTTATGTTGAACTTTGAGCACATGAACATACCATAGAAGTGAATCCTATGCGTGAGTATCACATATATATCTGTTTTTGAACTCAACTATATGTGCCCTCTTGAATGTGTAATTTTAGCAATTTACGGATTTGATTCATATTTTAGGCTTGACATAAGTAGTGGAAATGAGTAAAAACCCATGAGAGCTTTAGTACCAATTCTTTTTGGAGGGGACTTACATTTACTCAAGGAAAAATTCTTAAATTTTAAATTTGTTCAATGCTCTCATTATGTTTGCTTTGGTAAGGTGCATCGGTGTAGTCGATTAATTTATCTGAAATGTACACTGCTCTCCCATGCTTATTTAAAAATGATCTTAGGCCATCTTTGAAATGCTTTGAGCCTTTGCTTTATTCTTATGAAAATATTATCCTTAGTGTCGTTATTGAGCCTGATGAAAATTTGTTTCTATGCCACACAATTGACCAAGCTGATGGAAATAAGAAATATCTATCTTACCTTGGTTGTTCCTTGAAGCTAAATATGAGTGATTGCAAAAGTAAAGGAAGGGTGGAGTGGAAACTCAAACAAAGGGATGAATGATGTTAAAACTCAAAGAATTCAATAAAAAAGGAATGTGAATCAAAGAAAAGGAGAAAAAGGGGTGAGAAAAAGAAAGAATGATCAAAAGAAAAAGAAAATGTCAAGAAAGAGAAAAGAAAAGAAGCAAAGAGTGTGGGAATGGTGTAAAGAATGAAAATTCCATCAAAAGGGAGATCTTTTTGAAATAAAAGTCTTTCACTCGGAACAACCCTCTTTGTTATCATATATCCTTTATTCTTTTCCTCATTATCACCTCAAGGCCCCATTACAACCGTTAAAGTCCTAAATGATCTAGAAAAACATGGGAGATGCATAATCGTAAATAGAGTGATGAGTTAATTTTGCTACTTAATGCCCTAACATTCCTTTTATGAGATTTGTCAAAGTCGCTTCATTCTCAAACTTAAACTTCATTTTTGGATTACATGTGAGCATATTTTGTTTTTTGCTCACAAAAATCTATCTCGCATGTACACATGGCGTGCATGTCAGCATAACTAGAGTGAATTTCATTGTTAAGAGTGACCTCTGGTGAGTTTTGCATTGAAACTGAGTTTGACTAGCCATTCTAATGTGAATTCTGTTGCGTAAATGCTCAAATTACTTGTTCAACTCACACACACACGATTTTGGAAATAAATATGTAGGTGCATACTTTAGACTAGTATGTAAGACTAGGGTATGACTCATGTGTGCTTAGTTCAATCATTGAGAAATGTGTTAGATAGCCTCATGCTTGGAGAATAGGAGAATATTACTCAAGTTTTTGATATTTCAAATGAATGAGGAATGCTCATGTTGTTAATTATGTGATGTGCATTTTGGGTGTTCATTTTGATAGTTAAAGACAGAAATCCATTCGTTGTACGTTGAATGCATCAAAATTTTAAATCACATTGCAATTTCAGAAATAAATTGGACATGATAGTCCAAATTATGGTTTTCAAGTGGTGTACGTATTTAGGGTAAAATAGAAGTCATAAAGAGAGTGTTAGAAGGTATAGGGGAGGTCCTAAAATGGAAAGGAGTGATAAAAGGTTGCTCAACAGGAGAAATTTTCAACTGGAGCCAAACTGTACCGGTAAGTGTACCGGTGTTGGAGTTCGCGGTACCGGTATGCGTACCGGTACACTTTGCCTGGAATGTCAAAATCTAGGGTTTTTAATTGATTTATTTTGGAACACCTTTCACTTCCCTCCTACAATACAAACCCTCTTCCACTCCTCTCTCACCCGAATCACCCCTTTGGCTTCCAAAACACACTAATCTACCTTCAACCTCTCAAATCCTCTCCCTTGTGTTGTGACTCAGTAAAAATCAAACTTTTGAAACCCTAAGTGTCAAAATTTCCCTAAACCCTCTTCTCCCTTCATTTCTCAAATTCTCCTAAAAATTCTTAGATGGCCCATCTTGTAGTGAGTCTCCGAGAGGCTATGGGCCCGTTTGAGGGCCTCTTCTTGACTCTTTTCACTTTTCGGATAATGGGGACACTGTTGCCTTGCATGGCCCGAACTAAGACAACCGGACCTGACCACCCTTAACCCGAGAAGCCAAGTAGCTACAAGAGAGACAGTGAAGGGTTAAGTGGGGACCTAGGTAAGCAGAGGAAGAAGGCGAGGAATGAGGCTAGGAATCAACTAATCTAGGAAAAGGGAGTCACTTGTGAACGATACTTGGACCACATTTCCCTAACCCCGAGGAACGAGGCTGTTAAGATCATCGAAGCAAATGGTATGAAGTTTTGGTTTGAACCCATGGATGGGCATAACTTGTCAATGTGCAGGGAGTTCTATCAAACATTCCGGGTGTCAGAGGTGGACGAAGTGGAAGTCTTGAAAACCAATGTTCGGGCTAAGATGTTTGTGGTGACCTCTGATGTCATTGACACGCTCCTGGGGGGGTACGAGAGGCCACCTAGTTATACACCAATCTATCCTCATAACATTACCAGTGCCAAGAAAATTTCTGAATTTGTAGAGATTATGTATGAGGATCCTAGTGTATTCAAAGGGAAAGTTCAAAGTGGAAGGTTGAAGCACCAGTATGGATTGTTGAATAAACTTTTCCATTACAACCTTCTACTTAGGGGTGCGAAAAAGAAACCAAATATGGAGAAATTGGCCTTTTTAGACGCTGTCACATCTGGGAAGGCAGTTAACTTCGCACTTCTCATCTAGCAAGAAATGAAAGATTTTGCCGAAACGCAAAAGCCTATGATCAAATTTCCATACGGGAACTTGGTGACCCAAATGTGCCGGTATTTCAAAGTTAAGGCATACGTCTTTGACAAGCCCACTCCCCCTGAGACTGGGGCCATTGGTAGGACTAGTAGCAAAAAAAGAAAAGCAATGAGTTGAGGAATATGAGATAAGACGTTGGGTTCTGAGTTTACGGCTCCTGGACCATTTTCATCTGTTGGGCCATCCATAGTAGAACCAGAACGTGCGAGCCTTCAATGCCTCGATGCAATAAAGGCTACTATGCATGGGATTGGGGCTACTGTGCAGGGTATGGCGGCGATGATGAAGGAACTCTTTATGCACACCTTCCCAGATTGGCCTATCCCAAGAGTACCCCCACCACCTACTGCTACCCCCTCTGCACCTATTCCCTCCGCCTCTAGAGTGGTTGAGGTGGACGATAGTGGGGATGACTCTGAAGAGAGTGTGGAGGGTGAGATCGATTTTGATAAGGATGATGACAGTGATGGTGATAATGAAGGAGATGATGAGGAGTAGGTTGATTTGTGGCTTCTGTCTGTTTCTTTTGTGTTGGAGTGTGCATAGTTAGGATGGGGTCATTGGCCTAGTAGAAGAGTTTGTAGATTGTAGGTCATTTTGTTTCTTTTTGATATTTGACTCCATGTACTCCAACTTGAAGCACATTAATGGAAAACCACAATTTCTGTTCAATTTTGTCCATGATAATTGCATTATGATTTTTGTATTTTGATTGTTGGGTGAATTGTTTACTTAAATGGGTTGTTGTATGATATTCTTATTATTCTGTTTTGAAAATAAATTTTGCTAAGGGACTAGCAATACTCAAGTTGGGGGTGTGATTAGCACAAAACATTGCATATTTTATGTGCTAATCTTCACTTGCTTTTGGGGATTTAATGTATGGACTTGTGCTAATTGAGCTATTAATGAAGAATTGTGGTGTTTATAAAGGAAAGGCATCAAATGATGTTTCTTAAAGCCTTCCTATATGGGTTGAGAATGATGAAGATGAAAGGATGGCTTGAGGATAGCTCAGGAGAGGAAGAAATCAAGAAAATCATAAAATCATAAAATTAGCCAAACTGTACTGGTACGCTACGGCTACTAGAGTTCAGGGTACTAATACGCATATCGGTACACTTTATTAATTCTGCCCAAATTCTGCAGCCATGCTCTGTTGCCTTGAGGGTCCCACCAACATGTCTTCCACACTTCTCTAACACGCCCACAACACTGTTCATCCCTTTCACACCTCTCTTGGACTTTTGGAGCCATGGTAATCAATGAGGAGAGAGAAGAAAAGAGAAGAGAAGTTGGGTGTGTAGACAAGGACTGCACCCCCAGTCCAGCCCATTCTCTTTCAGCCCTATGGATGGAGATCACATCTGCAAGCTAGGCCATCACTCCAGGCACATTTTTGGCAAAAGGAAGACTCCATTATTCAGGGTAAGAGGATACACATTAGAATATAGAGAAAGAGAGTCTGGGTAGAAGATGATGAATAGTATTTCGAGAGAGAAATTGAGATTTTCACATTTTGTTCAATACATTGTCTTCCATTTTGATGTAAGAATCTTGTAAGCTTCATTTAATGTCTTTAATGTTATTCACTGCAAGTTCATTTCTAGTTTAGTCTTCATTACAAGCTTTCACCATTAATGCATCTAGGTTCTTCATTTCTCTTAGTTGTAAAATGAGTATTTAATGCATTTTCTTGTAGTTATATCTCCTTGCACTTATCTATTCAAGAACTTCATTCTCTTATAATGCATTCCCTCTACATTGTCAATTTCATATTAAGCATGAGTAGCTAAACATTTTAGTTGGTCAATCCAAGGGAGACCTCCACTTGGATATGTCATTTCAACTCTCTTTCATTCCTCCTCTCGGTACACAATGGCTCGGTTTGACTGGATTAGAGTGAGGACATGGTTGTGAGTTCTTGATACACCGTAGGCATTGTCACGGGGTATACTTGATCTTCACCTCCATTTTAGTCCCGAACTTCCCACGAATTAATCGTACATTTAAGCACCATTAGAGGAAGGGGTTGAGTTGATTTGGCATTCCCATTAGAGTAAACCTTTGTGATTTGCCAAAGGCATATAGTAGGACATTACTCTTTTGTAAAACAAATGAATGGAATGGGTGTTGAATGAGTTATTGAGTTAAAAGTTAGATTTTGGAGAGTCTGGGAAAATCTGGATTCTAGGTACCGATAACTCACAAGTACCTGGCATCCAGAGAACTTTGGTACTGGTACCTAGACTCACATGTACCAGTACCCCAAAGACAGTGGGTTCAAGTACCAGTAACACTCTGTCGAGGGCCCATGTAACAGTACTACGACTTACATGTACCGGTACCTGGAAATCAGAGGGATCAGGTATTGGTACTACATACTCGAGGTACCAGTACCTTTTCCAAAAAATACTAAAATTTTATTTGTAACCTTGCCAAGCCTTTATTGAATGAACGAAAACCATTTTGTTTCATTTTCTAAATCGACAACATCAAATTCAAATGGAAATAATCCTGTTGCACAATGATATAAAAAAATAACACTGACAATTTAAAGTATTGTCATCCGAAGTGAAAACAATAACACTAACAATTTAGTTGACAATTTAACATTGAAAAACAAAATATTTAAAGTATTTTACCAACTAAAAAAAAACAATTTAAGTATTTTAGCAACTAAAAATATTAAAAAAACAAATTGCCTTAACTAAACTGCCTTTGATTGCCATCTTTTGCAGTAAGCAATAAGTATGTTGCCTTTAAACCTCCTTCCAAATATGGCCGATCAATGAATAGCATAGGTCGACAAAAATTATATCCTTTTATGCAAGCATTAAAAGCCACAACACAACCTCTGAAAACGTTTTGTTTGTGTGTTAATCTCTAACTGTAGTCTACTACTACAATTGGTATTTGTCACAACATCAATATACCATCACAACTAATATATGACAAAGAGTGATCACTAAAAAGTGAACTTTTACCTTTCTCAACAGCCATCCATGCATGATCGTACATAACGAGAGTCCATAAGTTTTTCAAAACATTTAAACAATATCAATTGGGCGTTTAACAGGACTATCACGTATCTTATTAACTACAAGGTTACCAACCAAATTTGAACTCATTCGTTTATTCTTCCTCGACCATATAACAACACCACAACTGTGATCTTTGACCAAATTTACAATATAGAAATAACCATTAGCATTTTGAAGAGCTTCATAGACAAACCACTGACAACCAAGATTTACTTTTTGACGCACTTTTTACCATAACCCTGAATTTGTCATTCTTAATATAATTGAATTAGAAACCAACTTCAAAAGAAAATTTGCACAATGCTAGATGAAATTCAGATATACCAACTTCAAACTTTTGACCCACCTCTCTAATTGCTTTAATCCAATCAGCTGAAAGTAAATGCCTATCCATACAAAGAAAAAATTGAGGAAACAAGTCCTCAACATCTAACACACAACTTGGACCTGCCCGCACTTCCTAAATAATTGCACAATACAGAACTCTCGTTCACTGCAAATTCATCATGGCCATGACCACTAACAGTAGCATCAACATGTTGAAGACCAAATGCACCAACTAAATAAAACATAATCAACAAGTCTGCATCATTCTCAAGAAGACAATTAGGATGTCTAGGAAGAGAATATAAAAATACTGCAGAATCTCAAATCAACAAACCAAACTTTCCACAAACATCTCGAAGTAAATCACACAAATGAGTGTTATTGTATACCCTTAGCACTGATGTATGAATATTATATTTGCATAGCATCATAAAAGAGTTAATAGATGACATTTGCAACAAACAAATACGACAGAAGAAATATAGAACATATGTTATGTGCAAAAACAACATCAAAGAAATAATGGCACAATGAACTGCAGTACATAATAACACAAATAGCGAAATACTACATTTCACAGCATAAATGAAAATGACTCTAAAACTAATAGAAATAGTAAAACATAAAAAAAAACTGTGAGTGTGAACAAGTCAGTGCAAAATACCAGAACAGTAAAATATGAAAATCATATAAAAGAAATCAACAACTAATAAAAATCACTTCATAAAATATTCACAATAATTTGGAAGAAGAGAATATATGTTATGTCCAAAAATAGCATCAAAGAATAATAATACAATGAACTACAATATATAATAACACAAATAGTGAAATACTAATTTACACAACATAAACAATTTGACTCTAAGACTAACTGAAACAGTAAAAAAAACAAACAAACATTGGTAGTGTGAAGAAGTGCATAATCATAAAATAATTAAAGAAACACAATAAATATCATAATAACATAAAATTTGATATAATTTATTATGTATACATCAAACAAAAATTGCTAATAACAATATTATTTATCAGACAATAAAATTCATATCCTACAGAAAACCACGTAGGAAAATAAAAAAAGTGCAAGATTTAGTAATATTCTATGCGGGTTCATTTCGATAATTTAAAAGAATTAATTTTTTAGATTGCACTATGAGACAAAAAAAAAGTTAGCTAATGTTGACTTAATGTCATAAAAATACCATGTCTGGAGTAAAAGACAAAAAAGACCATTCAAATAGAGTTATGACCAATTTTTACTATTTTAAAAGCCTACACAACTTCATATGGCTTTGGATTGAAATACAACTAGCGGGATTAAAACTTTAATATAAAAAGGCAATAACACCCATAATATTTTAGTTTTATTCTAAAAATGTTATCTGAATAGAAAATTTTAGTTAATGCATAGAAATGGACAAGAGAAAATTGAAACATTTTACAGAGAAATAAAAAATATACAAAATATTTGTAAGCATATAAAAGTCATTTTGATAAGATACTTAGGGTGTGTTTGGGATAATTTATAAAATTCAAAAAGTACTTTTTTAATAAATGATTATCAAAAGTATTTATAAGAAAAACACTTTTATTAAATAAGTATTGTTTGGATACTCAAAATTTAAAGTACTTAAATTAATGTGTTTTATAAAAAACATGTTTGGATGCAAAAACACTTATTTGTGTTCCAATTGTTAATAGCATTAAATGCACATATACAAACATATACTACACATACAATAATACACAAAAAAAAAAATTATACACAAAAGTATCATATTAATAAATGTATCATACGAAAAAAAACTACATAGTCCAACTATCACAATGACATACTAAAGGTCAATAAAACACATATTAATAGTAAATACAATCAAAAATCATGCTTGATTGTCCCTTAGAATTGCTGAAGCAATACGTTCTCTCTTCCTATGCATTGGATTAGTATTTGACAAATCAATATCCTCTTCAAAAGCAGTTTGGTTTACATTGTCTTCCTCCTCTAATTCTACGTCTTCATTAGTATACCTTGCAAATAATACGTCTCTGATACCGTGAAGCCTTATGTAATTATGGCAAGTCATGCAAGCAACAACAATAAACATTTGCTTAGTAAAATCAAAACTGGGCATTTGTTGTAAAATTGAAAATCTTTTTTTTAATACTCCAAAACATCGTTCAATCACATTCCTTAATGAAGAATGTGCATGATTGAACAACTCCTCCTTTCCATGAGGTCTTCCCCCTCTACGAAATTCGGGTAGATGATATCTCGTTTCCTTATAAGGAGTCAGATAACCATCCATATTCACAAGGTGTTTCCAATTCTAAGTCATTATAGTCACCATCACTGGTTGTAGGAGCAAATGCAGGGTGGGTTCCTTGTGAAGGAGCCCACGAATGCTCTCCGGTTGCGGTTGTACCACCAAAAACTATATCTAACATGTCAGCAAATGGGAGTGATTTCCTACGAAATTCCTTACAATCAGGGTTTGCCTGTGATAAAGGAAAAAATCATGACCATAAATTTAAACAATTAACTCCTAAAATATTTAAATTGATCTAATTAGATGTTACCTCAACAAATATATTCCATGTCTGGTCATCACACAAGACACCTTCTGTTATAGGGTCAATAGTCACTCCAGTATGAATAGTCAATTTGTGTCATTACTTCCATGCATCCTTAGTAACTGCAAAGTGATTCTTCAATTGTTTTTGGTCATACATGACATTTTCTTTTGCCGCAAACCCATCTATAATATTCTTCCAACCTCGCTTGTTAAAACTACTAGTAGGCCAATTCCCTTTATCCACCTCTTCAACACATAACTCTAAAAAAGTCTTATGTCTCTCCACAGTCCAGTTTGCTTTGTCTTTGTCATTTCTAGAACTACTAGAAGCCATCTAAAGTAACATCACACAATACACAAATTTTAGAGATAAGCAGGAAGTAATTACTATCATATGCAAGTCAGGCAGTAGAGTATTAACAACCATGGCAAGTGAAAATGTCAATATTGTCCTGTTCGATGTGTGTGACCTAAAGCCAAGTGTTGTGGTCTTTAAGTGTTTGTTTTCTACCTTAAAGAAGTGATGCATCAAAATTTCCAGATCTGCCAGAGCAAGATAACTAAAAAAATCTGTCAACTAGATCTTAAACTAAGCCAATTTGTGGGTTCGCTTGTTCTTGATAAGCCTCTTGAATGAGCGCTCCCACATCAAGAAGAATTCACATAACTTCACAAGAGAATTATGCCATAGGGAGCGAAAAACATTTTCAAATGCTTTCAAGGAAATTTAGTTTAAAGTAGTATGTTTTTTAGCACCATTGCCCCTACAGGTCCTTCCTAAAAAAGATAGCAGCAATATAGAAGAAGAAAAGCTATTTAGCCACACGCCATTTCTATCAAGAATTTGAACAAAGAATTTTCCACCCATAGCATAATTTTCCAACTAGCTTGTCTTTTTATGAACTAAGTAGCTCACTAAACAGAGATAATAATTCAAGTTCAAAAAAAAAAAAACAGACAGAATCTCATCAGACAAAAATTCATACGCAACACAAAAAAGGCAAACAATTTTCCAATATTACACACAGACCAAGTGTTGTGGTCTTTAAGTGTTTGTCCATGTTCTTTGATTGAAAAATTGTAACAGGAGTTTCCATTAAGAACTCTTGTGGTTTGATACAAAGCTAAATCCAAGGTAGATGAAATGGATTTCGAGCTTGTATTGGCAAATATGTTCTGTGGGGTTGAAAGAGTATTAGAATGGGAATTATCAGTCAAACACAAATGATGGGAAAAATTTGTATGAAAAATTGGACAAAAATCAATGATCGAGGCAATTTGAAAATCAAATCAATAGGTCAAAGTGCCATGTCAAAAAAACATACGGTTTTAAAGGTGTGACACGATTATTTTCCGAATCAATTCAAGTTTGACTTGCTCAGTCTAAACTTGTAGCTGGGTTTGATCTTCTTGCCAATGGAACGACTTTCAATCGAGCTGATAAAATATTTCATTTTTTGTACAATTATTCTAAGAACTAAGGTATCAAATCCATACATTGAGGAAAAAACATATCAAATCAGAGTTGGTTTAAAATAGATGGTGCTTTCCATTCACAAGCATTTGCGAAAATTGCATGGATTCATCATTATATATGATCTCAACGAATACAAAATAACATAAATACGAGAAAAAAATGGGTGAAATTTACAAAAAATGTAAAGTCAACAAAAAAAAAAAGCAAGATAATCTCAAGATTCGGAAGTGCTTTAGAATGCAGAATGTCATCGCCTCAATGCTACTGAAAAACAAATATGTGCAACATTTATGCAGAGTAGTCTACAAGGTAAGGATAGGGCTGATAATTTTCAACTTTCAAGCATCATTTGCAAGGAGAGTGATTTCCAACCGGTGTATTGGTGGGTGATCCACAGTCTATCAGGTAATTATCGGCAGGATCAAATCCTTGTGAAACACACATCAAACACAAAATGGACAATACCCATATACGCAATCCACACACTCCACTGTCCATCATGTTATAAACTCAAAAAGCTTGAAGAATAACTAACTGGAACAGAGAATTTTGCACGAGGATAAAAACAAAGGTAAGATCCCTTCCTTGTTCCAAATTTCAAGCTAAGTTCTAACAGATCTACAAAAATTCTTCCATACAAGACGATATAGACACGAACAAGAATATGCGGAACTCAGGCTTACCTTTAGAAATTGATGTCTAGCGAGCGATTTGTAGCGATTTGGTGGTTGAAATTGAAACAACGATGAAGGGCTTTGGCAGAGAGTTCTTGGGAACTTGCAGAGAGGTATTGATTGGGGGGAGTTGGGGGAAAATGAGTGGTGAAAGTGAGAAGTGATTTTTAAAAGTAAAGGTTAATTTTTTTTTTTATTAACTTATTTAAGTGTTCAAATTACTTATCAAAAAGTGTTTTTAATAAGTTAAACCAAACACCACTTTTTTTAAAAAAAATATTTTTCATAAGTTAAAAGTCCTAAAAACACTTTTTTTAAGTCATGTCAAACACACCCTTAATTAAAAATATTGAGTTTTAAGCGCGGACCGTTAGTTTTAACCAAGTTACTAATGGTTTCATTTTAGTCAAACTATATGAATTTTTGTGTAACTTGGTCAAACCGCAGGAAATATTCTATAATTTGCACAACGAAATATTTAAGAATAAACTTAGAAGTCCTAATGAAAATCAAACTTGGTGGTTGTCTTCTGCAAACAATCCTGAGCTAGCCGTCTTAGCTCCCCAAGCAAAACATAATTCCACCTTTTGCGTTTATCAAGCCCACGGTACATGAATTGAGCAAATGTGAAGCTCAACATAACAGGATTTATACAATGAAAAAGTTGAACTTAGCACTCTCTAATCAGTACAGTAGGTGGCAAAGTGCTCAAAAACCATAGCGCCAGTTTGGTATGGCAACATGGATCGCGTGTGTTCCTGCAAGGATGTCTACAGCTTTTAGCATTCTGAATAGTATGAAGCTAAGTGCTAAGGGCTGGTTAGGCAACTCATTCTTCATACACAGATGCAGTAGTTGTAGAGCTCAACAAGACATTCTTTTGATGATTCTCTGCCACTTCATTCATCGCACCCCTGAACCACTCAACTGAACCCTGTTTGCTAATAACCCGATAAAAATGTGCCTATCTTACAAACTCTTTTTTGCCCATGCTCTCTGCTATCCTGTCTCTCTTTGTGTTTCTTGATGTTCTGAGCACATCATCATATATGTCATCTAAAGGAGTCATTGTCCGTCAAGCTTTTGAGTACCTCTTTAAAGTGCCGCCTGATCGCCCAATATGCTCAAGAACCGAGTACGCTTTGCGGACTGGATGGCCAGGGGCAGCTTCCTATTAGAAAGAAGATATAATGCCAAGGAGGTTATCATACTGCTTGTAGTCATGTGCTGGAACTCCGCAATGGCCATCAATTATGAGACTTGGTGACCTCCAAAATATACTATGAGCAACAGATATGCCATTCATCATAGAAAATATTTACAGAGCAAAAGAAAAGGTTACCTAGGTTTGAAAACTCACTTTGATAATTGGTTGGAGGTAAGCCTATCAACAAAATGGATTTAAATACAATTCGAGTTTGTTTAATCAAATAGGGAATAGAATTTTAATCTATGAATTTGAATCCCACTCAGATTTGCTTAGACCTCTTAAATTTTATTCAGTTTTTGGTTAATCTCATCCGACTTACATATATGAAGTCTTTTGAGACAGCCCAACCCAATCCAATTACCCACCCAACCCACTGTTACTAGTATGCCCCACGTTCAATCGCACTGATGATAATAAAGTTGTACTAATAATGTTCATTTATTAATTATATACAAGGGTGAGTTTGTTTATCATGCTACTCATTTATTTCATTTTAATGTGTATGATAAAGTCCATAAAGTATAAGTGAAGAAGATAATTTCTCAAGGAGTTAAGAAGAAAAAGACTTATATTTCTTAATAATTAGCTCTTAAATGTTTTTAGACATAACATTACTATGTGAGCACTACGTAATCCGGATAGATTAGTATACACTACGCTCGACCATATTTGATATGAGGTCGCTCGTCCAAGTTAGTGTAAGGGCACTAAAGTAGATGAGTAGATGCTTACTAGAAAATAAGTAAACTGAACGTGACCGGTGACTAATATAGGATTTTTCATATGAAGTTTTACATACTTACCAATGTTAAATCCTAAGTTGAAATTATGCAACTGATCCTCAGACCTAAAACACCAAGGTTGTCTTGTGCATGAACTTTTATACTTTAACTACATACATATTCATGCATTAACCATGTAACATGGAAATGTAGTGTTGGACATAGTTAGACATGTATGGATAATTATGAGTGTACAACATAGAATCTATCACTTCTAATAAAAAAAAAAAGAGAATGTCCTATCTGATCTTCGAGGATATAACTCCAGTAGTCAATTAAAAGAACAAAAGTAATATTAGGGTTAGAGAAAAGTAGAGATGAAGGAAATTAGAGAACACACGAAAGAGAATAATCAGTTGTGTAGGCTGCATTGCCCTATACTTTCTTATTTATACTAAATTTGATATTATGATAAATTACAATACTATGCTTTATTACTAAAAATGTAAGAACTCTAACACTCCCCTTCAAGTTGGAACATAAAGATTAGAAATGCCTAACTTGAAGAAAAAATTAATGAAAATAGATCGAGCCAATGGTTTGGTAAGGTTAAAATAGAAAAAGTAATATTAACGTTAGAGAAAGTGAGAGAATGAACAGAAAGAGATAAGAAGAGGCCGAGAGTGATCAGTTCTGTAGGTTTTGGTTGGCCTACACTCTTATTTATAACTGCATAATATTAGAGTAATTACAATATTACCCTACACAAACTAACTTATGCCTAATATATAAAATAAGAACTCTAACACTCCCCCTCAAGCTTGAGCATACAAATAAAAAATTCTCAACTTGAAACATAAACTACTAAAAGCAGACCGAGCCAACGGTTTAGTAAGAATATCAGTCAGCTAATCACTAGACTTGATATGTGGAGCGATGATCTCCTTTCGCATTAAGAGACCTCGAATGAAATTACAGTTCACCTCGATGTGTTTGGTACACTTATGAAATACCTGATTACTTTCAATGCAAATAGCTGCTTGATTGTCATAATGCATCTTCCTAAGATTGCCACAATGCATCTTCATAGGGAAAGACACATCAAGTATCATAACACGGAGTAAAGAACGGACTCATACATCTCACAAGCAATGTGTGCCATAGCATGATACTTAGTCTCTGCACTAGAACGTGCAACCACATTCTGTTTCTTATAGACCAAGTAAATAGATTACCATCAACAACTTTGCAATACTCAGACATAGATCGTCTATCACCATAACTACTCCAATTAGTATCAGAAAAACCAACAACAACTATAGATGATGATGAATAGTATAATACACCCTTCCCCGGAGCGCCTTTCAGATATCAAAGTATAAAGCAAATAGCCTCCCAATGAGGCTTATGAGGGGCATTCATGTACTAACTAACTACACCAACAACATATGTGATATTAGAGTATGTAAAAATGTAAGATAAATCAGTTTACCAACCAAACGCCGATATTGACCTATATCATCAAAGACTTCTCCATTTTCAGGATCTAGCTTAACTATAAGGTCCATAGGCATATCAATCAGATGTGCACCAAGAGTACCTATTTCAGATGAGCTTTTCACCAAACTCATTTCCATCAAAAACTTAATTCCCAAAACCAATCACTTCTAAATTTATTTCCCAAATCCAATCTTTTTTTTGTTGAAAACATCATTTCAAATGATGCCTTCATGGTTAAAAATATCATTTGACCTTTGAAAATACATTTTTAACCTTGACAAACTTGAACAAATTCTTCATATGTTAACTTATAAATCATCATTTTAAGTGACATATTTAAATATGTCATTTATTTAAAGAACTGATTTAAATAGTCTCCTAATGGTGTTATGTTAAACATAAAAACATCACTTGCGAATGATACCTCCAAATGATGATTTATACTAATAATTTTTTTTGGGGTAAAATTCATCATGCTTTCAATTTTTGTTATAACTAAAAAAAATTGTGTAATCCTAAAAAATGCCATAAGTTTATCGAACAATGCCATTTGTCCCCTAAAATTTAACAAACCATGAACATACCCAAAAATGCCACTTATGAATTAAAAAAAAGGAAATTTATTGCATGACACATCATAAAATACAGTCTATGAACATAAGTGCATTTTGTGATAAAATTCATCATATGTTCAATTTATGTTTTAACTAAAAAAATTTGTGTATTCCAAAACAATACCATAAGTTTATCGAAAAATACCATTTGTCCCCCAAAATTGTACAAACCATGCGCATATGAAAAAATGACTCTTATGTATTAAAAATAAATAAATTTATTGCAAGACACTTCATAAAATATAGCTTGTCAATAATGTGATTGATGTTCATAACAATATAAAGGTTTACTATATACACATAAACTTTATAAAATAAAATTGTCAAAGCGCATCACTTGAATCTTAAAAATCGAAAAGTTCAAGATCAGAAACAAGTAACGAGTTCTCTAAAATTTCAATAACGACATAGTCAGGATCGAAATGCTCAATTTTTGCATACTTGATTGCTTGCAAAGGATCAAGCCGACGTTGAATCTGATAATTTTCACTTTTAAGTCTTGCTATGATATCGTCATGGTTGTTTGAGTTCCGTGGATGGTATATATAAGTTGAATATGCCTTTGATTCCGATAGTCCATGCGAACGTTAATATACTTTAAACTCACAACGTTTGTCATATAACTCTCGTCACCTTAGTGTAGATTCAATATGAGCACCCGTAGGTGAGTTGTAGGTTTTAGGCCCAACAATTACATGGTCAACATGCCCTAATGGGTTATGAGTGTCGATGGGCTCAAGAACCTTTGTTGGTTAAGTTGGAAAGCGTATTTATTTGATGTGCGCCTAGACATTTTTTTTTATGTTTTACATAGTTATGACTAATGGTTTATATAGGCGAGGTTGAGCATTTGAAATGACTTGACACTGTTAAAGGTGTGATATGACAATAAACCGATGCCCCAGCTTGACTCGAGACCAAGACTTCTTACAACTAGCATCAATAGCGGCACTAAGCGACCGGAGATTGATTGAAAAGGCAGCCTAGCAGCCCTCCCCCTACCCTACCTGCTCGTGTTCATAGCTAGATCAGAGGTCAAGACTGTAGTCCGGCGAAAAAACATAAGTCATCTATATCAAGTGATACGTGAATTGCTCAGTAGTGCTTCACAACTATCGTCGCGGGCGGAAATAGCTCAATGGTAGAGCATAGCCTTGCCAACGCTGAGGTTGAGGGTTCAAGTCCCTCGTTCCGCTCCTGGCTTCATCGTTTAGTAGACAGCGAGTGGAGTGCATAAGCCTCTTTAGAGATAGGGGCGAGCAGCAAGCAGCCCCTTGTATAGGGCTTGACACTATTAAAGTTGTGATATGACAATATACTGATTACATTGAAAAAGCTATGAGATTACTTCACACTAATTGCCACTTATAAAGATATGAGATAGACACTACCATATTTTACATTAATTACAATTGTTAATCTTCATCAAACATATAATTATTTGATTGGCAGTGTTCAATAGACAAGACAGTATTTCGCTCAACAGCTATCAACTCTCTTCCATATGTTCCCACCATGTCTACTACTAGTTGAACCATATAATATCGACACCTATGCGCGAACATCCTATTATTTTCTATTCGAACATGTTTACCTGTTGATTCGTAGTCTTCTCTATTTCTTCGTTGCATCATTAGTGAATGTCTGTGACACCAGAATGTCAAGTTCTCTTAGTTGTGTGCATAATGGATCTGATTTACTACCAACAAATGTCCACTCTCATCGTACTTCTGTATAATACTCTTTTGGATCTAAAATTCTCACTCTTGTAATCATCATTTCACTCTATTAACAACCCAACCTGTTGACGTCAGCCTTTGTTATAGATTGTAAATCCTCCTGCTGTATACATAATGTTTAATATATGCAATATCAACAACATTTTTGGTGTTTATATAGTGGTTTCATTGGATGATCATACACTATTAGGGTTAAGTCAATCCATCAATGGCTTTTTGAAAAGTTGGGCAACAGGCTGACTGAGAAGACTAATTCACATTGATTTCTATTGTGATTTGAACATTTATATGATTAATTTTTTCATTATTCACTAATGAGTCTAGCAAATTTTTAACTATTAACACAAACTTTGCACGTTTGTCTGTATTTCCATTGGCACGCAATAGGTTTCACAAAGATTACCATTTACGGCTATGTAAGTGTTATCAATGAAATATCAATAACACGAGAAATATCCTATTGGGTTTGTTACCACGAGAAATATCAATAACACGTGGTAGTTTGAGATTGATTTGACCACTTTTCTTGGAGTGAATGTGTTGGTATTTCGGTTAGAGTGATATATACTACACTGTCGCTGATATTTTTGCATACTGCCAATCAAATTAATTCGAACATATTTGAGTTCCTCATCCCACTCTCTCATGCACACACGACTCCATACCATCATCGAGGAGAAGTGTTTTGACTACTTAAAAAATTCAGTAATTCACTTGATTAATTCAAAGGCGAATCTATTTGATGTGATATGAGAGCAAGATTTATTATGAATTCGAAAGGCTATTTAGCCGAATTTGATTTTAAAAAGTTATGCTTTTGGACATACTAACATATTGTCCAAATTATGTATTGGTTTTCTTAGCCATTCTTACATATTATAAATTTAGTTAATTTGATTAATTTGTTGTTAATTTTCTTAAATTTTTGTTTCCTTCATTAATTGCTACATTGTGTTTACTTGCGGTAGATTAATGAAATTTCTATGAAATTAGATTAGTTCGCTAATAATTGAATAATTATTTAACTTATTTCACACATCACTTCCTATCTTAGGCTCCCACATCAAATTTCGCTTTCCCTAAAATTGAGGCCCAACACGCCAGAGGTGAACGAAATCGCAATGATAGTAGTATATGCAAGCTAGTGCAGCGTGCATGTCGAGAAAGAGAGCATTCTGGGGATTACACTCCACCTAGATACTTTCCAGGATTTATGTCAACTCGCGTGCCCAAAACAATAACTAATTCGGGGAGGCGACACAAGTCCTTCTCTAAACTCCCCAACCATACTCCACTTGCTGACATAGTTGATGCAGAGTATAATACAGTCCTGTCGCATTTTCAACCATCTCTAAGTACAATGATGGTTGATCATTCGCCTAATCAGTTGTGCAATGTTGAGGTAAATTTACTATTCCCACCGTTTGTATCCGGATTAAAAAACAAAAAACTAACTATCTACAATGCCACAATGAATGCGTATTTGGATGGGAAACACCAATTCTCTGCAATCATACTGCATCTTCAACGTCGAAAGTATGTCGCACACCCACTAATTGCTTGAAAAATGGAAAAGAAAACATGTCTGCCTCTTTGGTAAGTTTTCTTATTAATGTCTTCAGATTGATAAGTATTTCTACTGCTCTGAAGAAAAATATGGTTGTAACGTATTGTCCTGCCCTTGTTAGGTAGTTGCATAGGAAAAAAGATCGGTGATTTGCACTCGCCCCCGAACCCTTAAATCATGATTTTCAAGACCTAACTCCATTGCACCGAGCCACTATAACCATGGTTCAAAGTCGCGGTATCGGCTCTTGACTCGGGGGCCACTGAGACACATCAGTCGCGGCGTCGTGACATGATATCGGCCGATACGAACAAAACACTATATAGAAGGCTCAAAAAATTTTAAAAAAATTGTAATAAATATATACATCATCATCCATACATCATATCCCTAAAAGACATTATTTAACACATTAATTATTGCAAAAAAGAATAATAATGATGCTACTGGAAAATATTTATCATCATCTACATTTAAGGTTGATATAATTTAATTTGTAATTTTTAAAAATTATAAAAAAAATATAAGTGTATATATATGGTTAATTTAATAGCTTTAAAAATAAAAATCTATTTATAAAGAAATTCTTCATTTAATTATTTAATATGTATCTAATTAGAAATTATGTATATATTTTTCATTATGTACATTTAATTATTAAATCATCAATACATAGACAAAAGCACATTCAAGAAGTTAAATTCTAATTAGATTATATGATAAATATTAAAAATTATATAATTAAAAAAATTAGACCAAAATTGAAAAAAGAAAAAGAAAGGGGGGGAGAAATAAATTTTTGGTCTGTTAACGTATTTTGAACCAAAAAAAAACTCTCCCTCATTTCTCACTCGACGGACAGAACGCGAGACAGGGAGAGAGAGCACAGAGATGATGGGTCGGTGGTCGCTGAAGGCTCGCTGCTCGTTGGTCGCTCGTCGCTCGCTGGTCCTTTGCTCTGTACTACAGTCGTTGTATGTACTGATCTACAGGTTTTTCTCCAAATCCTTTCAATTTCTGTTTTAGGGTTTTTTGATTTTTTCTACTTTGGTTTCTACATCTTTAGGTCTGAGAATCTACATGTGAAATTGGTCTTCTTCTTTTCCCCATCTCTTTTTTCTACTTTTTTACATAGATCTATTGATGACTCGGTCTAACTCAGTAAGACTCGGTCTGATTGAAACGATTCTACTCCGATTTCAACCGATATCTCTGAGTCGTGATCGAGTCAACGCCGATTCGCTTAGTCTCGTGTTATTCGTGTACCGTGTACCATTATCGGTTCGGTGATGGCCAAGGCGGATACAACTCGGCCGAGTCGTCTCCGACTCGGCCGATACTTCGAACTTTGACTATAACACACCTTCCACAAAAAAAAAGGCACTGACACATAATTTGGAACATTATCTAAAACCTACAATTACTTCCGACTCAGTTGTTATTCCAACTAACCTTGATCCATTCTCACCTGTCTCAGTGCGACCTTTACCCTCGCCTTGAAATTTAGAGACAAACTATGCTCACTATAAAGTTGTCGCCAATTGCGACAAACTGACGACAATGCCCTCATCACGTTGTCTCCAATTGCGACAGATCCAATAGGGTATATATATTCTACGTAGTTTTTAGGTGCCTAATATTTCCTTCTTCTTATATTTGTGTGCATAAATTTTTTATTTGTAGATCCCCACCAAAACTCTTTAGGGATGTTGATAGTATGGTTATTGATGACGAATTGAATGTTATTGTCCTTGTCAGTAATGATCGTCATTTTTTCAGGCAGATGAATATTTAGTGTCCTTATTGTTCGGCCTTACATTGCCAGGATGAGAGATTAACTCACAAGATTGTCCAATCCAAGATTTGGAACATGTTGTCTACAATGAAAAATTAGGTTGTTGGAACTCATTGCACCCCCACCTCCTATTCATGCATTGTACGATGGCCATGATGGCCAATCAAAATCATTTTGCCGGCATATTAGGGAGTACAATGCAACCAATGCTTTCGCGAGCTTGGGTGCTAAGCTTGACAACAGATTACTCAACTCAAAAGGACCAACATTATTCACTATACATTAGGAATTACGCCACCATACTAGGTCATTATTACCCCCAGAAGGTCGCGCACCCATATACTATCAGTTGTATATATATGACCCAGTCACTGTATTGAATATTCGGTGTGCACGGAATAATAACATGCGCCGATATGTCCTCCACACTATACATACTTGTTTGTTGTAAGTAAATCATTTTGCTTCAAAGTACAAACATGCACACAAAATACTAATTGAGTCAGAATCTTCAGATCATGATTTACGTGCTCACCTTCATTACACCTCATCAACTGATCGGCGTCGATACAACCTTCCAACCACAGATCAAATAGCTGTGATTTTTCTCCGTAATGGCAATGAGTAGTTGTATGCAGGATATTGTTCTGCACCTAAGAGGAGATATTAGAACGCTAAGCCAGATCAACGAGTATCATCTAACATATTTATCATTACACTATGTATTTCGGTTATCATCTCCATGAAAAAATTCCTTCGATTGTATGGCTAGATCTACATTTACCTAGGATGTATCAAGTTGTTTACGATCTTGCTAAAACACTTGAAACAATTAGACTTAGATCTAGGAGTCAAAACACAACTCTGACTAGATTCTTTGAATGTTGTTCTTCAAATGATATTGCACGTACCTATACATACTAGAAATTATCCTAGCATTTTGTTTGGAACAAAAGTCAGAAGATTTGGACTCTGAGGCAAAACGGATTTGCAATTGACAGATTGTTCTCTGCTACGCCTAATTTTAGGGAGCAGTTATATGGAATTCCAGTTTCAATAAAAGGCCTATCCTTTTGGTTGCTCTTAACAGTTGTTAGAGGACCACGGTCTTTTGATGGTATGTGCACAATCAATGGTGTGTTTCATGATAGTTTCAAATCAACGTGTGTAGCTATAGAGCTTCTAGAAGATGATGCAGAGTGGATACAATATCTCCAAGAGGTTTCAACTGTGAATACGAGATACCAGTTATAGAGACTATTCTGCATCATTATGATTGAATGCTCCCAATACAGTCATACACTCTGTGGAATCAATTCTCTGTCCATATATGTGATGATCTTCGTCACAAGCTACAAACAACTTTTGGCATATAAGATCGAACGCAGCCTCAAATCGAATATTACGGTTAATATTTGATTGAGCAATTGTTGCATCAATCTGGCAAAAACTTGCATAACTTTCCACCCATGTCACACCATGTTAAAAATTGGAGTTGTGTTTCAAGTAATAGATTGTTGATCGATCATATGCAACTAAGAAACAAAGCAAACCAACTAAATGCCCTTTTGAATATTAATGTTTTAAATGATGCTCACCGCACGACTTACAACGACGCTATCATTGTCTCCGTTGCTGAGAACCAGGGTAAAATATTTTTCCTTAGCGGAGGTGTAGGAACAGGCAAAACATTTTTGTACAACACTATCACCACAAAAATGCGTAGCTAGGGCCATATCTAGTTGTTTTATCAGGAAGTGCTTCGTTGTTGTTAGGTGGTCGGACAGCTCATTCCGCATTCTCAATTCCATTCAATATCATAGAAAGCTCAATATATGGTTTTAGCAAACAGTCATCGCATGGCGAATTATTCAGGAAGGTCTGCTTAATAATATTGGACGAGGTTCCCATGCAGCATCGACATAGTGTTGAGTTGATCGATCACTCCGCGATGTTCATCATGATAACCGACCATTCGGCGGTATCATAATAGTGCTGGATGAAAATTTTCGTCAAATACTATTAGTGATATCTAAGAGTGGGCGTGAACAAATTGTTGGTGCATCCTTAAGACGTTATGCGATGTGGGCAAGTGTTTGCGTACTGACTTTGGGCGTAAACATGCATTTGAACATCAATCATCCTACAAATTCTTCTTACGCATCATTCTTGGAAGAGGTGATTTATTTCTTAATTTATTTATATAGAACCGTCTAATTACTCATTTACGTGTACCGACTAAATTCACATCAAACTTAGATTGGGATCAATACGCAAGATTATGTGGAACTTCCTCTAACGATAAACAGGTATCAAAATCTGCATGAACTAATTTCTAGAGTTTATCCACAATTAGATGTGGTTAGTGTGGTAACCCTATCCTACTTAACCAAGCACACAATTCTTTTTGCTCGAAATGATGACGTTTACTCTATCAATGATGATACTCTATGAATTTACCCTGACGAGACGTATACCTACTTGGCAGCTGACAAGATGTCGCATGATAAGCTCAGTCGTTCTACCACTAATCAATATCCAAATGAGTTTCTAAATTCCCTAAACCCGTCAGGTTTACCACCTTTCAAGTTGGAGCTAAAGGTCGAATGCCCCATCATTTTATTGAGGAATATAGCTCCGAAATATGGCCTCTGCAACGGGAGAAGACTTACGGTTGTCAAGTGTGCATCGCGGGTTATTAAGACTAGAATTCTAACTGGTGACAAATCTGGGAATCTGTGTTCCATCCCACGGCTATCATTATCACTATTGTCTAAAGATTTATCATTTCAAATGACTAGACGCCAATTCTTAGTACGTCTAACATATGTCATAACAATCAATAAGACGTAGGGCTAGTCAGTCAAGTTTGTTAGTGTAAATTTGCACTCGCCTGTATTCAGCCACGGTCACCTATATGTGGTCATGTCTAGATGCATGTGTGCCAATCGCATGAGTATCCTCCTGATGGATCAGTTACCACAACAAATATTGTATATCCAAAGGTGTTGTTGGACTCGTTGTAAATATTATTACTTTTTTTTATGTATTGCAACTTACAACATGTGATGTTCATGACTATTTTTATAGTTTTAATAGCTTCTTCCACACATGCATGATGATAAATTTTCGATGATTATATCATTAGTATAACTCTTAACAAACTTCAATGTTTTTAGAATTTGTGGGTATCTGTGTTCGATCCGTTGAATGAGGGTAGACTTCTTTGTTGGGATACTAATAAGGTACTTTAATGATATATTATTCTTTTAAACTTTATGTTTTTACCTTGTTCTTATAGCTACATGTTTAACATTACATAGCCCATTGTTAAAGCTGGCACATGGGAGCTTGAGGTTATAAACACACGTTCCTGCGCATAATGCGCCGGTTGTTTCTATGGGCCCACCGTGTTTCATGCCCCACAACAAATTTGATTATCGTGTAGTTGACTAATGTGCACCTGATCAAAACACCATGCTATTTTGGTTGTATTTTTTGGATAAAAATATGATATGATTGATTTATTATGTGTAGCCTAAATATGCTTGTGAATTGTTCCTAAAACTGCATCGTGCACTCAAGTGTAAATAAAGCAACTATTTGTTTGAATTTTATATTATGCATTTTCAGGGATGACACCAACTCAATTTCTAACTGCAATGTGCAACTGTGGTTGCGTCATGCCCTCGGACAGGGGTTATTATAGATGGTTATGTTTGTTTTCAGCTATGTTTGAAAAAATAGTGGGTTATTACTCGATTGATTTAACATTCTTTAATTAAATGAAATAAACAAAATCTTGCATCAAATTAATCGGATTTGCATGAGTTTTTGTTTGTTCTATGTTTAGTATGATGAACTATATATATCTTTATATTATAGATGTTTGGTCTAATGTGAAATTGATGTTTGCTAAGGTATGGATCATTGATTTTGGGGGATATTTCCATAGTCTCCTATTTTCAAAGGAAACTCTACCGAAATTTTGCAAAAATAGTGGGTTATTACTAGATTGATATAAAGAATAACCTATATCAACTTAACCAGATTTGCGTGGCTTTTTGTACATACCTTTGTTTAGTATGGTGAACTAATTTCTCGATTATAGGAATATGTTTGGCTTGATGTGAAATTGTTGTTGTCTTGGTTGTTGGGTATGGATCGCTGATGTTGGGGGATTATTTCGTTTGTTTTTCAGTTCTGTATACAGGTTGGTATTCCATGGTCTCCTATTTTCAAAAGAAACTAAGTCGAATTTTTAGCTTTCATTTAATTGTATTGTTCATTCAATAGACACTGAGTTTTGTAGACCGGTTGAGCATTTCTTGAACTCCATTTTTAGAGCAAACTCTGCCGAAATAGTACCCAAAAAAATTTGGGGACCATATTGATTTCAATTTCTTTAATTAAAGCAAATTAAATTAAATTTTTTGGGAAATTAACCGGTTGATCGTCGTTGTACTGTGGCTTTAGGCACCGTTACACCTAGTTTATGATATAATTACAATAATCACATGTTTTCTTTTATTCATGTAATGTGGTTTGATGGATGTCTGAATGATCATGGACTTGGAGCAAATAATTGAGCTATGCAATTGGTTTGAATGTGATGTGATTATATTTTGTTTTATGGGTATGTATTTATTTAAATAAATAAAAGAAAATGGGGCTTGCATGCCTCCTCCCTCCTTTCTCTATATAGGTTGATATTTTTTTAGGGCCCTCTTTTTAGAGGAAATTTTGAAAACAACTCTAGTTTTATAATTTATTTATTTTTTTGTCAAAGAGTATCTTTAAGCATGGATCCATCATATTAGTACATAAATATTTGAACAAAGTTTCTAACATTAAGCATATCACCAGATGATTTGCATTAAAACTCATTTTGTATAGTCCAAGAACTAGACAATGCATGTTCCTTAAAGCACATAACACAAAAACTAAGCACTAGTGTTAATCCACACACACACACACCCGTTAATATAGCAATTCATTGCCAAACTTAGACATCTATAGCCACACACACGTGTGAGTATATATATCTATCAAATCCAATCCACAATTCTAAATGCACGCAACTCAATTAACATCATTAACATCAAGCTCAGCTTCATATAATCCAATTTAACATCTACTTCAGCTCCATATAAGAATTGCTACAATAGAAGTCCATAATTAAAGAAAAACTTAAACAAATCATGATGGTTGGTCAATTGATCTCCAGATATTAAATGGCAAAAGTCATCAAACGTTTAAAAGGAAGGAAACTATTACCCCCAAAGTGATGTATATAATTCCAAGTAAGCTAGCTATGGCAATTGAATTTTATATTTCACTGAAAATATAATTCCAAGTAAACTAAGCTAGCTATGGCAATTGAATTTTATATTTCACTGAAAATAACACAAGTAAGCTTATTACCACCACACCCTATAATCATAAAAAGAAAAACACATAATTAATTTACACTTACTTGAATTTCAGAACTTCCAGCCGAAGGAGGAGTCTCCATGATTTGCATTTCACCTCAAAGCTTAGCACCACAAAATTCCGCTTTAGAACCGCTGGAGCCATATATCACAAACTGTTCACAATTTCAGAGAACCTTCCCTGAAAAATGAACAAATTCGCAACTCCTATCAGCAATCTCAAACCCATATCATAGAAAGTTGACATTCAATGAAAGGCCATTGAAACATGCATCATATAGATATAAACACTCTGTCTCGCTATTGTAAATCTCAAATACTATATTATCAAAATTCTCTCCATAGGAAATTGAACTCAAGCCAAAATATCAATACTAAAATCAATGGAGAACAAAAAATAAAAATAAAACATACTCAATTTGAGAGCAGAAATCGAAAAATTAGAATCGAACCAGAATAAAAAAAGAAAAATAGGATCAATATGACAATTTTGAATTCAATTCATCAAAACACTATAGACTACAAATTAACTAAAACAATATCAATAGTAATTTATATCAACCAAAATAAATCAAAACAATATTATTGCAAATTCAAAACAACATACACCAATATTGAAAAGAACGTCCATCCGGTTCTGATGCACCAAATTTTAGTTTCTCAATCATAATTGCAAATTCCAAACAAAATTGGAAAAACTCAATGGGAACCATAATCACAATTGAAATGAAAGAGCAATCATCAAAATTCTGTGATGCATCAAATTGGTACAATAACTGTTTTATGCAATGTACAGTGAATAGGAAGATGGCAGTGACAAGCTTGGACAGAGATTTGGAGAAGAACACCATCGACAAGATTCCTCTTTGGGTCCAAATTCTTTTCATCCTCATCCTTCTTAAAGGGCAACCACTAACTATCAAATTCTCCGAGCATAAGAAAAATTCCAAAATAATCCCATACAACACAATCGCTCCCTAACAGTTCATCTAATATCCCAAACTCCGTCTTTATATATTCATATTAGAAATAGAAACTAAATTATCTTCGAAATTGAGAGATTGGCATGTAAAAGATGATTAGGGTTAGACAAATCAAACCAAACCCCATGCCAAAAGTACTCTAGTCGACACACTACTGTAGTAGTTTCAATGGGGCTATGGTGGGGAGGGAGGGAAGTAAGGGTGGGGTGGGTGAGGTTCATTCCGGGAGAGGATGTGTGATATCCAATAATTTCTTTTTTTTTGTCAGACCATCCAGTATCCAAAAGTCACTCTGGACTCCGACTAATCCAGATTCGAGCCGGGTAGGACCACATGGGCGGCAAAATTCTCCCTACCGAACGCAGCTGCGTTCCCAAGACTCGAACTCAAGACCTTGGTTAAGCTAGAACAGTCCCTCACCAACTGATCTAACGCTTGGTGGTATATCCATTAGATTTCGATTAGACATGAGTAGTCGGATTTAGAGTGAATCTCGATGTTAGCGATCTAACAATTTTCGATAGCCTTCGATCTTGATTTGGAGAATGCTCAAATCGATTTGGTGGAATTCGAAGATAGATGATTAAATTTGGGCCAAGTATATTTGATCCGATGAAATCAGTTTTGCTCTGACATAGGTAAATCGGATAGGAGGAGTTTATCTAAAAAAGGAATTGAGTTAGAATAATTTGGAGACGTAAAATTGAAATAGTATAGAGGTTCGATTCAATGGAAATGGACTTTCTTTTGACCCAAAGTATATACCTCAGATATTAGGGTATAATCTAGGATAATATAGTATAAATAGGGTAATTATTAATTAAAAACTAAAAATCAGATTTTAGAAAGAAAAAAAAAAGACGATAATTGCAAATTTGGATTTGAAAAAGAAAGGGTCCAATTACGTTAATCCAAAGCAAGAGGTGTGGAGGCTTCAAAATCTTCAAGTCATGCAATGAAATGATTGATTGCAAGAGGTGATTTTTGGCTATAAAAAGCAAGCAAATTGTGCTTAATTCATCGGAAAATGTCGTAAGAGGAGAGAGAAACAAGATAGAGAAAGCTAGGGAAACTGAGAGAAAGAGAAGGAAAGTGTATGCTCTGCCAAATTAGAGCTCAAATCCAACAAACAAGGAATTGGTAAGGTTTCTGGAAACTCAAGGATCAATTCTAAAGTTTGAGTAGAAATGAACAAGAACTAAAAAACCCGAATTTACCAAAACTTTATTTTTTGGATTTTCTTATTCTTGAATTTTTATTCCAAAGGAGGATCTCATTCCTAAGGTTTTTGGGGTCAAGGAACTCAAATCTGATGTCGAATATTTATGATCCGACTGTATATTTGAAAACTATACTAGTTATGACATTTTCGATCCGCTTACGAAATAAAGGATTTTTTAAAACAATTTTTTGGTAAAAGTACACATCATTGAGCGGCAGAGGACTTATGGCTCATGCTAAGACCATAGAGGGTCTCATGGATTCACAAGTACTTGGAGGCCAGTAACCTTCGGGCTTGGGTACAGACTGATACAGTAGGGAGCGCATCTTCCCGGGTTGGAAGTCCATACAAGGTTTGATATTGGTTGTGAATCTTAAAATGGTTACTTTGTTCTCTGATGTCGCACAATATTATTTTTTATCTTTGGAAAAAAGGTTATTTATTTCTACATCCAAATTATATTTTCGAATACTGGTACAATATTTTAGATACTCGGCACTACATTCTTCAATGCTCGACAAAGGATCTTGTTAGATATATAAGGACGGTATACTTTTCAACAAAAACTACTTATTTTCGAACCATTTTATCTTGGAATATAGTGACCTGCTGAGCATATTGTTTGCCCACCCCACGCTAATGATATCATTTTCCGAATTGCTTAGCTCATCTGGGAGATATATGTTGGCAATTTGGGCTTTTCAAAGACGGATCACTTTAGAGAGACTATTTACTGAATTTGTCTATTGACTAGTTTTGAAAACTTGTTATTGTATCAGAAAGACATATTGTGAATGTTAATCACTAAATTGACTCAAACAATTTGGAAAGATATTCAGATCACCTTCGAAATTCGGGATTGAAAATCCGGGGTATGACAGGATGTTATTAGAGCTTAGGAATTAGGAGTTACATGAGTATTGTAGGAAGTATGCTAGCCAGGGGAATAAATCAAATAATGATTTGTGGATTTACTTGAAGATTATTACCATAAATATTTGAGCAATGCCAACTTTATGGTTTATTTGGGTTGCAGATGAATTTGAAAGCTACCTTTGATTGATATAGGCATGGCTCCCTGAGATGATAGTTATTTGCTTCAAGGAGATATGGGTCATTGTGAGACTAATGAATTACATGATGATAGAGTGGACTCAAGCTTTCAGGATGAGATGCTTGGATATTTTTACCACCTATTAATCAACAAATCTTGGTGCACCGCATACTATTATCACAATGGGAAGTCATCCAACATGCTACTAGTATTGAAAGAACCCAGGTACTGTACGAAGACATGGCCTCCTGTATGGGCAGATCTAAAGAATCCAACAGAAACTACTAGATCTGAACGTCAACCTTGATTTGAACAACAATCTTGACTTGAACTTGGAAAGCCAACCTAGACATCAATCGTGCTCAGCTAGATAATCAGCCAGATCCAAACAACAACAACAATGGTTGGATTGATTCAAATCCACCTAAACCCGCAAATGAACCTGATATAGAGTCAGATACTTCAGCGATATCTAATGCCCTTTTTGGTGTGAAGGAAAAGGAGGGTATGGAAAAAGGTGGATGGAAAGTAGAAGAGAAAATGAGATTTTCCTTTGTTTGGTTGCAAAGGAAAAAGGAGAGGAAAGAAAATTGGATGGAAAAGTGTTTCATCTCGCCCACCAATTTTTTCCCCACCCAAAACTGGGCGGAAACATTTAGGAAAGGTGTGTGGATTGTTAAATAACTTCTATACCCTCCTTTGTAAGTGGCCCACCTTCCAGCTTTTTCACTGACAACTTCATATCTAAGGAAAATGTGGGGTCCACATCCTTCAATCCTTGATTAGTAATTATAGATTTTAACTTGACTTTTAAATTTGTAGCAAGCGTCTCAGTCTAGTAGGTTAATTTTTTAATAAGGGTATTTATGGTGTACTTGCTACAACAATCTTTTCCCATATCTTTTTTTCAAACTAACTAAAAGAATAGAATATTCATCTCTCCATTGTTTTATCCTCCCCACCAAAAAAAGAGTGGAAAATAACTTTATTTCCTTTGATGATGGAAAATCTATTCCTTCTAACTTCTCATCTCTCCTACCATGCAGCTCATTCATTAATGGACCTCCGGAAAGGAAGGAATGAGAAATTGGGAACCATAACTAACCTATCTTGTAGTATAGCTTTGTCCTATACAAACTTTTGATCTATACACAAAAGAGCTATCTAGTATTGGAAAAGTAACTGATATAGTTGCTAATCGTATGGTGGGATGTGTAATAAATGTAAATTGTTATAATAAGTTGGTTGTTCTTTGTTTTTTGGGTGATTATCTATATTTTTTTTGAGGTATATGACTAAGTGGATGTGATTTTCATTCTAGAAATGTCAATTACAAGGAGGGAAAAAGGTAGACCACTCAGAAGTCAACCAGAGGAAGCCAATCAAGAATTGACAGTTAGGAAAGATCAAGTGGAATTGGAACATATCTTACAATGTTTGGCAACTTTGACTAAATTAATTCAAACTCAATAACAAAGAACTCTGACAACTCACAAGAACCTAAGGTACTCTGCAGAACCATTAGCACCCAACCCACCAACAATGTCTAGGGAAAGATTGCTTTCACCAAATCCACAAAGGGAAACTGGGAGAAATCAAATGATAACATTAAATGAATTTCTAAAACAACATCCTCCATCTTTTTAGGGAAGTGAGAATCCATTGGACATGAAGAAGAGGCTCCATCAGATGAAGAAATTAATGGATGCCATGGCAATTCAAGTAAATTTACGTGTTAGATTGACCACCTACGTGTTTCATGCTAAAGCAGACTATAGGTGGGAGTCCGTTAAAAGGAGAAAGAATGTCGAAGAAATGATCTTGAAAGTATTTAAGTATTCAATGGGTAGTATTTCATCGAAAGTAGTCACGATCATATTGTATTAGAATTTCTCGTCTTACAACAAAATATGTGTTTACCTCGGTATGAAGCGAAATTTACGGAGTTATCATGTCATGCTAAAGAACATATACCCATCAAAGCAAAGAATTCTTCCTCTCAGAATCAAATTTATGGAGAATTAGTCGAAGTAGCTTTGATCGTACAAAAAGATCTAGAAAACACTAAAAAGTGAGAGAAACAAAAGCAACAACATTATACCGAGGTTAATTGATTCAATGGATAACAAACAAGCCACCTATATATAAGGCAAGTGGGGGTACAATGGGGAAAATGACCAAAATTTAGGTTAGAACTTAAGACCAAGAAATGAGATAGCAAAGGATGGTTCGGATTGACAACAGTGCTATAAATGTGGAAAAGTTAGACACGTAAAGTCAAGGTGTCCACTGCTATGACATTTCGACCAAAAGTGTTATTAGCAGTTTCAAGTAGGAGAAAGTTCACAAATACTGCCAGTGACAAATTCACAACCAATACAATTCAAACAATGACCAAAACAATAAGGTGAAAGAAAGAGTATTCACAATAAAATCCGATCAAGAGCATTAAGTTGCAAAGTATGTAGATTATTATAAATATTTGACATATGTTGAATCTTTGTATATTGTTTGCATAAAGGAATAATGATGATTTAAGTTTCGAGGATGAAACTTCTTTAAGGATGGAAGATTGTGACATCTAATAATTTTCGATCAAATGTTAATGATTGGACAATTTTTGATAGTCTTCGATCTTGATTTGGAGGATGGTTGATTCAATTTGGTGGAATTTGAAGATGGGTGATTAAATTTGGAAGAAGTAAATTTGATCCAATGAAGTCAGTTTTGATCCAACATGGGTGAATCAAATAAGAGAAGTTGATTCCCAAAAGGAGATTTAAGTTAGAATAATTTAAAGAAGTGGAATTGAAATAGTATGGTCGTTCGATTTGGTGGAATCTTTTGACCCAAAATATATATCTCAGATTCAAAAAGTGATTAGGTAAAATTGGGGTATTTGAAAAATTCGATTCGAGGAAAAATTACTTGGGAAATCTTCAAATTTCATTTAGAGTATAGTATAAATAGGATAATTATTAATTAAAAACTAAAAAATCAAAATTTTGATAAAAAAAAAAGAAAATAATGAAAATTTTGGATTTGAAAAAGGAAGGATCATAATTTGATCCAAAGCAAGTTGGAGGTAGAAGCTACAAAATAATGAAGTAATGCAATAAAATAATTGTGAGACGTGATTTTTGAATATAAAAAGCGAACAAATATGTGCTGGACTCGCCTGAAAATGATGTACAAGAGAGAGAAAGAGAGGGAAAATTGGAGACGGTGAAAAAAGTGGAGGTTCTGCCCATATTAGAGCTCAAATCCAAAGTATTAGTAAGGTTTCTGGAAACTCAAGGATCAAATCTATGTCTTTAATTTGAAGTTTAAGAGAGTAGAAATGGCAAAGAACCGAAAAACCCAAAATTTACCAAAATTTGATTTGATCACTCGCATTGAGACCATAGAGGACCTCATGGATTCAATAGTACCTCAAGGCCCAGCGACCTTCGGGCTTGGGTACCTGCTCATTCAATAGGTAACATATCTCCCTGGGGTAAAATCCCTAATGGTTTGGTTACTTTTTTCTCTTCATTTTTTAAATTTGGAAAAAGGTTCTTTATTTGAATATCTTAAGTATATTTTTAGATAATGGTACAGTGTTTTACACACTTAACATTACATTCTTTGACACTAGACAAAGAAATTTTTTAGACATGAAGTATCTGCATATTTTTTAGATATTGACAAAAACTACTTATTTTCAAGTCATTTTATCTTGAAATATGGTTACCCTACTTAACATCAGTTCAACGAGACTATCTATCAAATTTGTCTATTGAATAGTTTTGAAAACTGGTTACTGTATCACAAAGACATATTATGAATGTTAATCATTATGAATATTAACTCGAATAATTTGGAATGGGATTGGAGGTAATGGTTTGCTAATGTGGAGGTGGGTGTAGGTTGTGGGGTGGTGAAAAACGGTGGTAGTGGATGTGGTTGGTAGCTGGGGGATGGAGGCATTGGGGTGGAGGTGGGTGGGGGGTTGTGGCCTAGGCCTGCTGTAGTGGTGGCAAACGTTGGTGGAGGCTATGGTGAGACTATGAAGCACGGACACTCTCGAGAAGGTGACGTATCCCTGTCGGACACCGACACTCTCGAACATGTGTCCGATACTCTTTTATCTGTGTTCATAATTAAATGATAAATTTTTAATTTCGAACACTTTTTTAGAACGTGTCCACTACTAAAAAAATGAAAAAAAAAAACAATAGACATGTGTTGAAATGTGATTAATAAAGCTTAAAAATTTTAGAATATATAATTACTAATACTAGGCATGTTAAAATTGTACTCCAAATATAATAATAAAAATAAAATATGCATCAAAGTTTTAAAAAAGAGGAATTGAGAAAATAAGAGCAATTATTTAAATTATATATTAAGTACACAATGTCGACAAAAAAATTTTATGATTACTGACTATTATGAGGTTGCTTTAGTCTAAAAATTCATAAAGATGACTAGACATTAGATTTACTTATCATAAAATACTTAATTTTTTATAAATTGTATATCATTATCACTATACTTGTAATAAATTATATAATGTTATATATAAAATATAATTTTTTTGTAGCGTATCATCAACATGTCCATGCTCTGCTTTTTTGAGAAATATCGTGTCAACGTATCGGTGTCGTCTCGTATCCGTGTCCTGTATTCATATCCATGCTTCTTAGTGGTGAGAGATAGGGAAGGGGAAGAGCAAACAGAGGGAAAGAGAGAGATAACTGGCAGCTACTAGAATTGAAGAGGAGCATAGGGAGGGACATCGCAAGAGGTGGCGCTGGATGGCAAGGCGATATTGGCGCTAGGCATAAGTGGAAGTGAGCCAGTGATGCTCGATGGCAGTGGCTAGGGGTGTTCACCCTACCCTACGGATAGGAAATATGTTCTTCCGCATTCTTACCCGATACTTTGCGGAAGAATTTTTTCTTGGCCTATCCTACCCGACAACTTTAGTATTCCTACCCGATTAATCGGGTAGGAAGTCGGGTAGGAAGTCGGATAAATACTTTTGTAACTATTAATTTTTGGATCATTTTAACAATTTAATTAAATAAAATCCACCAATTTAACAACACAATAAATCAATAACATTAAAATCAAAAACAACTACAACAACAATTATAATAAAACACAATAAAGTATGAACATCAATCCACCATAATTATTTCACAAATATAATAACAATTAATTTAAGTTTAAACAATATGAAATATAAAATTAATGCGGGTAGGGTAGGGTAGGAATGCGGAAATAGATGGCTATTCCGCATTCCTACCCGATTTAATCGGAAGAACAAAAACTCTTCCACATTCCTACCCGATTTTTGCGGCTAGCCGATTTTTAGGGTAGGGTAGGGTAGGAACTTGCGACCAGTCGAAAATTTGAACACCCCTAGCAGTGGCGATGGCTAGGCACTGAGGTATGGTATGTGTGAGGGAGTAGAGAGATGGAGAAAAGAGAAGAGGCAGAGAGTTAGGGGATTGAAGAAGAGGCATATGGAGGAGAGAGATGACAGTGAAAAGGAAGAGATTGATAGAGAGGGTAGATTGAGAGAGCTTGAATGAGGCCAGAGAAGAGGCAAAGAGATGGCGGGAGATTGAGAGATGTTGGCAAAAAGGTCAAATCTGGGGAATGGTTTGTCATCATCGGATTGAATTAGAGTTGATTTGTAACGTTGATGTGGTATATAGGGAATATATTTTCAAAATGTTAGTTTTAATATTATATAGATAGATGAGGGAATTATAACAAGAAATTCACATATTAAGGCGTAACAATTGCACTATTAGTCCCACTAGGTAATTTCTAACCACATAAATGATTAGAATTGGAAAGTTTAGACCCCAACTAGATGATAATATGATCTTAACATATTCGTTTGATATTTAACTATCAAATGGCTCAAATCATTCCTCTTCTAGAAAATGATGGGTAAATGTCTTCTTTTTCCTCTTTCACGTCTTTTCTCCAAGGAAATCATTAATCATGAATATCCGATAGTTCTAAACAAATTAAAGCTTCTAATAAGGTTTGAATTAAAGTTGTGATGCAACCATGAATAGCCTCCACAAACAAAATTGAACTTTATACATTCGGTCATCAAATGTGTGCTTAAGTTCCTCATAGGGGTGGCTCATACACCAACCTAGTTGCTACCATCATAAAGTAATAATAAATGGTTTCCACTGGCACTACTTACCTGAAGGGTGCATGGTCAAAAGGATGAAAAAATTTACATGTCAAAGATGGTTTGCAGCCTAGCATAACAGCTTGTATCTGTACTATGTTCCCAAAATGCTCACAATTCCCACTTTGTCATTGGAGTTCATGTTAGACATCTCTTGCAACCCAGTACATCGAGCAATCATCCACAAAACTCATTTGAATCTTGCAACCCAGTACACCAAGGTTCAACAATTTCTTCTTGTTAACATTATAGTCATGTCTAGAGCACTAACTCCACATTCATATTAAGGTTACACACAGCCTCGCTATTGTTTTATTTTCTATATCGATGTGTTACATAAATCCTTTTTGTCCTTGTCCTTCCACAAAAACACTCTCTTTAGTCTTCTAAGATGGAAAATTGTTAGAGTCAATCAATTATCCCCGGTTTCATTTATGCACAATTGAGTAGAAAATTGTGGAATTTTCCAAAACCAACCAGATATCACTAGTCAAAGAAACAGCCAGCCTAATTCTAATCAACAGTTGAACGAAAGTGAAGAAAGGAAAGTACAAGTTTAAGAAAGCACTTTTTCAACAATTGAAAAGTAAGCATTGGTTATAGACGTTGGGTAAAAATTTAATTGTTTGAGGCTAGATAAATATCTATAATGAATGGTTAATGACTTTCTATAATTTTGATCGATTCAACAATCAGAAAGTCATCACCTATCACTACTTGATGTTAAGGCCAGAAAAGACAACAAACCCAGAGAATGAAGCATTCTTACTTTCATGAAAAGATGTTTCTTTTTCATTCAATGGTTCATGCAAGATCTCTGATCTCCTTCTCTGGAGCTTTTATCTGCTTTCTGATGCTGCTAGCTTCCGTTCACTTTCTTGTCAATTTGTCCATCAGGTTTCCTTTTGCTCATTCAATCAAATGCTCTTTCTCGCATACACTTTATCCAACAACCTCCAGGCATCAACCTTCTTTCCTGGTTTGGAAAAGGCGTTACTGATATAGCAGAGGGTAGGTTTACATGGGATAAAACCTTTCTCATTCATCTCTTTGAATAATTTTTCTGCCTCTGACCGGTACGAGACTTTTAATGCCCTATCCACCTCTGCTTGATTTGACAGCTTGCACCAGCCACTTATGAGGATGTCATAAGTAAAAGAATTAGGTAGCACCCCTCTGATTTGCATTTCATTCATAAGTTCTCTAGCCTGGCTCATCTTGCCCTCCTTGGCAAAATCACTAATAAGCATATTATAAGTACTAGTTTGGGGAATGAAGCCTTTGGTTATCATCTCACAATAGACTTTTATAGATTCCTTCTTGCTTCCGATCTTTCCATACCCAGAAATCAAAATATTATACGTAGCAGCATTGGGGACAAAGCCTCTTTCCTTCATTTGATCAAGTAATTCACCTGCCTCACGCATCAAACCAGCAGCCGAAAGACCCCATAGGAGATTATTGTAAGTTACAATATTAGGAGAAACTCCATCAGCCAACATTTGAAAGTACATAGAAAAAGCCCTCTTTAAATGGGTGCTTTTGCAATAACCATGTATCAGGGCATTATATGTGTTAATGTCTGCAGAAAAGCCTCCTTTTCTCATTTCTTTTAACACCAAGGTTGCTTTTCTGGTCATCCCTAGCTTGCAAAATATAGTAATAAGGGTGTTGTGAACTGTCTGATTAAGTTTAAGTCCCATATCTACAAGCCGCTCATGCATTAGTAAAATTGTCTCAGCCCTTCTACTATTCGCAGCTGCATCAAGCACAAGTCTGTGAGTAGCTGAGGTAGGATAAAATCCCAGAGCCAACATTTCATTCAACAAATCCATCGCTTTATCAACCTCACCTGCTTTACAAAGCCCTCCTACCATATTATTAAAAGTGATTGAATTAGGCAATAATCCGTGGCTCTTCATTTCGTTCCAGAGCATAAGAGCAGTCTCCAATTTCCCCTCTCTGCTGCAAGCACTGATCATCGTGTTGAATGTAACAAGGTCTGGAGACAAACCAACCTGTTTCATTCCAGCATAAACAGATTGCACTTCATATTTGCCAAGCGCCAGCAGTCCATTAATTAAGACATTGTATGCAACAACATCAAACTGCAAGTTTTTCTCTGTCATCTCTTGAGCCAGGTTAAGAGCAGCTGACTCCTTCCCTGCTTTGAATAGTCCATCCATTAGGGAAGTGTAGCTAACAAGGTCAGGCCACAATCCCCTTGACATCATATGTCTAAACAATGCCTCAGCCTCACCCAACCTTCCGGCTCTTTTCAAGTTGTTGATTATAGCATCAAATATAAAAATGTTCTCTTCTACCCCTCTCAACTTCATTTCCTTGTATAAACCAAGAGCAAGTTCTTGTTTACCAGCCTTGAAATAGCCATCGATCAGGGTACCATAAGTGAAAACATTCGGCATAATACTCCGGTTCACCATCATCCTCATGACATTAACAGCTGCATCAAGCATACCCCTTTTGACATAGCCATTAATTACAGAAGAATAAGTAATAACATTTGAAAGAATATTTTTCAGCTCCATTTCTTGCAGTGTGGACTCCACGCCATTCATGTCTCCCACTTTGCAGCGCCCATCGACTAATGCAGAATACGTGATGCAACTTGGAACAAAATTGAACTTTAAAATAGATCGAAACATGTCCTCTGCCTCACTAGGCTTTCCAGCTTTAAATAGCCCATCCATCAAAGTGGTAAATGCAACAACATCAAAGGCAATCCCACGAACTACCATTTGGCTTTGGAAGTTATTGGCTCCCATTGTGTTCCCACGTTTAAAAAAGGAATCAATAAAGATAGAATAGGTTACATGATTAGGAGTCACACACATCCTTGCCATCTCCTTGAAAAGTGATTCAGCTTCTGTAAACCTTCCACTCTTGCACAGGCCATTTATAACAGAACTGTAAGTCACTACATCAGGCAAGAACCCATTTGTAAGCATTTCCTCAAATATACCCAGTGCGTCCTCAAGCCCTTGGTGTTTAATATACCTACTTATAAGTGTAGTATATGTAATCAGATTCGGTTTTATGTCCAATCCTCCAATCACTCTATCCTCCTTTTCAGTGTCGTCATCCTTTTTTTGACCTCCATCATTAATTTCCAAGAAATCACCAATGATGTTGGTGTTGCTCTGGGACCCCAAAAGCTCATCCATGAGACTTTTGGCTTGATCAAAATTCCCAATCTCGCAAAACCCATCAATCAGAGTATTATAACTAACAATGTCAGGATTGACACCCTCATTCCTCATACTTTGCATAATCTGAAGAGCACTACTCATTTCTCCAACTTTACAATACCCATGAATCAAAGTATTAAAGCCCACAACATCTCGACAACTCCCTGCATCATTACCCAAACAACCTATAACCCACTTTGCATATTCAAACAAATCCACATCACAAAAACCCTTAATTAATATATTGCAAGTAAAAGTATCAATCGGAAACCCCTTCTTAATCATTTCAGACACCAACCCAAAAGCCCGTTCCACAAATCCATTTCGACAAAGCCCCCATATGACTGTATTATAGGTAACAGCATCAATTTCAATAGTATTGTTTCTTAGCAATTCAAAAGCTAAACTGATTTTTCCAACTTTGCATAAAGAATGAATGACAATGTTATAAGTGACAACATTGGGAACAATTCCGCAAGTGAGCATTTCGGAGTACAAAAGTGTTACCTGATCAACCAGGCCGGAAGCATTAAACTGGAACAAAAGGCGGTTCCAGAAAGATAAGTCGGGAATGAAGCCGCGGTTTCGCATGGACAAGTATGCGTTGGTGGCTTCAGAGAGTCGGTAGCAACGGAGGTAAAGTTGGATGAGTTTGCAGAAGAAAGAGGTGTACAACTGACTATTGGGAATTCTTGGGATCGATGATCGTGAGACCGGGTGGTGGGTGTTATTGGTTGATGATGATAAGGATGATGATAGAAACTTATTGATGGGGGCCAATTGTGAGGAGAAAGGGGAGGAGATGATCCTTCTCTCTCTGTGTTTGATAAAATGCTGCAACCGCATCATCGTCATCATGAATCTGCCCTTGCTGTGTCTATTATAGAAGTTGGCATTGCTAGTGTATTGAGCAGCATCTACTCTCGCAAGCTTCTTGATCAGCCCATCTGATGTTACTATCAACTACATCCTTTTCTTCTTCGTCTTCCCAAGTTCTTCAGTTTGGATGCCACAGGGGACATGAGCTTCCTTGAGGGTCTTAGAGACGTGTGGTATGGTACGTTTTTTTTTTAGATGAATTTGGATTGGTTTGTCCTTAATTCAAAGATAGGATTTAAGTGTTCAATGTTTGGTATATGCAGGTATATATGATTATTATGATAATATATTTATATATAAATAATTATTTTTTTTATTAACTAATTTGTATATATAAAGTATATAGAATATATGTAGTATAAATGTCATTTGTATGTTAAACTCCTTAACAAACACACCCCTTGGTTTCATGAAATCCAAAGTATGTAAGTTTCATGACCGGGCCAGGATTCAAATCATATTCATACTTAATGGTTGTCAAACATGAATTTAATGGGTTTATATCCTAACTCATGTTCTCAAAATCCCATACCAAATAACCCCTTAGGGGTCTTAGAGGAAAGGGGAGCTTAATTATTTATTTTTATTTTTTTAAGCAGCAAAGTGGGGAGTGGGACGACCAGTAGGCAGTGACCCCTTGGACATGACCACGAAGATCTCGCTCAATGTAGAATATCCGGTTTGAGCCATAGTTACTATTTTATTCGGAACAGCTCGTCATCACACCACCACCGAAGTACTAATGGTAAGATAGGGGCTCCCGCGGATCGAACTATGTTTGCTAACCACGTGGGAGTCAGGATACGACCCAAGACGGCCCTGTCTTACCATTAGACCACCAGCGCCGACGAAATTTTTCAATTTGGGTAATTTACAATTCCACCTTTATTTTAAGTCATGTAATTTGTGTCCACTCATCTGAGTGTCGTTATTTTCAAATTTTGTCATTGTAATTTGTATTATATTTGTGTTAATACTAATGTAAAAAATATATTAAATTTGATATCAGTGTCAAATCTTAACTCAATTCATTTATTAAGTGTAATTATCAATCGTGTTAATTTTAAAATTATATCGTGTTACGTTCGTATCACGATCGTATTCGTGTTGATTGACACCCCTAGTTGACTTATACTCTTATTTAACATTAAATAAATAAATAACTTGATTTGATATTATTTATACCCAAATATCAAAAATTTGAGAATAATACGTAGCAAGATCCAACGATCAGAATCAAGTCAGAGAAGTTCTAAATGAGATAAGGTGATTGTGAGGAATGATCTCCTAAGATCTCAAAATGTGAAGAAGCGTGGTATACGTGACATCATTGAATCTTCAATTCTAGGCGGTTTTGATGCACTTTTTTAGCCGTCAAAGAGAGAGGTCATGAACATTAGTTTAGTGACCAGAAAAGATGGTTTTAACGGTAAAAGCCACTGCTTATAAATACAAAGGCATAGGCAACAAAGAAGGGATCTCTCGATCAACAAACACACAAGTAGCATATCAAAATATTCCTCTGCACTGTTTATCGTCACTCCAATGATTTTTTCCATTCAATTCTGAGTATAGTAGTTAATGCGACGATTCTCCATTGTTGTTTAGTTTATAGTTCAGTCTAATTCTAATCTACTTTCAAGTCCTAGTGGTTAGTTTACTCATAAAGGGAATAGTTTAAGTCATCGATCTCTAAGACAGAAAAGAATCTAGAGGTAACCTTACATCTCACTTTAATCGCCTAAACAATCTTGATTTTAGAATCTCATGTCGGTTCGCATAGGTAAGGTCATAAGTGTAATGCCCAAATTTTCATAATCTGGGCATTACCTATCTGCCAACCATCGAACTATGAGAGCAACTAAAATGTTATCTAAAAATATAAGAAACAGTCACCATACCTTATGAATAAATAAAAGTCCCAAAACTAAATAAGTAACCCCAAGTTTATATATCAAAACATCTGAATAATCCTAAGTCCAAAAATGAATGGCAAACTATCGAATGCTTAATACATCACCAAGGAATGCATTCTAAAAATTGATAGACTGAAGAACAACTCTAAGTTTCATCTCTGAGATCTCCATCCTAATCAACCTTGATCTCGATGTCCATATGTTCATTCAACTCAATATCCACCTCTGTTCCCAAATCTGCAAGTGTGGATTGTAGGGGGTGAGCAAAAGCCTACAGAAAATTTCTTTCAAACTATGTAAGCAAGGTTAAAAATCTAAAATTTTATATAACTCGGATAACAAAACGAAACTCACTGTTCGAATTGTCTAGCGAAAATGAGTTGGGCATACAAATTTTGTTAAATTCTGAAACGGTCAGAATTTTCACGTGTTACAAGGCGAAATACGCGATCGGGCGATACAAGATTAAAATTTCAATAATTGGACTTTTATTTGTGGGAATCACAATATAACTAAAATAGCTACTCAACTAACATTATCCAAACATGACATGTGTCATAATATGATTGGCTCTCTAGGAATTCTAACCACTCACATTGTGACACTTGCGAGCTCTACACCTAGCATAAAAAGCTTGCATTGGAAAACTTGTCTTCCATTTCTCTGGGCCAAAAACGAGAGAGAGAGAGAGAGAGAGAGAGAGAGAGAGAGGAAGCTTCCATATTTCTTCAACTTCTCCCTTCTTCTTTAGATCATAACTTTTGATCCAACCGTTGGATATTCATCGAACAAGAATTAAAGTCGCTTTATGCGATGAGGGCTACACATCAACACCAACTAGTTTTCACCAACTTTCAGGGTCAAGGGTTTTGACTAGAGCTTGAAGAAGGCTTTGTTGGATTTTCAAGGAATTTTCTTCACCAACACTTACTTCTAAGAGGTGGGGTTCCCTTCTATCTAGGACTAATTTCAATTTAGTGCATGTATATATTATGGGTATAATTATATGTATGCTAATTGTATAATTAGCATAGTACTAGTGTAGCTAGTGGATTCTCTTATGAATTGATGAGTATCCTAATACTTGGAGTATTGGGTAAATGAATTTGTTGTTATGTGGATTATGATAAGTATGCTAAATGCATGAATTCTATGCACTTTAAATGTTCGATGAAATTTTGTAGTGTGGACAAGTATGCTATGTGGGTTAATTGATGTATGTCACAGGTTTGATGAAATGCTAGAATGAGAAATATATGCTTTCTTGCTATATTTGAGATTGTAAAATCCATTTAACTTGCATTTGGGCATACATGGCATGTGCACTGGATTAACACAACATCCATGATGCATTGGCATGATAGTTTGTGTTTGTGGCATGGATTGATCACTTACCACATAGGTGAATGGGTGGGGCTTGGAAAAGTTGGACAGATTTGATTGAGCCTCATGGATTATAGTAAGAAGAGTTATATTCTCGCTCGGGTGCAAAATTTGATTTTTTAAGTACACATTGTTCGATACTGTAACGAGTCCATAAAAGTGTAATGGCAAATACGGAACCAGAGGTAGGATGTCCTTGAGATCCATTGATAGTGTAACACCCCAAAATCTACTCTAGAATGCATTACTATCTAAAAATCATCTAATCAAAGAGCAATTACAATATAACCATTAAATAATAAACCATTCATCCATTTGACAAAGAACAAATACTAAAGTCAATAAAACATGGTAAATTCTTCAACTTACAATTGAAAACCAAATAATTTCTAGCAACAGAATAATAAAAACTAGATGAGATATTGTTTCATAGAAATCTCTTAAATACTAAACCAAAAGTAAAACAACTTTATTCCTCTAAGACATGGTCCACATCTTGATTCTCAAACGGCTCGTAATCAACATGCTCATCCACATTGATATCTTCTTCTATGCCAAAATATGTAAGTGTGTTGTAGGGGGGGAGCAAAAACCCATAGGAAATCTCTCTTAAATCCCAACAAAGTTTTAAAACAATAAAAAGAAGGCAAGTTTCTTTTGAAAAATAACATATATAAATTTTTGAGAGTAAAATCATGATATTTATAATGATTTCAAGTCTACGGAATACAGTAAATCAATGACAGGAATAAACTTGCAATAAATTAAAATAATGAATAAACAGCTCAGTAGCATCATTCGATATTCTCATGTATGTTAGTTGCTTCTTAGGAATCTACACAACGATTTTACTTCGTTCATCAACCACAAACCAAACAATCTCAATCATTCTCTGCAGGGCACGTCACAAACAACTTTAGGAAGGGCATATACCATCTCCCATGACATTGACAAATCATTCTCAAGAAAGATATATCATCTCTCAGCCTCAAACTTAAGTAAATAATAGTGGTTGCTCTCACAAACAATAATCCACTACAAGAGTTAGACAATTATCTCACCCCACTGGGATAGACTAACCTCTAACACTTTACGGCAACTCTAGAAGACAATTCAATTCCATCACACGCAAACCATACAAAAGATGAAACTATAACTTTCTCAACAATCACAATCTTAACTAGTCACAATTTTCATTAACAATTCAAGTATCACAATTATACAATTCTCAATATACTACAATAATAAAGGAATTAAAATATGAAAGAGATCATCTTGAAAAAAAAACTTTCACAATTTTGATATCAAAATTCTAAGGTTTTGCCAAAAATCATAATTTCTTGAAAACAAAACAATTATTAGATGAAAACATGATTTAATCAATAATTGGAATTTAAAAATCAAGAATCCATGTATTTTCACAATCAAACATACATCTAGCAAAACTAGGGTTTTAGAAATTCAAGCACAAGTATTCCTTGAACCAAAATATATAATTTGTTCAAAACTACGTTTCAATGATAAAGAAACCAAGAACTCATAAGCATTTATCACATAACTATTTAGAAGATTAAAAACATACATATATAATACCCTAAGTCTCAATGAAAGAACTCAAAAAGAATTCCCTACCTTGATTTCGTAGTTTGTGTGTAAACCTAGCGTGTTTGATCCATTCCAACGTGAGAATCCCCTTCAATCGGTGTTTCTCTTATTCTCTCTTGCTCTCTAAGGTTCTCTAGGGTTAGAACTAATGAAATAGGGTTAGGGGAGGCATCCTTAGGTATTTATAGGATGAGAAAACAGTCTAATCGGTGTAGACTTGATATTCAAAATTGTGATAGTACGTTCGAACTATCTACATGATGTTTGAATGGATCCATTCGTGTTCGAATGGACTCCAGTTTTTTCCTGAAGTTCCAAGAAATTTTTGGCCTAGTTAGAAGTCGATTCACAAAAAATTTTGTGAAATACACTTTTGTGTTACTTGAAGTCTAGTTTTTAATGTAAAAATTTCAAGTCAATCGAACATCGGGATAGAAAGTTATGGTCCAAATATTAACGTAATATCAAATTCCTTTGTACCCGAATTTTTTTTCTAAAATGCGTTTTAACTTCAGAATACTTTCTACTTCTAATACACCCTATATTACCTCTCTTAATGTTTTTCAACCTTTTGGATTCAATGGAAACCTTATTTTGATCTTAAAAAAATTATAAAATTACTTAACTACCATTTTCAAACTTAATCACATTCGAAACTAAGTTTTGACCCGAAAATCAATTTTTCCAAAACTCAAACTTGATGATCCATCTTTCAACAATGATTCAAGGTTTCTAAATTTTTTTTATTCATCTTAGGACAAATATTAAGATGATATTATTCTTATCTAATTCTAGTACAGAGTCTTATAGACAGTTTGGTAGCTCGTTGGTGAAAGTCCATTAATTACGTACCCCATAAACACATGATAATAAATGAAAGGTCATTGGATGAGCATAACTCAATGGTGTGGTCGTGGAGTGCCCAATTCATGAGCATGGTATCACGTGTGTCATGCGAACCCAGGAGTGGGTTCGGGGTTGGTTATACATGCATGAAGCACCACCTCATGTCATGGCATAGGGATAGCATTTATTAATGTTCATACACACACACACACACACACACACACATATATATATATATATATATATATGAGTGCTTGAGATTTTTGAGTGTGTACCATATCATATGCTTTATTAGGTTGGGAGGTGCTCTTTATAGAAGATACCCTACTAGGTGCTTGCTCACCTTGTTGTGGGAAAACATTTTCAGGTACATTGCACGTTTCCACCGATGTCCCGCACCTAGGCCTAACTTGATGACGGCGTCAGAGTCTAGCCTTTTAATTTGATGTATAGAAACTTAAACACAATTGTAATTAAATAGATAGCCTTGTACTTTTGGTTTATACAACATATGTACATTCTTTAAAAAGGCATGTAAAATTGGGAAAACATTGTATCTACTCTTTTAATAAATGGATATTTATACATTGTAATCGTTTGTTAATGATTTGTACATTTGGAGTGCTTAAGGGTTTACATTAAATCTTGGAAGGTCATCGTAAATGAATTTGAGACATGTTGTGTTTTTGGTGGAGCTCTTCGTACAAAGAAGACTCCACCGAAATTCGATTGAAATTGGTCCACCGTGACAAAGGCCTTAAGTAAACCAATAAGGCTTAATGAGTAATAAGAACCCCTGAGGGTGTCACATCTTGGTATTGGAGCCTAGGTTCCCGGTTACCTTAGGACTTAAAGGTAGATTGGGTTAAACCATTGCATCCAAGTGCATTGCATATAAATTGTTATGTGCTAAGTGTTGTGAATATGTGTGTTTGATTATACGGAATGGGGAAAAAACTAAGGCAAAACAATTGCCTCATGGGTAGAAAATAGGAGTACATAGATGAACCGGTAGGTAGGCTTTCTATTTTGAACCTACCATTAAGTTGGACATAAACCTATTGGTAGGTCAACTTTCTGTTGGGAACATACCGGTTAGCCTTCTGTTTGAATCTACCGCTAGGTGTACATAAACCTACTAGTAGATCAACTTAACACTACATTTTTTCTCGACTTCAAACGGCTATAACTTTTGCTATTGAAGTCGGAATTAAGCAAATAAGCTATCACTGGAAAGCTTATGATGTCTACTTTCAATTGAAATAAATTTCAGACCTAACCACTTAAGCCTGAACCTTCAGCTAGAAAGGAAACATAACCACAAAAGGGAAAAGATCATTTGGTGTCCTATTCCATTGCCTTTTCCTCAAAGAGTCAAGAAGTTCTCATCTTTGAAAGATCGTTTTGAAATTCTTGAGCAATTTAAACAAGTAAAGATTAACATCCCTTTGTTGGATGCAATCAAATAAGTTCCAACTTACGCCAAATTTTTGAAAAATCTATGCACAGTAAAAAGAAAGATTAATGTACAAAATAAAACGTTTTTAACTGAGCAAGTTAGTGCTATCATTTAACATAAGACTTTTCTTAAGTACAAAGATCCTGGAAGTCCCACAGTCTCATGTATTATTGGAAATTTCTGGATTGAGCAAGCTCTGCTTAATTTAGGGGCTAGTGTCAATTTGATGCCATATTCGGTATATAAGTGAGTTGAAACCTACCAATGTCACACTGCAATTGGCAGACCGATTTGTAAAAACTCCATGAGGAATTGTGGAAGATGTTCTTGTCCAAGTTGATAAATTCTATTTTTCAATAGATTTTATTGTTTGGATACACAACCTATTTTTCATGCATCAGCATACATACCTGTCATTTTGGGTTGACCATTTCTAGCTACATCAAATGCATTGATTAATTGTAGGAATGGAGTCATGAAGCTTTCATTTGGAAGCATGACCTTAGAATTGAATATATTTAACATTGTAAAACAACCTAGAAAAGAAGAAGAGTTGCATGAAGTAAACTGTGTTGAGTTATTAACTCAGAATCTATTTGAAAATGCTTGTATGAAAAAGGAGGCATATACATTAGAATCTATACCTGATAATGAATCTGAAGATATATCAGCATAGAATCCGAAATGTGAAAAATTGTTGTTTAAGTCTATAGAATCTAGTATCAAAGTTTTTAAGCCAGAATTGAAACTTCTTCTGACTGACTTAAAATTTGTCTTCTTAGAGGAAGATGAAATTTATCCAGTGATAATATCCTCAAAATTATCTGGAACCAAGAAAAGAAATTGACAGAAGTCATAAAGAATCATCAAAGTGCTATTGGATGGACAATAGCAGATATAAAATGCATAAGCCCTCTTCTATGTACTCATTGTATATACTTAGAAGAGAATTGTAAACCATCTTGCCAGATGCAAAGAAGGTTGAACCCACATTTGAAAGAGGTAGTTCGGATTGAAGTACTTAAAATATCAAACGCTAACATCATCTTTCTTATATCTGATAGTAAATGGATCCGCCCCACATAGGTAGTGCCTAAAAATTCTAGTGTTATTGTCATAAAAAATCAAGAGAATGAATTAGTCCCTATGCGTATAGTTACTGGTTGGCGTATGTGTATTGACTATCAGAAGCTAAATTCTCTCACCAGAAAAGATCATTTTTCGTTGCCTTTTTTAGATCAAGTCTTAGAAAGAATAACTAGGCATGCATATTATTATTTTTTAGATGGATATTCTTGTGACGCCCCAAAATCTGGGGGTCTTTTATAAGTCCGTTGACAATCCATCAACCCGCAAAAATACCCGTGGGTGTCGCTTAACCCGACACTACAGCGATAACATCCTCTTAATCAGGATTATAACCCACAATGTAATTCGGATTCAATTATGCACTGGGGTCAACCAAAGTCCAATAGACCATAATTTATACTCCATTAGGGTCCATTTAGATCATTTAAAGGAAGAAATTTCAAAGCCCAAAGCTTGGCAAAATAATTTAAAATTTTGAAAAAAAATTCAGAATGGTTTGCCCACTAAACCAGGTCGTACCGGTACTGTTTGCCTTCTGGACAATAGTGTACCGGTAAACTTTGCCCAATCTTGACTATTTCAACCATTTTTTTATTTCAAATCTCATCAAATCCATTCCAAATCCATCCACAATCATCCAATACATCTTAAACATCATTTCCAACATAAAACTTGATACATACAAGTTCTATTACATTCATTTCATTTACTTACATGTCAAAATGAAATGTTCATAATAATTTTACAAAATATTCAAAATAAAGTCACATTCCGACTTTCTTCATAAATGAGGCTCGAATTGAGAGTCATCCACCGGCGTAAATCCCACATCTGAAATATTTTTTCCATAAAGGGTGAGCCACGCTTAATAGAGTATCTTCTACTACGGCTACTCCCCAACCTAAATGCATATGAAATTTTCACATGTAACATTCAACAACTCATACATTCCAAGCAAGAATATGCATCCAATGTTGAAACTTATCATGTCATGCATGAAATGAGGTGAGACTCACTCATTCAGCTCAACCCGAACCCTTCCCGGGTCTCCAACACATGCTAGTGCCAATGTGTATTAACTCGTCATTCGTGTTACACATCAAATGACGTATTCCAAACTAGGGTCTTTTGTGGGGTGGGTATTCATGGACTTACACCAACGACATCCAACCGACACGAAATTCATGGACTTCTACCAACGGTTCTGCGTACAACAACACACTTTATGGACTTGTACCAACGGAGTGCGTATCCAAATCACTGGACCTTGCACCCGAGGGATTTTCTAGCCCTTCTTGAATAACCCCCATCCCTCTTTACCATGCAAACCGTGCGACTCGGCCAAGTCATTAACCTAGCTTACTTGAGCTCACTTGTCATCCACCAAGTGTGGTGTTGACTATATCCATGCACACACACCCACTTAATGCGATGTTACTGTGCATATGTAATGTAATATTTTATTGCAACCATAATACAATGTTCAATATGCTATGTATGTCATATGAACTATTTCTAACATATTTCATATGACCCATGACAACTTATATCAAAAGCATATAATTTTCATAATTTTCACAATATCAATGTATAAACTTGCATATTTCAACATTTTGTCTAGAACCAAAGCCCAAGCATTCCATCACATATCAAGCAATAACACGCTCAATTTCTGAAGGGATTATGTAACCATATAACATGCTCACAATTCCTATAAGTTAAGAAAATTACATTAGGCAATTTTTACATACCCATTTCCTCAAAATCTCTTCAATAGGCAAGTGATATACATATCTATCAACCTACCCATTTCAATATAGCATTCTAGATTGTAAATAAACCCAAGTAGGAGAAACCTTACCTCTTGAAGCGTAAAATGAGTTATAAATCTCCAAGAAATCAACTCAAACTCAATCCCAAGCTTTCTCCAAAATTTCAGTTTTCAACCTTTGGTGAAAGCCCTCGTTTTTGATATGTACACGTAGCCTTTGAAGAGGAGACCGACTTTTGTTCTTGGCCCGAGTGGATCCAAGCTCCGGAGTGGCATAGATCGTAGAGAGAAGGTGGAGTTCTTATCTCTTTTCCCTCTCCTCTCTATTGGTGTGTACTGGCTGAACAAGTGGGGAAAAATCTAATTTTTTCCCCTATTTATGTTTTTAAGTGCATGGTCCACAACGCGCCACACGTCTCTCTTTCTTTCGGGTCTGTTTTCATCCTGAAACGATTAAATTTTATTCCAGTTTAAGTTCAAAATATTTTTATTTTAATTTTTCTTCGTTTATTTTCCAAATTTCATAATTTTTATTAAAAATTTCGTAACTGGGTCACCTAAGGCTCGATTGCCTCGTAAAGCGTAAAAAATCTGACTATCTCGAAATTCTACAAAATTTGACGGGATAACTAGATTTTGTGATACGAACCCAACGATGAGGTCTGTTTCGTCATCCAAGATCTAAAAAAATTCAGGTTTACAACTCGAATTGTGGTGATAATTTACTGTTTTACCCTTTATTCATAAAAGTTTAAATTTACTCGGGTTTTACAATTCTGGTTACAATCATATTGAAATTGCAATGGATGATCAAGAGAAAACCACATTTACATGTCCTTGTGGTACCTTTGCTTTTAAAAGGATGTCTTTTGGATTATGTAATGCTCTAGCCACCTTTTAGTGTTGCATGTTAAGTATTTTTAGTTATATGGTAACAGTTTTTAAAAGCTTTTATGGATTATTTCTTGGTATATGGTGATTCATTTGACTTGTGTCTAGAAAATCTTGAAAAAGTTCTTATTTGATGTGAAAAAAATAAACCTTGCCTTGAATTGAAAAAATGTCATTTCATGGTTACAAAAGGCATTGTTTTAGGTCATGTAGTTTCAGCAAAAGGAATTGAAGTTGATAAGTCTAAAATTGATTTAATAGTCAATCTCCCTTCACCCAAGACTGTAAAAGATGTTCGATCTTTTTTAGGTCATGTAGGATTCTATAGAAGATTCATTAAAAATTTCAGTTCAATATCCAAACCTATGTGTAATCTTCTAAGTCAGGATATATTATTTGAATGGAATGATTCATGTCAATTAGAATTTGATAAATTGAAAAGCATGCTTATTTCTGCACCTATTATGCAACCTCCTAACTGGACTTTATCCTATGAATTAATGTGTAATGCTAGTGATTATGCAGTAGGAGATGTGTTAGGTCAAAGAAAAGATAAAAAAAACTTATGTTATTTACTATGCAAGCAAAACTCTAAATGATGCACAAATAAATTATTCTACTACAGAGAAAGAATTGCTTGTTGTTGTGCTTGCTTTAGATAAAATTCATTCGTATTTGGTTGGATTGTCAATCGTTGTATTTACTAATCATGTAGCTTTAAAATACTAGCTTACCAAGAAAGATGCTAAACCACGTATCCCACGTTGGATACTGTTACTTTAAGAATTCGATTTTATCATCAAAGATAAGAAAGAAGTTGAAAATGTGGTAGCAGATCAGTTGTCAAGACTAAATTATGATATGAAGAAAGAATCATTACCAATTAGAGAAACTTTTTCAGATGAGCAACTTTTTGCAATGACATAAGTACAATGGTATGCATATATAACCAATTATTTAGCTATATGTATTCCTTATTATTATACTTGAACTGATAGAAATAAGTTTCTGAAAGAGGTACGCATTTTTTTTGGGAAGATCCTTATGTGTTTAAGTATTGTAAAAATCAGATAATAAAGCGTTGTGTACGTAATCATGAAATTGGTCAGGTTATTGCATTTTGTCACGCGGAAGCTTGCGGGGACCAATTTTTCTTCAAAGAAAACCGCTGCTAAAATTCTACATTGTTGATTTTATTGGCCAACCTTTTTTAAAGATGTATATATCTTTTGTTTAAATTGTGACAAATGTCAAAGAATGTGAAATATTTTAAAAAGAAATATGACACCTTTAAACCCTATTTTAATAATTAAAAATTTCGATTGTTGAGGCATCAATTTTATGGGACCATGTCCCCCGTTCTTTGGATATCTGTACATTTTGGTCATAGTGGATTATGTCTCTAAATGGGTAGAGACAATTTCATGTAGGAATAATGATCACCGAACAATGGTCAAATTTTTAAAAGAAAATATTTTTTCCAGATTTGAAATTCCTCGAGCCATTATTAGTGATGGTGGGAACACATTTTTGAAATAAAGTTTTTAAAAATCTTATGAAAAATATTCAATTTCTCATAAAATATCCACACCTTATCATCCCCGTACAAGTGGACAAGTTGAAGTAGCCAATAGGGAGACAAAATACATTTTAGAAAAAATAATAAATCCAGATTGTAAAGATTGGTTTTTGAGATTAACTGATGCGCTTTGAGCTTACTGTACTGCATACAAAACTATTTTAGGAATGTCTCCTTATCAAGTAGTTTTAGGTAACCCATATCACTTGTCTGTTGAACTAAAATATCGAGCATTTTTGGGCAAGCAAAATGATGGACTTTGATATGGATAAAGTCGGTGCATCTTGCAAACTTCAAATCAATTAATTGGAAGAGTTAAGAAATGAAGTATATGAGAATGCAAAGACTGCTAAGTCTAGAACGAAATTTTTTCATGATAAGAATATAGTGTGGAAGTCTTTTGAACCTTTTCAGAAAGTTCTGTTATATAATTCCAGACTCCATCTATTTCCTGGAAAGTTAAGATCTAGATGAACAAGTCCTTACATTGTCAATCAAATTTTTGATTTGGGGCAATTGAAATTGAGAATCCATTAACTGAAAATATTTTTAAAGTAAATGGTTAAAGGCTTAAACCATATTATGATGGATTTAATCAAGATGTAACTTCCGTATAGTTCTTGGAACCAATTTATGTGCCTTGAAAAATTTGTATCGTTGTTTATTTGTAAATAGTAGTACTAATTGTTTGTTGTTTGTTTTACAAATTAGAGTCTTATACTATGAATATCTCTCGATTCAAGACCTAATTAACAATTGTCTATTTTCATCATCTTATACAATGAGAACAATGTATAATTTAGATTGGGGTAAGGGATTTAGATTCATCTTTGTGACTGTTAGACGTTAAATAACTGGATAGTGAGTCAATTTTTATTTTTTTAAAATTTCCAAAATTTTTCACAATCTTCAAAACCTTTTAAAAAAATGGATGAAAACCTATTTTGGTTAATTTTAATTATAATGTGCCGTTTTTCAAAAGATATACATTCTTTGATCATGACAAAAGCTAGAGTTATTAGAAAATTAGAAATCCTCAAAATTCAAGCAAAACCCTTGTGTGGGAAAAGTTCATTTGCTAAATGTCGACGAGCAAATCGTCTTGGTGGTTGTGTGAGGTGTGGTCATTTAATGCATTTGAGAGCATACAATCAGTGTGCAAAACCAATTTCAGGTCGAGTGTTAGATCGTCTTGAGTGAATTATGTATGGGCAGAGTGAGACGTCATCCTATTCCACTCTCATGTTGTCAAGATACGTGAGAAGTGAAATTAACCGTGTCACTGGCGTTGTTGATTTGGAAGATTCTGATTCAGATTAATTGTGATCAAATGATGAATAATTTTGAGAATGGTGCATAAATGTAAATAGCTATAGATTAATTAAGAAAATAGTAAATAATTGAAAATAAATAAATGAATAAATAAATTCTTTAAAAAAAGAGAGTAATGAGTTAGTAGTTATGTGGAATGTGTAAAGTTGAAACTAATCTTGTAACTGCAGGAACATAACTGAAGAAGGCAGAACACCACGAGTCAGCAGCCTGCAGCTTGCAAGGCAAATTCCAGTGCATCCTCACTATCCGGACGGTGGTGATGAAGTCCAGACGGCACTGCTTATTTAAATACCAAACAACGTGAATTGCAATAGTTTCAGAGTTCCCTCGCAGCAGAAAAACAAAACAACGTTTCTTCTCTACAATCTCTTCTCAAATTTGCTACAAATGACCGTTTTTCCTAAAAATTTCTTCCGATTAAACACTTACCATGCCATTTTCTAGGTTTATACTGATCAGAATTCACTTAAAGCAAAAATCAAGGGAGAAATCAAGAAAAGATGCTTTGGAACAACAAATATGGTATGGTACTTACTTTCTTTGCAAAACAATAATTCCTGAACGACCTGTTTTTTATGAGGACTTTGAACATATTTTTGTTAGACAAATTATTGCTATGCATGGGTGGTTTAATTATGTTAAATTTGTTGCTCCTGCTTTTGACTATCTAGTCCATGAGTTTTATAGTAATGCACACGAAACTGGACCAAGGGAACTGTGAGTTTATGTTAGGGGTGTTGTCTTTCAAGTTACACCTGCTACTATTGCCGATTTTTTCCAACCCATGCCAAGACATCCCAACCCGCAATACCATTATACTCAATTGCCTAATATGACAGATATAGATATAGAATTGATGAAAAATCCAAATACGAATGGGGGAGGCTGAACAAGTACACAAAGTAAGGGGACTTGACGGACAAATACCGGATTTTGAATTTGATTACTGTTAATAGTCTGTTACCCCAAGCCTAGAAAACCATATATATACTGAGCAAGCCTACCTCCTGTATGCTTTTGGGATGGGACATACATTAATCTCCCAAACTTAATCATAGACCAGATGATGATTACTGTGAAAAGCAAAGAAACCCTCACTTCCATATGCTATGTTAGTTTCACAATTATGCAGGGACAAGGGGGGTGATCATAGATCCTTTGTGGTTGACAATGGAACTATGATGCCCAAACAATTGGCGGTCCTTCGTCAACCCATTGATCACCCATCAACCCACAGAAATACACATAGATACTGTATAACTCGATATCACACGTCATGCCCTATTTACTAGGATCTATAATTTAAAAAAATTCGAGCAGAGTCTCCTTTGTACGAGGAACTCTACCCAAAATACAACATGTGCATCATACAATCACATGACCCATCTGAGGTCCAATACACAACATTAAATACACTGGGTCCATTTATCCATACTCATATAACAACATTTAATCACATGACCCATCCAAGGTCCAATATACATCAATTCATACTCCCACATCATGATTTTATGCATTAAACATAGTTAATACAAGTTCAAAATTACAATTCTTTTACATACATTACATGCCCAAAAATTAACTTTGTAAAAGTTTTACAAAAAGGGACTAAAAGTTACAAGTCGGCTTTTCTTCGTCACTGGGGTCCCGAATAGGCACTGTCCAACGACATGTATCCCCCACCTGAAATATTTTCCAGTATAGGGTGAGCTACGCTCAATAGAGTATCTCCTACAGAGGCTACTCCCCAACCTAGATGCATATGAAATGTGCACATTCAACAATCAACAATCATTATCCATTCCGAACAAGAACATGTAATTCAATATTTGAATTGTACCATGTCATGTCACTCATGCATCTTAACCTGGACCTCACCAAATCCCACAACACAATGCAATGCACGTGTGCAATACATTTGTCATTGATGAAATATATCTAATGATTGTTTGAAATAAAATTCATGTGTTTATAAAACCAAGTCATTGTTAGATGTTATATATCTAATGAGTATTTTTATAAAACAAAATCTTGTGTCTTTGTTGGGTAACGAAGTTATTTTGGTATCACATCATCGGTTCCGTACATCATTACACTTTTTCAGAATTTTACCTCAGGGGAGTGTACGAACCATGCAGCCGGGTCTTGCACCCAAAGGAGAATCTAGCCCTTCTTGCTATAGCTGACACAAGTTTTTCATGCAACCATGCAACTCAGTCGGATCTTCGATCCAACCTTCTTGAGTCCACTTATCTAACACCAAGGATGGTGTTTGATCAACCTTGTACCCACAACTACACTCATGTTTTATGCTCATAAATGTGATGTCAATATCATGCCCAAGATGCAATGAATGCCAAATGAGTAATTTAACCGTACATCAATATACCAAGGCTAATTATATCATGTGCATATAATTACCTTTATCCATCACAATGACAATATATCAATGAAGATATATTCACATTTTATACTTAACAACCAAACATAAGCATGTTGTTACATAATCTATGTCAATAACACACCTTATTCACAAAGGCATAATATAAACACATAGCATGCCCACCAAAACCAAATTCCAAGAAATTACACAAGTAACTTCCATACATCAAACCAAAGCTAGGAATTGATTAAAGCCATTTCTATACACCTAAACCCTTTTCTATGGACACCATAGGATGGAAATAAACAAAATTAGGAGGGAACCCTACCTCTTGAAGCATAAAATGAAGGGTAAAACCTTCAAGAACCCCAACTATAACTCTAAACTCTTGATTTTTCAAAATCTCTTCTTTGGATATTTGGTGAAATCCTTCATTTTTGGTACGTAAGAGTAGCTCTCATCGAGGAGATCGACTCTGATTCTTGGCTCGAGTTGATTCAAGCGATGGAGCTTTGTATATCGTAGCGAGAAGTTTTGAAATCTCACTTTTTTTTCTCTTTTTCCTCTCCTCTCTTCCTCACACGTTTACACACTGATTTCAGAAGATATTTCTTCCAAAAAATCAGATTTTTATCGATATTTATTGCCCTTGATGCTTGGTGCATGTCGCGCCACACGCCTCCTTGTCCGGGTCTGTTTTCGTCCTAAAACGATTAATTTCATCCCGATTTAAGTTCAAATTATTTTTATTTGAACTTTCCTTCAATTATAAGGAAGTTTTATAAATTTTATTTTTGGGGATATTTGTGTGGTCACTCGACACCCAGTTGTCTCATAAAACGTGAAAAATCTGACTATCTCAAAATTCGATGAAAATTTTCTAGGCAACTCGATTTTGCAATACGAACCTGACGGTGAACTCCGTTGCATCATCTAAGCTCTAGAGAAATACGTATTTTAAATCCACATTATAGTGACAAATTACCGTTTTGCCATTTTTAGAAAAAGTACAAAGTTACCCGGGTTTTACATTCTTTTCTCCTTAAAAGAATTTTGTCCCTGAAATTCACAGACACATACACCTTCAGCTGCATGCATATGCGACAAGTATATCATACTCATAACTACAAAAATGTACCTCCATCCTCGAATAAGAAAGGATAACTGGTACGGATAGTGTCCTCACACTCTCATGTCACTTTCTCCACTCCTCGGTACTGCCACAATACCTTCACTAGCCTCACGGTCTTGTTTCACAAAACATGATCTCGACTATCCATGATACGCACCGGTCCCTCCGCGAAGGTTTCATCCGCATCAACAACAAGCTTGCCCCAATCCACCACATGAGTCGGATTGGGGTGTATTTCTGAAGCATGGAGACATGGAATATCGCGTGAACACCTGATAAATTTGGCGATAACGCCAACTGATAAGAACTATACCCACCCTCTCAAGTACTTCGAAGGACCCGATATACCTCGGTGACAACTTTCTCCACTTGTCAAACCTGACCACTCCACTTTTAGGCATCACCTTAAAAAAGACATAATCTCCCACCTCAAACTCTAGAGGTCACCGCCGTTTGTCGGCACAACTCTTCTGTCGGCTTTGAGCTGTAAGAAGACATTTTCGTATCAAGTCCATCTTCTCCAAGGTGTCTCTAACCAATTTTGGATCCGTAGATGGTCTCTCTCTTACCTCCGTCCAACAAACCGAAGAACGACAAGACCTCCCATATAATGCCTCACAGGGTGCCATCTGTATGCTGCGTGATAACTGTTGTTATAAGCGAACTCTACTAAGGGTATGTGCTCTTTCCAACTACCCTTGAGATATAGGACGCATGCCCATAGCATGTCCTCTAAAGTCTAGATGGTCCTCTCCGACTGACCGTTCATCTGGGGATGAAAAGTAGTGTTCATCATCAGTTGTGCCCCTAAGGCTCACTGGAAACTCTCCCAAAAATGAGCCATAAACTTGGAATTCCGATTCGATACTATAGACATGGACACCCTCATGCAATCGGACAATCTCCCGTATATACAACCTACAAAATTCCTCCAGTGTGAAGGTCATCCGCACCACAAAAAAGTGTACCGACTTCGTAAGTCGGTCCACTATCACCTATATCACGTCATGCCCTTACGATGTTCGTGGCAAGTGGGTTACAAATTCCATCGTGACATGCTCCCACTTCCACTCAACTACCTCCAAAGGCTGGAGTAGCGCTACTGGTCTTTGGTGTTCAGCTTCACCTACTGACACGTGAGACATCAATTAACAAAATTCTCAACTTATTTCTTCATTCCGCTCCAATAATACTGACGACGAAGATCATGTTACATCTTCGTGCCACCTGGATGCATAGCAAAACAGAAGCAATGAAACTCTCTAAGGATCTCCTCTCTTAGCTCTGCAGACTGGGGAGCCACAATCCTTCTACTAAATAAAAGACTACCATCCGTATGAATGGTCCATCCATCATCACCTATACCTAACTGTTCTTGGTCCTTAATGGACAAAATCTCCGTATCCTACCCATGGGACTTGATCACTCTTCTCAGTAGGGAAGACGTAGCCACCAAACTCCCAAAGTGCCCTGAGTCTGACCCATGTAGCATAGCTTGAACTGTTCCACAGTCTGAAGCATCTGTCATTCCCAGGAAGCCACACTATCCAAGGCTACTTGTGACTTCCAACTGAGTGCATCAGCCACCACATTTGTTTTACCAGGATGGTAATGCAAAGTGAAGTCATAGTTCTGCAAATACTCCATCCACCCGCGTTGCCTTATGTTGAGGTCCCGTTGTGTAAAGATGTACTTCAGACTTTTATGGTCCAAAAATACCTCGAACTACTCACCGTATAGATTGTGGCGCCAAGCTTTCAAGGCAAAGACTATGGCCGCCAACTCTATGTTGTGCGTAGGATAGTTCTGCTCGTCATTCTTTAACTGTTGAGAACCAAAAGCCACCACCTTTTTCGATTACATCAAAACACAACTAAGTCCATCCTTCGAGGCATCACAATACACTGTGTACCTTTATCTCTTTTTCGGGACTATCAAAATAGGGGTGGAAGTAAGCCTCCTCTTCAACCCCTGGAATGCCTTCTCACACGAATCATTCCACTCAAACTTGACCTCTTTTCGGGTTAACTTGGCCATTGGTGCAGCTAATCTAGAGAAGTCCTCAATGAACCTTCGGTAGAACCCTACTAATCCCAAGAAACTACGTATCTCGAAGACTGACTTCGGCTTCTCCCAATTCATGACTGCCTCAACCTTCTTCGGGTCCACAGATACATCCGAAGTTGACACCACGTGTCTTAAAAATTTCACCTCTATAAGCCAAAATTCACACTTGCTAAATTTGGCGCACAACTGATGGTCTCTCAAGGTCTGAAGAACAACCCTCAAGTGACCCTCATGCTCCTCATCTAACTTGGAGTAGATCAAGATGTCGTCAACAAAAACAACGGCTAACCAATCTAGGTAGGGTAGGAACACCCTATATATGAGATCCATGAATGCCGCCGGGGCATTCATCAACTCGAATGACATCACTATGAACTCGAAATGTCCATATTGCGTCCTAAACGCCGTCTTAGGGATATCCACCTCCCTAACCCTCAATTGATGGTAACTGGTACGGAGATCTATCTTGGAGTAAATTCGTGCCCCTCTCAGTTGATCAAACAAATCATCAATCGTCAACAAAAGGTACCTATTCTTGATAGTAACCCTATTTAACTGCTGTTAGTCTATACATAGTCAAAAAGTCTTGCCCTTCTTCTTGGCAAACAACACCAGAGCGCCCAAGGTGAAATGTTCGGTCTAATAAAGCCCATGTCCAACAATTCCTGTAATTGAATCTTGAGTTCTCGCAACTCAGCAGACGCCATCCTATGTGGAGTCATAGAAATGAGCGATGTACCAGGGTATAACTCAATGGTGAAGTCTACATCTCTATGTGGAGGTAATCCTGGTTGTTCTTTTGGAAATACATCCTCGTACTCACAAACCACCCGAGGTAGACCCAACTCCTATCTCGCTTCGTCCTTTAGGGTAAGGCTTGCTAGCCAACCCATCAACTACCCAAGCCAACGAGAGTCATACACTACTTGGGGTAAAGCGTTATGCTTTTTTCCCTGGAACTTGAAACAAACACCCTCCAGTGTGTAGGCAGTAACCCTCTTACGATCACAATTAATAACGACTCGGTGTGCCGCCAATGAATCCATCCTAAGGATGACATCAAACTCCAACATGTCCATGAACCTAAGGTCCACAGTGAGTAGAATCCCTGAGATCTCTAGCTCATAATCTCGACATATATGATCAATACTCACTCTAGTCCTTATAGGAGAACTCACATGCAATGACTCTTCCAAGGTCTTGACCTCTAAGCCCAAATCCCTCACATAAGTCAAATAATAATAGAGCACCAACTTAGTATCCCAAAGTAGGTATCAAAGTTGAACATTTGAGATTTCTCTCATTGTCTCACTAGTAGAGTGTGTGCCATCACTAGTAGACATTTACACCTTGAACTATCATGTTCATCCTTTTTACCGAACCCCAAAGTTATGTTTTCTAACCTTAGTGTTTTCCTTTCCATATACATTTAACCATGCATAATCTTCATATAACATATAACTCATAATATAGAATGCACAATGAATGCAATGGTCTAGACCCATGCCCCATCAAGCCTTATGTAAATCGAGGACCTAGACTCTGATACCAAGCTGTGATGCCCCCTAAATCGGGGCTCCTTTGTTGTCAACCCGTTGATCACCCATCAACCCACGGAAATACTTATGGATATCGTGTAACTCGATATTACACATCATGCCCCATTTACCGGGATCCATAATTTAACAAAACTCAGATAGAGTCTCCTTTGTATAGGGAGCTCTACCCAAAACACAACCTGTACATCATACAATCACATGACCCATCAGAGGTCCAATATACAACATTGACCATGCCGGTTCTATTTTTCCATACTCATATAACAACATTTAATCACATGACCCATCCGAGGTCCAATATACATCAATTCATACTCCCACATCATGATTTTATGCATTAAACATAGTTAATATAAGTTTAAAATTATATTTTTTTTACATACATTACATGCCCAAAAACTAATTTTGTCAAAGTTTTACAAAAAGGGACTAAAAGCCACAAGTTGGTCTTTCTTCATCATTAGGGCTTCGAATAGGCACCGTCCAACGGCGTGTATCCCCGACCTGAAATGTTTTCCTATATAAGGTGAGCTACGCTCAACAGAGTATCTCATACAGATGCTACTCTCCAACTAGATGCATATGAAATGTGCACATGCAACAATCAACAACCACTATCCATTCCGAACAAGAACATGCAATTCAATATTGGAATTCTACCATGTCATGTCATGATATGAGATGATACTCATTCATGCACTTTAACACGAGTCTTCATCGACTCCCACAACACAATGCAATGCACGTTTATAATACATTTGTCATTAATGAAATACCTCCAACGATTGTTTGAAATAAAAGTCATGTGTTTACAAAATCAAGTCATTGTTGGATGTTATATATCTAATGAGTATTTTTATAAAACAAAATCTAGTGTCTTTGTTGGGCAACGAAGTCATTTTGGTAGCACACCGCCGGTTCTGTATACCATTATACTTTTTCAGAATTTTACCTCAAGGGAGTGTATGAACCAAGTAGCCGGGTCTTGCACCCGAAGGAGAATCTAGCCCTTCTTGCTATACTCGACACAAATTTTTCATGCAACCATGCAACTCAACAGGATCTTTGATCCAACCTTCCCAAGTCCACTTATCAAACACCAAGGATGGTGTTCGATCAACCACGCACCCACAACTACACTCATTCTTTATGCCCACAAATGTGATGCCAATATCATGCCCAAGATGCAAGAATGCCAAATGAGTAATTTAACTATATATCAATATACCAAGGCCAATTATATCATATGCATATAATTATTTTTATCCATCACAATGACAATATATCAATGAACATTTATCAATATTTTATACTTAACAACCAAACATAAACATGTTATTACATAATCTATATCAATAACACACCTTATTCATAGAGGCACTATCTAAACACATAGCATGCCCACCAATACCAAATTCTAAAAAATTACACAAGTAACTTTCATACATCAAACATAAACTAGGAATTGATTAAAGCCATTTCTATACACCTAACCCTTTCCCATGGACACCATAGGATGGAAATAAATCAAAGTAGGAGGAAACCCTACCTCTTGAAGCGTAAAAGGAAAGATAAAACTTTCAAGAACACCAACTTGAACTCTAAACTCTTGATTTTTCAAAATCTTTTCTTTGGATCTTTAGTGAATTCCTTCATTTTTGGTACATAAGCGTAGCCTTCGTCGAGGAGATTGACTTTGATTCTTGGCTCGAGTTGATTCGAGCGACGGAGCTTCGTAAATCGTAGCGAGAAGTTTTAAAATCTCACATTTTTTCTCTTTTTTCACTTCTCTCTTCCTCACACGTTTACACACTGATTTCAGAATTTATTTCTTCCAAAAAATCAGATTTTTACCGATATTTATAGCCCTTGATGCTTGGTGTACGTCGCGCCACACGCTCCCCTTGTTCGGGTCCTTTTTTCACCCCTAAATGATTAATTTCATCCTAGTTTAAGTTCAAATTATTTTTATTTGAACTTTACTTCAATTATAAAAAAAAATTTAAAATTTTATTTTTTAGGACGTTTGTGAGGTCACCGGACACCCAGTTGTCTTGTAAAATGTGAAAAATCCGACTATCTCAGAATTCAACAAATATTTTTTTGGGCAACTCTGTTTCTCAATAAGAATCCAATGGTGAAGTCTGTTGTGTCATCCAAGATCTAGAGAAATACGTATTTTAAATCCACATAATAGTGGCAAATTACTGTTTTGCCAATTTTTAAAAAAAGTTCAAATTTAACCGGATTTTACAAGAATATTTTGCACCATTATACAAGACATCTCTGAAGAAGAGCCATGGAGTCCAACCCAAAGAACCACCTGAAGTACCACCAGCACCGCAGGAAGAACCATTCCAATGAGCTGACGATTTTTACCCACCAGTGCAGCCTCAGCCACAAGAGGATCAGCCAAATATATCAGTGGATGATAGTTTCGACAGACATATTTTATTAGGGTTGGAGGCCACTATTACTCAGCTAGAGACTAGCATCACCCAACTTGGTCAACACATGGCTGACTACCAGCAGAACTAATCTGAAATATTGAGGCTACTTAGAGAATATTTTGGTGGAGACTTATCTACTTCTTGATCAGAGACTTTGGAGATTCTACACATCCTGCTATCTCTTACTCATCTTTTGTCTAAGCATTTAAATTTACTTTATGTTGTGAATGTTGGTTTTGAACTTGTTTTTGTTAGTAATGTAGTAGTTATGTTTTTTGTGAGTTAGAAGGATTATTTCATATAACTCATAGTTAAATTAAGTTATTATTCGAATGCTTGGCAAGGATAATCTTAATTTGATCACGCGGAATTTTTATATTTTAGTTGTGTATTATCTTAATATTTTTATTAAAACTCATTCTTTTGAGCACGCATAGAATTCTTTATTTTGAAAACCTTTTGAAATATTACACTCTTTTGCATACATAGTGGAGATGTAAAACCTGTTGTAGATTTGAGACAATCTTTCTTGGAGAGATATTCTACATCTACTCAAGTAAGAATCGTTGATTCGACGGTAAATTTTCTTTGAATAATCTCATTAGATTTTTTTTGGTTAGCACTCATTGAATTTTATTATTAGCATTTTCCTTAAAACTTTTACTTAGAAATTATGTAGGTGTATGATTTTTGAAAAATGATCTTAGGCCATTTTTGATTAATTTTGAGCCTTGACCATTTCTTTTACAAAATTATATCCTTAGGAAGCCATGATTGAGCCTGAAAAGTATAAATTCTTTTCAAAAAACCCAAGAAATAACTGAACCACATAAGAATATATATTAAACCTACCTTTACTATCTAATTTTCTAGCACCCTCTTTTAAATATTAGTGATATACAGACAAAGAGAAAAGAAAAAAGGAATAAAAGAAAGAGGTGATTATAGTTTAAAATAATTTGTGAAAAAGAAAGAAAGAAAGAAAAGAGCCAAGAAAGTGAAAAATGTGACTGGAGTTGGAAAAATGAAAGAATATCATGTATAAAAAGTTTGGAAAAATAAGGAACAGGTGTGCCACCCTAAATTAAGAAAGGATAGCCCTTGAATATCCTTAACACTGTTTCTTAAACCAGAAACCTATGACCATATTACAACCCTAAGAAAGTCCTTTTTGATTCCATAAGTCATGCATGTGTATTATTTCTACTTATGCAAAAAGGAAAAATGTTAATAATATGTTTAATGTAGTGTTAATATCCTTTCATGAGATTATGTCAAATTTCAGTTCTATTCAAATAACCGTTCTTTTGATATATTACATGTGATATTACTTTGCTTTGAAAATAATATTCCAATCACATGTAGTTATTCAGTGAATAACTACTGTAATGCATATGAATTCTTTGCTGAGTGTATTCTAGGAGAGGATTGACATTAAGACTAAGATAAAAGATCGTAATATTTCCTCAGTGATTGTTAAAATAAAGGAATCATTGCACACACACACACACACAAAAGTTTTTCTAAAAATATATAGATAATATTACAACTAAGGTGTGTTACTCTTAGATTGATCAGAAAAGGAAATATTTTAACAATGCAAAATAATTTTGATTTAATTATATATGTGAAAAATATGAATTATGAATTATGAATTCCTAACTATTAAAGTTTGTAGGTATCTTCACTGAAAACCTTCACCAGACAAAACTCGTCCACTAGGGATCAGTTAGAGTTTAATGGCTTGTTGCATATGCCAAATGAAATCGTGAAATCTATGAAAGTAATTTTAGTTTGTAATTATTTTTATTTACTAGGGACTTGTAATATTTAGGTTGGAGAGTATGATTAACCCTAAAAAGTGAGTTAATTAGTTAGGTTAATAAGTTAAACATGTATATAAATTAGGTTAAAAGTGTGATGTTACAACAAATTAGGGTTAATGCTGAAATTCTATATTTTGCAGGGTTTTGTGAGTAATTGCCAGAAATTGGAGAGAGCAATATGTCAAAGTCTAAACCAGTAAAGGATGAAAGTGTAATTATAAAAAGAACATGCCAGAATAAGGAGTAGCTTCACCACAACAATCCAGAGGTTTAGATCCGTCCGAACGGTGGTGATGGCGTTCGGACGATTACCTAATCGCCTTCCTCTCTTCTTCTGTATTCCAACAGATTCCTTAGCCTATAAATAGGCCTTGCTAGCATCATCGTCGGGCGTCTGGAGGAAAATGCTTAAAGTCCAAATCCAAAGAGAGAAACCAAGGGAGATTCAAGAGAGAGATCCCGTCTAACCTACTCTATAGCTAGAGTTTATGTTATTTACACATTTATGTTATACCTTTCTACTTGGAAGGTTGAACTTCTTCCACCTTTGTGCCTTAATCGATATTAAGGCTGGTTGTATTTCAACTAATCCTCGGGAAAGGAGTGTCCGTGTTTTATTTAGTATTGTAATGAAATTGTCTTTCACTTCTTGCTTGTTAATAGCAATGAAGTATGCATAGTTTACTTTTACCCTTCAATGAAGGGTGAACATATGTATATGATTGTTTAAGTTATGAAAATGCTGATGTTTAACTATGCTTTATTGTTATGTATACCTCCCTTTAATGATGGATGGTTATATTTATAATATGCTCATGGTTATGATCACCGAGCAATACTTAATATTCTATACCATACTATCTATTAGTCATATATTTCATGCATGATACATTTATGTACGTGATTGGGCGTTACATAAAATTCGATTGATTGGTTATAGACAGGTTAAGTCTTGGCATAGCCAATGCTTTTGATTTAATGCGTAAATCAGAATCTTATCATCAGTGAATCATCAACCTGCTGGTTGAATCACTGTAGTGTTCCAATTGAATGGATTGCCTTTTGGTTCGCTAGGGTTATCTAATTGATGCATGGTACAGAACTGCCGATTGAGTAATTCAAGCATTCCTCGTGAATGGCTTGCCTTCTGGTTTACTCAGATTATTTGATTGTTGCATATACCTTCCAGCTAACTTAACCAGTTGTTTTGTTATGGTTTAATATACATCAAACCTATCGGTTGACTTTTCAGTGACCTGAAATTTAATTGTTGTAAGGTGGTATTTCTAGTACTTAACCAATATAGAGCATATGAGATCCATGAACTAATGCGTACCTGTTATAATATTGTCTTTCACCAGTTTACCTATGCATTTATTTACCGGTTTTAAGCTCACATCACAAGTTATCTAATGTTATACTGCTTTAATAACAATTTGTTTGTTCTTATTTTAAATCCTAGTCATTAAAACTCTTCGTGGGATTGACATCAGACTTAAACTGAGAAAATTATAATTTGACCCCTTATACTTGAGTGTATGATGTGAAGAAGGTCACGAAATAGGTCGAATCATGATCTGGTCAATCATTAACTAGGAATCACTAGTCACCACAACTGTGGGAATCACCATCCCTAACAAAACTTCAAGCCCGATAATTATTGCCTCATATTCGGCCTCGTCATTAGTCTATTCGAACTCTAGTTTAAATCACAGTTGGGTTTCATGGCCCTGAGGAGATTCTATAATCACCTCGGCCCCTGCACTTTCACGTGTTCTTTACCCGTCGAATCTTAATTTCCATGGCATTAATGATACCATGGGTACTCCCAGTAAACCAAGTGATTCCCATGGGTCTTGCTTTATTTCGATGCAAGGGTGGTCTGCCATAAAGTCGGCTAGTGCTTGGCCTTTAACAACATGCTGTGGCAAGTAATGGAGTGAAAATTCCATTAAGGCCAGAACCTACTTGTCGATTCAGCCTCTCGTAATCGGTCTTGTTAGCATGTACTTAATTAATTCAATTTGTATAACAAAATACACCACAATAGAAATCATATAGACTCTCAACTTTTGTGATGTAAAGTGTAATACTAAACAAAGTTTCTCGATCAGCTTATAATGTTGCTCGACCTGAGTCAAAATTCTGCTAAAATAATAAATGTCTTGCTCTTTGCCTATATTATTATTTTGAGCCAACAGACACCTTATGGATTCATATGCGGCTGATAAGTACAATAATAATGGTCTGCCCTAATGGGTGGCATAGGAATTGATGGGTTCGCCAAATACTCCTTGATCTGATGGAAGAACTCTTGATGCTGAGCTTCCCATATGAAATCTTCTGTACTGATTAGTACTTAAAATTAACATTTTACAATATCTTTTTTAGACTAATTGTACTTTGATGAAATTTAAGTGATGACATTTTAGGTCCTAAAGTGAACAAAGGCTCAAGAACAACAAATATCACACTTGAGTGTAACACCACTACATTAGGGAACAAAATTGGATAAGCTTGAAACAAAACATGAACGTTCGAAGGCCAACTCATGTTCGAACGTCCACTTGAACTATGAGAAGACCAGATTGCTTAGACATGACATGTTGCAGTCAAGAAGAAAGACCCTGAAGTACTTGAGCACCACGTTAGAACGTCCACTTGAATTGATTAAAGATTAGGTGAGGAGTGCAAAGCTCTAAGATGTGCATGGAGTATGGAAATAGGATTCCACAGAAGACCACAGGACACTTGAGTGAAAAGGTTAAGCCCCATCTGGCATTTGAACGCCCATAAAGCAAAGACAAAAGAAACATTCAAACGCCATACAACGTTCAAACCCCCATAACGCAAAAATAGAAACAATGTTCGAACGCCAAATCTTGTTTGAATGTTCTCCACAGATTGACTGTAAAGTGGTTGGCATACACTATTCCTTCGCCCCCTCTTGTCGCCCTTCTTTGCCTATAAATACTCCCATTTTGGGAGAGTAAGAAAAAAGAAAGAGAGGGGGAGAGATTGGTTTGGCATTAGACCAACATCTCTCAAGTTATACTAATCTTAAGCTTTTATTTACTTGTGTAGAGAGCTTGATGGAGGATTAAACTCCCACTCATATAGTTGTAGAATTGCTTTATATTTGCTTGTATCAAGGGTGATAGTTCATTGTTTGGTTGAGGAAGCAACCCTCCATTTCTTGGTTGAGGAAGCTACCCTCCAAATGTGACTAGCTTTCTCTTACTTTTATTGTTTATGTCTTTCACTTCCATTGGTTGAGCTTCCTTCTTTCTTAGAGGAGTGAGACTCTCCCATTTTTCTAGAGCTTTACCAAAGTCATGAAGGGTGGAACGTGATTCACTCATTCTTTGGTGAAGATTGGCTCCTTTTCTAGTGTATTTCATTTTATAAGATCCTCTACTTGGAGGGATGAACATCACTCACTTTTTTGGCTTTACCAAAGCCATGAAGAGTGAGTAGTTTCTCATTCACTCTTTAGTAAGAGGTGAAGGGCATGTATAAATTATCCAAAAATTATATTTGTGCATTGTTCTTATGGTTAAAGTTTTATATTCCCCTTGATTATTGTATGATTGATTGCATCTAGCAAAGTTAAGTTATTTTGTATAATCGTCGGTTCTTTCTATGACACAAATGACTCTTACATAGAAAGCCTTGGCGGTTCAAGGCAAGTACCCCGACTAGATCTTCATGACTACCCTTCAATCCTCCCAATTACTGTGCTTCATTTAAAAAATGGAATATTAATGTCATGGTTGGATGTCTTATAGAAACACTTGCTTGTTTGTAGACGAGTTAAGTCTCGGCACAAACAATTCTTGTAAACTTCTAGAAAGGTATCGGAATCATGTTTTTAATTCTGATAGTCCATCTTTATCTTCTGTTAACTTGTTGTTAACACGGGAGTTAATTGAGTTATCAAACATAAATATAATAAACTGGATGACTAACTACATGTCCAAATCCTCGAACTAAAGATTAATCTTTTTATATTTGACCTTATCTTATATTTTGTCCAGAAAACTATCCTAGAAAGAATCTTATATTCTGTCCAACAAAAATCCCTAAAAATCACAACTTTAAATCTCAAAGGTTACAATCATTTGGTCTCTACTACTGCTTACATTGAAACACCAACAAGAGTTTCCTGTGGATTCGACTCTGGACTCAAGCCAGATTATTACTACACCTTGACCGCCTGCACTTGGGTGAACACATTTCGGATCAAGCCAAGTTTTGGGCGCCGTTGCTGAGGAATTATAAAAGGTATTTTAAGGTAAAAGGTAAAAAAACCTTTCTTTTTTGTATATACTCTTTGGTTTACTGTGAATAAATTTTGTTTTGTTTTATTTTCATTTATTTTATGTTTGAGGACACTCCTCAATATCAAAATTTGTCGATAGAATCCTCTAGGTTTATGAATCAGCCTGAACTAAATTCACCTAGATTAATAGCAGACTGTTGTGAGAGTAATATGACAAATAATGACAGAAACAGAGAAGTCCCTATGAGGGAGGGAGAAGTGCCTAACTTTCAAACTTTGAGTGATTACTTAAATCCCATAAGAAATAGTGTCCCCTTTTGTTTTGTATTTCTTGAAAATACTCCCCTCTTTATTGTAAAGTCGGGGACTGTGTAGTTGTTACTTGTTTTTCATGGATTGGATGTAGAAAATCCATATCTACATATAAAAGATTTTTAAAAAATATGTGAGACATTTCAAGACAATTATGAACTGGCCAAGATGAAACTTTTTTCTTTCTCTTTAAAGGACAAAACTAAACAATGACTAAATTCTTTAAAAGCTCTTTCAATACCTAACTGGCAAGCATTGCAAAATGAATTTTTCAGAAAATTCTTCCTCTACACCACACAAATGCATTCAAAAGGTAGATTATGATTTTTTCGGTAAAAGAAGTAGAGACTTTTTACCAAAGTTGGGAGAGATTCAAAGATCTTCTCCAATCCTGCCTACACTAAGCTTTTGAGAATTGGACTTTAATAGGATTTTTCTATGACTCCTTGCGCACTAAATTGCGCCAGTTTGTCGAAATGATGGCCCATTGAGAGTTTATAGGTAAAAGTCTGGAGGAGACATTCACTTTTTTTGACACCATCTCTGATAGTTCTCAGATATGAGACTCAGCCTCTCCTACTACTGTTGAAGCCTGACCATCTGCTTCCAAAAAGGGTAAGTATGTCTTGAGAGATGATGATGACCTGAGAGTAAAAATGTCTACTTTGTCTCGAAAGCTTGAAGCTTTAGTGATAAAAAAGGTCCATCAAGTTGATATTGGTCCTTTTACAGAACAAGTGTATGGGACTTATGCACTGACAGGACATCCTACTAGGGAATGTCCTACCATCCCAGCATTCAAAAAAATCTTGTGGGAACAAACAAATGCAGTTTTCAACTTCAACAAGCCTTACTTCAACCCATACTCTGAAACATACAACCCAGGGTGGCGAAACCACACAAACTTCAATTGGAGGAACACACAACCAACTTCCATGAACCAACCACAAAGTTCACACCCACCACCTCAAGGACCTCTCGCATATAAACCATACCAACCACCACAAAAGATGAGCCTTAAGGAAACACTGAATCAGTTCATGCAAAGCCAAATGAACTACAACCATAATTCCACACATGATTTCACTGATTTCAAAACCCAGACCACTCAATCTTTTGAGGACATCAAAAGTCACATTCAAAAATTGACCCAATCTATGAGTACATACGAAAAGGGCAAGTTTGCTGGCTAACCAAAACCTCCACAAGGTCAATTTCATGTGGGAAATTCTTCTATCATGGAAACCCCACAAGACCTAGCCCAAGTTGTCACTACACTGAAAAGTGGCAAGGTGATTGACAAGACCATCATAAACATGCTAATTTCAAAGCCAAGACTTGAGTCAATTCCGATCAACTCATTATTTGAGCCTGAACAAATTGAGCTTGAACTTGTAGTTGAAAGAGAACCTGAGCCTATGATTGAATGAGAGCCAGAACCTTATAAGGAAAGAGAATCTTCGTATTCCATTCCCGCTCCCTTTCCTCATAGGCTCAAAACCACATAGAAATTGAATAATCAGCCTGAGATTTACGAGCTTTTTAAGCAAGTAAAAATCAATATCCCACTTCTAGATGCAATCAAACAAGTTCCGTCTTACGCCAAGTTTCTAAAAGACTTGTGCACAGTCAAGAGAAGCCAAAATGTCCAAAAAAGAGTCTTCTTGACAGAACAAGCCAGTGCCCTACTTTAACACAAAACCCCTCCAAAATACAAGGATCCAGGGTGTCCGACGGTTTCATGTGTCATTGGAAACTTCAAGATAGAACAAGCACGGTTAGATCTCAAAGCCAGTGTCAATCTGCTTCCTTTCTCAGTTTACCAATATTTGGGTCTGGGTGAACTCAAACTCACTTGTGTCACGCTCCAATTGGCCGACAGATCTGTCAAAATCCCTAAGGGCATTGTTAAAGACGTACTTGTTCAAATGGATAACTTTGTCTTCTTAGTTGACTTTATTTTTCTAGATACTCAACCAGCAATACCTTCGGAGAAATAAATTCCCATCATTCTTGGTTGACCCTTCCTAACAACTTCCAATGCACTAATCAATTGTAGGAATGGAGTCATGAAATTAACTTTTTGGCATATGACTCTCGAGCTGAATATTTTAAATATTTCCAAATACCCAGGAGAGGAAAAGGAAGAAAGGAAAATAAACTCCATTGAATCTTTAATCTAGGAACATCTGAATAACTCATTCTATGAGAATCCTACTGAATTATCTTGGTTGAAGCCTCTTACCTTTGAATTGACAGATGAATGCTGGCTTGATCTGAAATGTGTACACCCAAGTATAAGCGGTCAAGCTACAGTAATAATCCTGTTTGAGTCTAGAGACGAATCCACATGGAACTCTTGTTGAAGCAGTAGTGGAGACCAATTAATTGTAACCTTTACGATTTGGATTTGTGTCTTTTAGGGAGTTTTGCTGGACAGAAATTAAGATTCTTTCCAAGACAAGTTTTCTAGACAAAATATAAGATAAGCTCAAATGTAAATAAAGTCACTCTTTAGTTTGAGGATCTGAACATTTAGTTAATCATTCAGTTTATTATATTTTTGCCTGATAGCTCAATTAACTCCAGTGTCAATGACAAGTTAATCAGAAGATAAAGATGGACTGTGAGAATTAAGAACATGGTTCCGATGTCTTTCTAAAAGTTTAAAAGAATTGTCTGTGCCGAGACTCAAACCGTCTACAAACAAGAAGTGCTTCTACAAGATATCCAACCATGACATTAATATTCCATTCTTTAAATGAAGCACAATAATGAAAATGATTGAAGCATAGTCATGAAGATCTAGCCAGGGTACTTGCCTTGAACCGATGATTCTTTCTATGCAAGAGTCATCTATGTCATAAAAAGAACCACGATTATACAAAGTACCTTAGCTTTGCTAGATGCAATCAATCAGCTAATAAGCAAAGGGATATAAACATTAAGCATAAGAACAGTGCACAAGTATAACTTCTGAATAATTTTTACATGTCCTTCACCTCTTACTAAAGAGTGAATGATAAACTACTCACCCTTCATGACTTTGGTAACGATAGAAAAGTGTGTGATGCTCATCCCTCCAAATAGAGGACTTACAAAATAAAAAAACAATAAACAAGGAGCCAATCTTCAACAAAGAATGAGTGAATCACATTCCACCCTTCACGGCTTTGGCAAAACTCTGTAAAAGTAGAAGAGTTTCACTCCTCTAAGAAAGAAGGAAGCTCAAGCTATGGAAGTGAAAGACATAAACAATAAAAGTAGAAGAAAGCTAGTCATTTTTTAAGGGTGGTTTCCTCAACCAAGAAATTGAGGGTTGTTTTCTCAACCAAAAGATGAACTATTTTTCTTCTTACAAGTAATTAAAAGCATAAATTTAAAACTAATTTCAAAATAAACTAAGAAGTGTTGGTCTAAAGCCAAACTAACTTCAAGAACCACTACAAGTAAACATACAACAATTCTACAACTAGCTCTTATGAGTGGGAGCCTAAGCCTCCATCAAACTCTCTACCAAGTCTCCTACGAAGCACCCCCTTGAAGACTCCCAAAGTAGGAGTATTTATAGGCAACAAGGGGGAGCAAGAGGGTGAATGAATAGTGTATGCCGCCCCAGTCAAATTGAAAAGCTAACCACTCTGCAGTCAGTCTGTGAAGGACGTTCGAACGGTTTTTCTGTTTTTGCATTATGGGCGTTTGAACGTTTCTTCTATCTTTTCTTTAAGGACATTCGAACATTGACTGGTGTTCTGAAATTTTCACTCAAGTGCCCTGTGATCTTCAGTGAAAACTCATTTCCATATTCCATGCATCAGTCTTATCTTCAAATGATTTCAGGGGACGTTCAAACGTTGATTGACATTCGAACATGGTACTCAAGCACCTCAGGCTCTTCCTTCTTGGCTTAGGGTCTTCTTTCTTGGCTGCAACATGCCATGTCTCAGCAGTATGATCTTCTCATGATATAAGGTAACATTCGAATGTTCTTGTCTTGGTCCTAACTTTTTCAATTTTATTTCATAATGTAATAGCGTTACACTCAAATGTGTTTTTTTTTGTTCTTGAACCCTTGTTCACTTTAGGACCTGAAATGACATCGCTTATACTCTATCAAAGTACAATTAGTCTAAAAAAGGCATAATAAAATGCTACTTTTAACTACTAATCAAATTCCGTAGTCATACTGTCGGGACATGGACCCCCAAATTCGAAGAGATCTCACCAAGTGGCACAAAGCCACTCTCATCAAGTGTCAATCCAAGGCCTGCATTGAAACCTCTCCCATCTGACCTCAAATACGCATTCTTAGGAGAGGACGAGTCAGTTGTAATTCATCTAAGCTCACAGACTTGCAAGTGTCTAAACTGATTAAAGTTCTTAAAAGCCATAAAAGCACCATTGGGTGGACCATCGCTGACTTGAAAGGTATAAGTCTGTTAATCTGCAATCATTCTATATATCTTGAAAGGATTCAAAAATCTCTCGTCAAATGCAGCGATAACTGAATCCTCATATGAAGGAGGTTATGAGAATAGAAGTGCTTAAGCTGTTAGATGAAAGGATAATTTTTTCCATCTTTAATAGCAAATGGGTTAGTCCAACCCAAGTTGTGCCCAACAAGTCTGGGGTCACAGTGGTAAAAAATGATACAAATGAACTAGTACCAACTCACGTCGTCACAGGATGGCGAATGTGCATAGACTATCGAAAGTTCAATTTGGTAACTAGAAAAGACCATTTCCCTCTTCCCATTCTTGATCGGATTCTATAAAGAATTGTTGTCCATGAATTTTAGTGTTTTCGGAATGAGTTTTCCTAGTACAATCAAATTGAGATATCATTAAATGACCAGGAGAAAATCACTTTCACATGTCCCTTTGGCACCTTTGTATTCAAAAGGATGTCATTTGGACTTTGCAACGCTCCTATAATATTCTAAAGCTGAATGCTATGCTTGTTCAGTGACATGGTTGAATTTTTTTTAGAAGTATTCATAAATGACTTCTCTGTCTATGGTGACTCATTTGATTTATGTCTGGCCAATGTAGAAAAAGTGTTGATAAGGTGTAGAGAAGCCAATGCGATGCTCAATTGGGAGAAATGTTATTTCATGGTAACACAAGACATTGTCTTAGGTCACATTGTGTCATCTGAGAGCATGAAAGTTGACAAGGAAAAATAGATATGATTGAAAATTTGCACGCTCCCAAGACTGTAAAGGATGTCCGACCATTCCTAGGACATGCAGGCTTTTATAAAAGATTCATTAAAGATTTCAGTACCATAGCCAAACTCATATGTCATCTCCTGAGTCAGGACATAATTTTTGTGTGGAGTGAAGCATGCCATAAAGCTTTTGATAAGCTTAAAGCATGTTAATTTCTGCTCTAATCATGCAACCCCCAACTGGTCTCTACCATTTGAACTAATATGTGATGCAAGTGATTATGCTGTAGATGTTGTATTAGGATAAAGAAATGATAAGAAACCACATGTGATTTACTATACGAGCAAAACTTTGAATGATACTAAAATGAATTATTCAATGACTGAAAAAGAATTGTTTGGTGTGGTTTTTGCTTTAAAAAAAATTCGTTCCTATCTTTTTGGTTCTTATGTTACTGTATTCACTGACCATGCAACCCTAAAATTCTTGCTCACAAAGAAGGATGTCAAGCCAAGACTTTTAAGATGGATATTCTTACACCACAAGTTTGATCTAATCATAAAGGATAAAAACGGTGTTGAGAATGTGGTGGCAGATCATCTGTCCAGATTTACTTATGAATTTCATGAGGATTGACTGCCAATCAATGAGAAATTCCCCGATGAACAACTGTTCATGATTGATGAAACCCAGTGGTAAGCTGATATTGCTAATTTTTTTGCTACTAGAATACTTCCTCTGTCATTTACTCCAATGGAAAAAAATAAATTATGGGAGAGGTTCGTAACTTCTTTTGGGAAGATCCCTAATTATTTAAGTACTGTAGGGATCAAACCATAAGATGTTGCATCCCCACTCAGAAGAGCAGTCAGGTAATATCATTTTGTCATTTTGAAGTATGTGGTGACCATTTTCATTAAGGAAAACTGCTGCAAAAATCTTGCAGTATAGATTTTATTGACCCACTCTTTTCAAAGATGTCCATGCCTTTTGTTTAACTTGCGATAGATGCCAAATGTTAGGAAACATTTCTAAAAGGAACATGATGCCCTTAAACTCCATTTTGGTGATTGAAATTTTTGACTGTTTGGGGCGTCGATTTTATGAGACCATTTTCCCCTTCCTTTGGCTATCTATACATTTTAGTGGTCATAGACTATGTATCCAAATGGGTTAAGGCAATTCCATGTCAGAATAATGATCACCAAACAGTGATTAAATTTTTAAAGGAAAATATTTTGTCATGCTTTGGAATTCTGAAATCAATCATAAGTGATGGGGGTGCTCATTTTTGCAATCATCATTTCTAGAAATTAATGAAAAAATACTTGATTTTTTACAAAATTGCAACCCCTTATCACCCACAAACTAGTGGACATACTGAATTAGCTAATCGAGAGATCAAACTGATTCTAGAAAAAATGGTAAACCCAAACTGCCAAGATTGATCATCGAGACTAATTGATGTACTCTGGGCATATCACACTGCTTTTAAAACAATTTTGGACATGTCTCCTTATCGATTAGTTTATGGTAAGCCATGTCACCTACCTGTGGAATTAGAACAAAGAGCATACTAGGCCATTAAAGCAATGAACTTTGACCTAGACAAGGCTGGCCTCCCAAGAAAATTTAAGATAAATGAATTGGAGGAATTGAGAAATGAAGCATATGAGAATGCTAAGATTGCTAAAAATCAAGATGATAATTTTTCTTGGCAAGAACATTGCGCATAAGTCATTTGAACCTTCTCAAAAAGTCCTATTTTTTAATTCAAGACTTCGCATCTTCCCTGGTAAGTTGAAGTCAAGATGGATTGGACCTTCCATTGTCAAAAAGGTATTTAGACATGGAACAAAAGAAGTGAAAAACCTATCGAACGGTAATATCTTTGCTGTTAATGGTGAGGTTGAAACCATTTTGGAAAGATTTTGTTAAAAATGTGAAAGCCATTCTTCTAATGGATCTAGAATATTCCTCCGAGATTCGTGCCTACCAACACAAAAAGGGGTCGGGTCATGTAGAAACCCGACCCGAGGGGATGCCTTGATAAGGCCCTCATCCCTTTTTCTCTCTCTCCCCACATCCACTGTTGTTGGCCCGCTCTTTCCTTTTCTTTTCATCTTCTTCTTCTTTTTTTTTTCTTTTTTCTTTTCTATTTTCTGTAAAAACTACCCAATCCCAGTAATTGCATGTCCATATTACCCGAAGATCCATTCCTTTGCCTCATGATCTCCATTTGTTTACTCTATTTGTACATGATTGTTCTTCTTCTGTATGCACTCATATTAAAGGGCTACCAGTCCATCCGAAACCTAGATATGAGTAAAGATGATTAAATCTATATGTTTTTCTTGTAGGCTTCGACGTATGAAAAGATCTATACTTTTCAACCTTATCTCCAAAGATCCATACATTGGTAAATTTAAAACATTGGGGACAATTTACAATTTAGGTTGGGGGTGAGAACTATAGTTCATATTTTGTGCCACCATGTGCCCGTAAAATTTTTAAAAAATTTTGTTGTTGTTTTTGCTGTTGTTGTTATTGTTCTGGATCATATTGTGTACTTTTCCTTGTATTTGTATAAATTGATGACTATGTCTGTGAGTCAGTTTAAATCGTCTTTGTGACTGGTAGATGTTCAAGAATTAGGTAGTGAGTGTTAAAACTTAGAAAGTATGGATGTTAAACTTTTTTATTTTAGTCTCGGAGTTTTATGCAATTTTTCATCTGATGTGTAGGCTGTGATCATGAGAAAAGCAAGACTGGTAAGGAAAAATGAGATCCGACAAGAACAAGCGAAACCTCTCTGTGGCAGAAGTACTTTTGTTAAACGTCATCCTACCAAAAGGCTTAGTGCCAGTAAACAGTATGCCAGATTCTTTTATGAGAAAAGATATAACCAGTGTTCTGAACCAATTTTTGGTCGCGCACTTAATCAATTAGAATGGATAGTGAATGGGTTGAGTAAAGATTACCTTGAGTCGCTATGCTATTCCGATACTTTGCTTAACCACTTTGTGAGAGAAGAAATTGGGAGTCACTGGTTGTTCGAACTACACAGATACGGAGGGAGACTCGGATTAGATTGCTTTCTAAATTGAGAAAAATTGTGCGTTGGGATGAAAGCCAAGGATCTGAATTTTTTGTAAAAAGTGTAAGAATCCTTTTTGTTTTATATAAACTCTTTTGACTGAAATGAAAATATGGGCTGAGTAAGGAATGTTCTAGAATACCAACCTAAAGCATGGATAGAGACTTATCCTGAGATGACATAAGTTTTTGGTTTCAACTTGTATGTTTAGCCCTCTTTGATTGTGCATAATGTAGTGTAGGAAAATTTTATATTTTGATTCAACATTCGAACACCAAGTGACGTTAGCTGCTTGCAATACTCAACCTCTGAGGAAGCTTCTGATGAAAACACAAAGTACTGGGAGCTTAGCTCATTCGAATGTCAATAGACCGTTCGAACGAGACTTAACGTTTGAACGCCAATAGAACATTCGAACGAGAAGAACTTGCAGTACTTTGGTCTCTAACAAAACTCAAAAGTGCTGGGAGCTCACTACATTCGAACGCCATTCACGTTCGAACAATCTTTTAAAAATCTTTCTTTACATGTTTGAACATCATGAACATTCGAACGTCACTTCTCAGGCTATAAAACCCTAGATCGTCTTCCTCATTTCAAAACCTACAAAATCCCCCAAATCGTAGAATTCGTTCTCACTACCCAGACCTCAAAACATCCCTCATTCCTCATTTTTACCTAAAATTGACCATCAAAAGACCATTCCCACATCAAAAAACCCCTATTTTGCAAAGAAATCAAAACTTTCCAAGACCTCACAACATCAAAGCTAAAAAAACCATGCCAAGGGTCAAAATGCCTGCTAGACGCAATCCAAACAATCAAGAGCCTAACTTTGTGGAGGAAATGGCCGAAGTGAGAGAAGGAAGGCCACCCTTTACACTAAGATATGACAAGAACTGATTCCCTACAGCTCTAAAAGTTGTCAGGTATGATAATTTCTACCAAAATCATGGTGTGGTTTGTGAGCGTGATGTGGTGTTGACTGATTTTGCTGGGTTGAGTATTTTAGAGAATTCTGAGATGAGGGGTTAGGTGTTGTTTTTACAAAATGGCGGGGAGGCCGTGATTGACTTGGTGTGAGAGTTTTACTTCAACGTCGAGATCATCAATGGGGCGATAAAGAGCTATGTGAGGGGAATTCACATTGATGTGAATGAGGATTACGTAAGAGAAATTAGGCAAGAGGTACCTCGAGTCCCAAATCCCACCTATCCCCCGAGAAAGAGTGTGGCGATGAATGAAGTTGGGAAGGAGTTGACGAGGGTGTCTGACTTTTCTTGGACGGGGAAGAAATTTTTTAAACAAAAGGAGCTTACTGACAAATACAAAATGTCGAATTTGATTACAGTGTCGAATTTTGCTCTAATAGGAAGGAAAGATGAGATATTTCCTGACATGGCCCGTCTATTATATGCACTTGGGAAAGGCCACATTATCGATATCCCCTCCCTCATTTTGACTGAGGCGAAGAAAGGATGCGACGTGAAAAGAAACTCACTACCCTTCGGCAGCCTAATAACTGAAATGTGCAAAGACCACGGGGTTAGGGTAAGGCCAGAAATGGAGATCCAAAAGCTAATGGGGCCACTAAACAAGGCATCCTTTCGAAGGAGCCAAGGTCATAGTGGCGGCCCAGCGGCAAGACAAGAGGTGCCCCTGACTCGAGGAGCTGATAAGATGCAGGATGAGCTTGACCAGGAAGAGGAGAGAGAGTTGGATGCAAAGAGAGAGCAAACATAGACCTAGGAGGTAAGCCCCAACACCAACACTTGATGCTCTTTACGAGACATCATGCTTAGCATTGAAACTAAGCAGGATGATATTCTTCGCCTACTCAGGGGTGGACCTGCTGGATCTGGACGAGAGTGAGAGGGAGAGATGTCTATTCTTGATTATTCTTGTGGATGTTTGTTTCTTCTTTTGTGAAGTTGTTTCTTCTTTGCTTGATAGGTTTCCATTTGGGATATTGTGGATAACTGAGGGGTGATTGTGGTTGTTTCTTATTTTTAATGAATGGGTATCTTCTTTGGTAGTTTGTGGATACTTGAAGTTCTTATGTTTTGTTACTTCTTTTGTGGATAAATAGGACCTTTGATGTTGGTGTTAAACGATCATATTTTGTAAAATGAATGATTCAGTTTATCACTTTTATCCATTTAAATGCATTTGTAGAATTAGCACTTTAGAAATTTTTTGTTAATAAATTATAGAACAAATGTAGATGTTAAGACTGTTTGTTAAAAGTAACTAATGACATGATCGGTTTGACACATAACTTAGCAATCTAAACTTAAAACCACATTTGTTGGAAAACTGGTGTTTTCTCTATGCTTAAATTGTCAAATATACATCAGTATTTATTATTCTCAAAATACAAGATGTTCAAACTTGAAAATGGAATCAATATATAACCGACATTCCCGAAAAAACCCGACATAACCAGCGGAGATAACCGAGAATACCATAGTAAGTTTCGAGCCTTATAATGCTTTTGAGAGGAGATCAATATTTACTCTAGAAATGTTTTCACTATCTATCTTTGAATAGTCTCATTAAATTAGGTTTGATTGATGCAACTAAAGCAATCTACTAGCATATCTGTTCATACGACACATACATATGTACATACTTGAGAAAGGATTTTAGCCCATCTTTTGATTTAACTTTAAGCCTTAGCCATTTCTTTTGCAAAATTATATCGCTAGTTAGCCATGCTTGAGCCTTCAAAAGAATGATTTATTTTTCAAGAAAACCATATGATAACCAAGCCACAAGAAAATATACTTGTCAAACCTTGTTATCTAATTTTCTTACACCTTTTCATCTATCAGTATGATACAGAAAAGCAAGAAAAAGGGAGAAAGGCGATAATGGCTACTGGTGGACGAAAGAAAAGTCAGAGGGATCACCCAAAAAATAAAAGAAAAAAAAAGGACAAGGAATTGCCAAGAAATTGAAAATGAAAAATGAAAGAAAGAAATACCATTTCTCAGCAAAAATGTCGAAAAGAAAGAGGTGTGCTATGCTACATAAACAGAAGATAGCTTTTGAATATCATTGACGTCATTTTGTTAGTCACAGACCTCTAACCACATTACAACCTATGAAAAGTCCTGATTGATCTCAAGTCTAATGCATGTCCCTGATGTCAATCAAAAGTTGGCGTATGTTAAATAGTATTTCTTTAATTGCATCAATATTCTCCCATGAGATTATGCCAAAACATGATTAGTTTGTTAGCTTAAACTTCACTCATTTACCAATTGTGCATGTGATTTTTCAATTGGTCATCTTCTAATCACATGCCCCTTGAGAGAAGAGTCACTATAATCAGAGCGAAATCTTTGCTGAGGGCATTTCTAAGAGAGGTTTGTGAAATCAAAGCTATCCATGGAAGGTGATAAAGTGGAATGTTTGTTATACAATAATTCTTGTTTCTAGAATGACCATTCCTACTACACAGGGGATTCCAAATTCCAATGTAACAGATGCAAATTTTTGCATAGAATAAATACCAAAGAATAAGGAGCATGCGGGATATAAGTCAAAATTGAGGGTTGAGTGTCCCGACTACCATGATGCTAATTTACTTTGACCAGCAATCGCATATACACTTCTGTTTGACGAAATTTTGTGGGTAGCTTCATTGAAAACTCTTACGAGACAAAACTCGTTCGCTAGGGTAAACCTAGTAGTTCAACGACTTGTTGCATACGCTAAATGCAATCGGATGACCTACAAAAATGGCATTAGAAATAGATTTTCATTCAATCATTTCATTACTAGGGACTAGTAATGTTTAGGTTGGGGGTGTGATTAATATTTAAAATTAGTATTTACTCTTCCTTTTTTAGACTAATTGTACTTTGATGGAGTTTAAGTGATGATATTTCAGATCCTAAAATGAACAGAGACTCAAGAACAACAAATATCACACTTGAGTGTAACACCAGTATACATTAGGGAACAAAATTAGAGAAGCTTGAAACAAAGCATGAACGTTCGAATATCCACTTGAACTATGAGAAGACCAGACTGCTGAGACATGGTGTGTTGCAGTTAAGAAGAAAGACCCTGAAATACTTGCGCACAATGTTTGAACACTAACTCACGTTTAAACGTCCACTTGAATTGATTGAAGACCAGAGTGATGAGTGCAAAGCGCCATGATGTGCATGGAGTGTAAAATAGGATTCTACAGAAGACCACAAGACACTTGAATGAAAAGGTTAGACCCCATCTGGCGTTCAAACGCCCATAAAGCAAAGACAGAAGAAATGTTTGAACCCCATCCAACATTTGAACGCCCATAACACAAAAACAGAAACAACATTCAAACGCCAGATCACGTTCGAACATTCTCCACAGGTTGACTGCAGAGTGATTGACATTTCACTTTGACTTGGGTGGCATACACTGTTCCTTCACCCCTTCTTGTCCCCCTTCTTTGCCTATAAATACTCCCATTTTGGGAGAGTAAGAAAAAAGAAAGAGAGGGGGATAAAATGGTTTGGCATTAGACCAACATCTCTCAAGTTGTACTAATCTTAAGCTTTTATTTACTTGTGTAGAGAGCTTGATGGAGGCTTACACTCCCACTCATATAGTTGTAGAATTGTTTTATATTTGCTTGTATCAAGGGAGATAGTTTATTGTTTGGTTGAGGAAGCAACCCTCCATTTCTTGGTTGAGGAAACCACCCTCTAAATGTGATTTGCTTTCTTCTACTTTTATTGTTTATGTCTTTCACTTCCATTGCTTGAGCTTCCTTCTTTCTTAGAGGAGTGAAACTCTTCCACTTTTCTAGAGCTTTACCAAAGTCGTGAAGGGTGAAACGTGATTTACTCATTCTTCGGTGAAGATTGGCTCCTTGTCTAGTGTATTTCATTTTATAAGTTCCTTTAATTGGAGGGATGAACACCATTCACTTTTTTAGCTTTACCAAAGCCATGAAGAGTGAGAAATTTTTCATTCACTCTTTAGTAAGAGGTGAAGGGCATGTATAAATTATCCAAAAATTATATTTGTGCATTATTCTTATGTTTAAAGTTTTATATTCCCTTTGATTATTGTATGATTGATTGCATCTAGCAAAGCTAAGGTACTTTGTATAGTCGTCAGTTCTTTCTATGACACAGATAAGTCTTGCATAGAAAGACTCGCCTGTTCAAGGCAAGTACCCCAGCTAGATCTTCATGACTATCCTTCAAATGGGTCTATACTTTTAGGATAATGTTGTAGACATTATACATATATGATGAATGAAATTTACTTATTGATGGATTATTTTAGTGCTCTCATGATGTAAATGGTTTTAGAATATAATGTCGTCCAGGGTGGTATTTGGGGCGTTATAAAATCTGATAATCACATAGGATTTTTAAAAGAATTCATTGGTAGTCGATTTGGATTGCTCTAAAGGCTTTGCTGACTTTAACTCTAGCGAAGAAATAAAGAAGACAGGAGAATGGTTGGCTTAGGGGAGAGGAAGGGAAAATCTAATCAGGTGGTTTTTTTACAGAAGACAATGATGTTTGTCAGTGTCTGTGGTTGGAGTCGATTTCAACGACTAAGAAGGCCGAGATGACTGTGTACTTTGACGAAGAGATGAGGATAGATGGAAAATTGTAGGGGCTTAGGCTTGAAGAAGGAAAAAATTGATCTGATTAGGTGGATATTTTTGAAAAAATCAATGGTGTCTGAAGGTGCCTTCGCCAGTGACAATTTCAACTGTAGTTGAACACTTCGATGATGATTGGTCCAACAAGATGAACTGAGGAAGTGAAACCCAAGGGTTAGGAGAGATGAAAATATCCATCACATGAAAAGGGATTTTTTTAAAAAAAGGAAAAAATTAAAAAAATTTGGGTTGGGGAGATTGGTTAAGTGGTAGATACACTTCATCAGCCACGTCACTAAGTCAATTTTTTGGCCAAAAAATAAAGTTCCAATAGCATTACTGACTTGATCCAAAATATGTACACCTAAGTGCAAGCAGTCAAGTTGTAGTAATAATTCGGTTAAGTACAGAGTCGAATCCACAGCGCAACGTTCGAATGTTAGACACTTTCTCCTCTCTCACAAGAACTTCTCATTGTCTCTCATTATTTGTCATATTGTTATTAAAAAGGTCTGCTTCTAATCTAGGTGAAGATGGTTCAGACTGATTCACAGATCCAATAGATTCTGCCAACAAATTTGGAAAGTGAGGATCATCTTCAGACATAAAAAAAATTTATGCAAAAAAATTGAAGAAAAAATATACACAAAAGGAAGGTTTTTTTACCTTTTACCTTAAAAAACCTTTTATGGCTCCCCGACAACGGCCCAAAAAAACTTGACTTGATCTGAAATGTACCCAGGTGCAGGCGGTCAAGTTGTAGTAATAATCCGATTAAGTCTGGAGTCAAATCCAAGAGGAACTATTGTTGGTGTTTTGAAGTAAGCAGTGACAGAGACCATGTGATTGTGACATTTGAGATTTATAGTGATGATGTTTATGGATTTTCTTGGGCCAAATATATAATTCTTTAAAAGAATATTTTCTAGACAAAATATTCAAATGTAAAAGGTCACTCTTTAGTTCGAGGATCTGGACATGTAGTTAATCATTTAGTTTATTATACTTGTCCTTGGTGACTCAATTAACTCCTGTGTCAACAGTAAGTTAATTGGAAGATAAATGTGGATTGTGAGAATTAAGAGCATGGTTCCGATGTCTTTCTAGAAGTTTACAAGAATTGTCTTTGTCAAGACTCAACTCGTCTACAAACAAGCAAGTGTTTTTACAAAGCATCAAACTATGACATTAATATTTCATTCTTTAAAAGAAGCACAATAACGGTAAAGATTGAAGGGTAATCATGACGATCTAGCCGGGGTGCTTGCCTTGAACCAATGAGCCTTTTTATGCAAGAGTTATCTTTATTATAGAAAGTATTCACGGTTATACAAAGTAACTTCGCTTTGCTAGATGCAGTCAATCATTTAGTAATTAAGTCAAATATAAAGCATTTAAGCGTAATCAAAATGCACAAATATAACTTCCGGATGATTTATACATGCCCATTGCCTCTTACTAAAGAGTGAATGAAAAAATTACTCACTCTTGATGGCTTTGGTAAAGCTAGAAAAGTGAGTGATGCTCGTTCTTCTAAGTAGATGAGTTACAAGATAAAACACGCTACACAAGGAGCCAATCTTCGATGAAGAATGAGTGAATCACGTTCCACCCTTCACAGCTTTGGTAAATCTCTAGAAAAGTGGAAGAGTTTCACTTCTCTAAGGGAAGAAAAAAGCATAAGCAATGGAAGTAAATGAAACTAATACTGAAAGAAGAAGAAAACTAGTCATTTTTGGAGGGTTCCCTCCTTAACCAAAAGATGATCTATCCTCCTCTATGTAAGTAAATATAAACCTAAGTCTAAGACTAATTCGACAACTATTCTAACTAAAATTGTTGCTTAAGTGTAAGCCCAATCTCCCCTTGAAGCTCCCACAATGGGAGTATTTATAGGCAAGGAGGAGGGAACAAGAGGGTGTGTAAAAATAGTGCAAGGCCTCCAAAGTCCACTGAAAGTCATCCACTCTACAGCCTGTTTGATGACAACGTTCGAACGTTGTTCAATGTCTTTGCATGATGGCGTTCGAACGCTAGATTTAGTTTGAACCTCCAACTCAAGTGGTGTAAACCCCCACATGTTGATATTAATAGAATGATAAAAGAATGTTTAGCAATTTAATATATGTAATGGTGTAGGAATGAACCATATAGGTTATAACCATAGAAATGATAAAGTTGTAAAAATACGGGTAAATAAAGGAAATTGTATGTAATAGAACTTGTATCACCTATGTTTGATGTCCAAAGTTATTAGAGATAAGTTTGGATTGGCTTTGGAATGGTTTGAATTGGGTTGAAAATGAAAAATAGAGGAAATAGGCAAAACTGAACCAACCGTACTGGTAAGATGTTGTCCAGAGAGTTCACTGTACCGGTACGCTCTATAAAATCCAGAACTTTTTAAGTCGCGGTCAGTCGGCCCTTCCTCTACTATAAATACATTAGGACGCCTCATTTAGCCCCATCTCAACACTTCAAACCTAAGAAAACCTTAGAGAAGAAGAAATGATGAGAAAAACACAAAATCAAGAGGGATTTACACTTTAAAGAAGATTAAATCTTCTACATTTCTTTCCAAACTATAAAGGCAATGTAGGGGTTTCTTCCTATCTTTTACATTGAGGCTAGGGTTTATTTATATGAGTATCCTTTGACTCTAAATGCAATATGTAGGCTATGAACTCCTTGATTCTTGATATTTTTGCAAAGATGAACATGTTTTCAACAAAGCTATGGTGGAAACAACGTACATGGCAACGGGGATGGAACAATATACATGACTATATGGTTTGAATTTTGTCATGACCGGTGCATTGGTATGGGACAATGCAACGGCGGGCGCCCTTCTTAACCATTTTAGAAATAGTTTATTGTTGAGAAATTATTTTATTATTTTTATTTAATTATTGCTATTGTGTAAACTTGAGATCTATGAAAATGTTTATGTCTTCTTTCAAAATTGATATATCATATTTTCAAAATGAGATCGATCAGTTTTATATATTTTTCTAAACTTTGTTCGAGCTTGGGAAGAATGTTGCTACAGAGCTTAGTACTCACCCCCTACAAATTACATATTTTTCAAATTATGTGCTAGAGGAAGAACTGGTCGTTGATGAGCAGGTACCATGGAAAGCTCCAGTAGACGGACACGTGGATCCCGAGGTGGATGCCCAGGGATATACTTTCCTATGAAATAGATTAGAAAATTTCTTTTGGAGACTAGGTGAAGTCTAACATTTTATTATTCCGCTGCAAGTTTAATTTTGATTCTTCTGAGATGTAATTGTCATAGTTTGACATATTCTTTTGATATTGTGGCCATGACTTGACTTATTTTTTTGGGATAATGTTGTAGATAAGATATATGATGAATGATATTTTTTTTGATGAAATTTAGTTAGTCGCTCTCATGATGTAAATGATTTTAGATAATAATGTAGTCCCAGGTGGTTTTTGGGGCGTTACAGGTTTGGTATCAGAGCCTACACTTTAGGTCTTACATGGGAGCTTTAGGTTATGGATTGCCACTAGAGATGTAGGATTTGGTAGCATTAGACATGAAGGGGTATGACGTTATATTTGGAATGAACTTGTTATCTGCTTTCCGTGCGGTAATGGATTGTTTCCGCAAACGGATTTTATTTCAATTATCGGGAGGGGTAATTTCAAGCTTTGTCAATGATCAGAATTCTGCCCTTCCATTTTCTACTACGGGTAGTAGATTCTTAAAAACTAAGGCGGGGATCCATTTGAGTTTCTTAGCTAGCTTGATGGGAGATGATTGGGATAAATTCCCTACGGACGTGGTGTTAATAGTATCGGATTTTCTGGATGTCTTCCTTGACGAATTACCAGGGTTACCCCCACAAAGAGAGATTGAGTTCAAGATTGATCTCTATCCGAGAACCGAACCCATATCCATTGCTCCTTATCGGATGACGTCTTTGGAGTTAAAGGAGTTAAGGAAGTAGTTGGACCATCTGTTGACTATTGGGTTTATCCGTTTAAGTACTTCACCTTGGGGAGCCCCAGTCCTCTTTGTGAAAAAGCATGATAAAATGCTTCAGTTATGCATAGACTACCAAAGGTTGAATTGGGTGACAGTGAAGAATAAATACTCATTGCCATGAATTAATGACTTATTTGATCAGCTAAGGCCCCGTTTGGTAACGTTTAAATTTTTTATTTTTTATTTTTTTTATATTTAGAGAAAACAAGGAAAAAAAACTCGTTTGGTAACCGTTTATATTTTTCGTTTCTGTCATCGTTTGATAAACGAGGGGCGATTTTCAAAAACAAAAAAAAGTCGTTTTTGGTTTCTGTTTTTCGTTTTTCAAAAATTAAAAATGGAAAAGTTACCAAACAGGGCCTAAGGGATTCTAAGTATTACTCCAAGATTGATCTTCGCATAGGGTATCATCAATTGCGTATACAAGAGGAAGATATTCCTAAGACAGCTTTTCGTACTAGATATGGTCATTTTGAGTCTACGGTGATGCTGTTCGGATTAACTAATGCATCAGCAGCCTTCATGGATTTGATGCACAGGGTATTCCGATTGTATCTAGATTAGTTTGTCATTGTGTTCATTGATGACATACTAATCTATTCACGGACACACGAGGAACATGAACGTCATCTCACGATTGTGCTTTATACATTGAGAGATCATAAGTTATATGCTAAGATGAGAAAATGCGAGTTCTGGATGAAGGAGGTGAAATTCCTTGGCCATGTTGTGTCAGAACAAGGTGTAGTTGTTGACCCCGTAAAGGTTGAAGCATTAATGAAGTGGGAACCACCGAAAAATGTGACTGAAGTGCTTAGTTTTTGGGCTTAACAGGCTACTACCGGAGGTTTGTGGAGGAATTCTCTAAGCTAGCAATGTCGATGACACGTCTTACGAAGAAGGGAGAAAAATTCTTGTGGACTCAAGAGTGCGAACGAGCTTTTCGCACCTTAAAGGAAAGACTGACAACAACTCCTGTCCTCATTATTCCGAGCAGTGGGGAAGGATATGATGTGTACACCAATGCTTCGCTACTAGGCTTGGGATGTGTTTTAATACAAGGAGGTAAGGTAGTTGCTTATGGCTTAAGGCAACTCAAGACTCATGAGCATAATTATCCCACTCATGATTTGGAGTAGGCCGCTGTGGTCTTTGCTCTTAAGTTATAGAGGTGTTACTTGTATGGAGAGAAGTTCCAAGTGTATTCGGATCATAAGAACCTCAAATACACATTTACCTAGAAAGGTGGATTGAGTATTTAGAGGATTACGATTTCACACTCAACTACCATTAGGAGAAGGAGAACGTAGTAGCAGATGCACTGAGTAGGAAGTCTCGAGGTGAAATTAATTTCCTTACAGTGAATAGGTGGAAGATGATGGATGCCTTGGATGAATTCAATCTACGGGTGGATAGACAGGAGGATCGACCATGCCTATTTAATCTTGTTGCCCGACCGATGCTTCGACAAAGGATCGTAGAGTTGCAACGGTTAGACACCGAGTTGGAAGCTATCGGGGGTAGGTTAGAGAGGAATGAGAGCATTGAGAATTGGTCGATAAAGGATGATGAGTTATGGTTTCGGGGAAGACTACGTGTACCCGAGAACGACCAAGTGAGGGAAGAAGTGTTGGGCGAATGCCATCATTTACAGTTCTCTATACATCCGAGTAGTACCAAGATGTATAGGGATATGAAGCTCCAGTATTGGTGGAGAAGAATGAAGCAAGATGCGGCTAAGTACATTTCAAAGTGCGCGGTGTGCCAACAGGTGAAGATTGAGCATCAAAAACCCGGATGATTACTATAGTCCTTGCTTATTTCAGAGTGGAAGTGGGATCACATCGCCATGAATTTCGTGTCGGGCTTTCCACAGACTTCACGAGGGCATAATGCCATATGGGTCATTGTTGATAGACTCAGCAAGTCCGCTCATTTCTTGAGTATGAAGACCATCGACACTTTAGAGACCTTGAGCAAGTTGTACATACGCGAGATTGTTAGATTACATGGAGTTCCACTCTCTATTGTGTCGGATCGTAGTTCTCGTTTCGTGGCGCAATTTTGGCAAAGTCTATAACGAGCTATGGGGACAGAGTTACACTTCAACACTGCCTTTCATCCCCAAACGGATGGTCAATCCGAGAGGGTGATACAAATTTTGGAAGACATGTTACGAGCTTGTATGTTTGACTTCAAGGGAAGTTGGAGTAATCATTTACCATTGGTGGAATTTACGTACAACAATAGTTTTCAATCTAGCATTGGTATGACACCATATGAGGCGTTGTATGGAAGGCCATGTAGGTCCTCGACTTGTTGGTTGGAAGTTGGAGAAAGTAGTCTGTTTGGGCTAGAAATTGTTTGGGAGACTACGGAGAAAATTCAACTTATCCGGGAGACACTACGTATGGTGCAAAGTAGATACAAAAGCTATGCAGATAGAAGACGAAGGCCATCAAAATTCCAAGAGGGGGACTATGTGTTTCTCAAGGTGTCACCCAAGAAAGAAGTATTTTGATTTGGCAATAAGGGAAATTAGCTCCAAGATATATAGGACCATTCGAAGTGATCAAGGCCATCGACAAAGTGGCATATCAACTCCGATTACTAACTCAATTATTAGGCGTATACGACGTGTTTGATGTTTCAATATTAAGAAAGTATCAATCGAATACAACGCATGTTGTGGATTTAGAGGATATTGAAGTTCAAGATGAAACAACATATGAAGAACAACCGGTGAAGATTCTTATTGCCAAGGAGAAAGTGCTTCACAACAAAGTCTTATGAATGGTGAAAAACTTATGGAAGCATCATGGAGTAGAGGAAGCTACTTGGGAATCAGAGTTAGAAATGCGAGAGAAGTACCCTCATTTGTTCTCTAGTTAAGGTAAATTTCAAGGACGAAACTTTCTTTAAGGGGGGTGGATTGTAAACCCCCACATATTGATATTAATAGAATGATAAAAGAATGTTTAGTAATTTAATAAATGTAATGGTGTAGGAATAAACCATATAGGTTATAACCGTAGAAATGATAACGTTGTAAAAATTCGGGTAAATAAAGGAAATTGTTTGTAATGGAACTTGATTCAACTATGTTTGATGTCCAAATGTATTTGGGATAAGTTTGGGTTGGCTTTGAAAAGGTTTGGAATGGATTGGAAATGAAAAATAGAGAAAATAGGCAAAACTAGACCAACCGTACCGGTACAGCGTACTGGTACGCCCGAAACAAACCATACCGGTACAGTGTACCGGTACGATGTTGTCTAGAGAGTTCACCGTACCGGTACGCTCTGTAGAACTCAGAACTTTTTAAGTCACGATCAGTCTGCCCTTCCCCCACTATAAATACATAAGGATGCCTCCTTTAGCCCATTTCAACACTTATAACCCTAGAAAACCTTAGAGAGGAAGAAAGGATGAGAAAAACACAAGATCAAGAGGGATTTACACTTCAAAGAAGATCAAATCTTTTAGATTTCTTTCCAAACTATAAAAGCAAGGTAGGGGTTTCTTCTTATCTCTTACATTGAGGTTACAATTTATTTATTGTATCTTTTGACTCTAAATGCTATATGCAGGCTATGAACTCCTTAATTCTTGATATTTTTGTAAAGATGTAATCACCTTTAAATCACTTTTCTTGCTTTAAAACCCTAGATTTCAAGAGAAATGGGTTTTTCTCTTGATTTCACCTTTATTCTTGATTTCAAAACTTTACTATTTCATATTGAACAACAAAATGGTATTGATGATGGTCTTTTGTACATTTTCTTATATTGCTCTTTGTACAACTAAATTAAAAAAATTGGAGATTTTGGTAATAATTTAGAATGGTTGGTTAATTGAGAATATTTTGGTTTCCTCATTTGTATGGTTGTTGTGACGGACTTGAATTGCCTTGGAAAAAAGCCGTAAAGTGTAGATGTTAGTCTATCCCACTGAGGGTATGATGGTTTTCTACACTTGTAACGGGTTGTTGTTTGTGAACGCAATCACTATTGTTCACTTAAGTTCGAACTAGGGATGATATACCTTTCCTGGAAAGGATTCGTCAATGTCGTGTGAGACGGTATACACCCTTTTCCAAAGTGCTTGTAATTGTGATGGGTGGACTAGGTATAATCGTTGGGTAGATTTTGGAGAAGCAATCAACGTACATGACAATGGGGATGAACCAATATACATGAGAATATGGTTTGAATTTCGTCATGACCGGTGCATTGGTATGGGACAATGCAACGACGAGCACCCTTCCTAACCATTTTGGAAATGGTTTATCGTTAAGATATGTATTTTATTGTTTCCATTTAATTATTGCTATTGTGTAAACTTGAGGTTTATTGAAATGTCCATGTTTTCTTTCAAAATTGATATATGATATTTGCGAAATGGGACCGATCAGTTTTAATTTTTTTGCAAACCTTGTTCGAGCTTGGGAAGAATGTTGCTACAGAGCTTAGTGTTCACCCCTTACAAATTATATAATTTTCAGATAATGTGCTAGAGGAAGAACCGGGCGTTGATGAGCAAGTACCATGGGAAGCTCTAGTAGACGGACATGTGGAAATTTCTTTTGGAGACTAGGGATGCCTAGGGATATACTACTCTCCTAAGAAATAGATTAGGAAATTTCTTTTGGAGACTAGGTGAATTCTAACATTTTATTATTCCGCTGCAAGTTTAATTTTGATTCTTCTGGGATGTAATTGTCATAGTTTGACATATTCTTTTGATATTTGTGGCCATGACTTGACTTATTCTTTTGGGATAATGTTGTAGATAAGATATATGATGAATGATATTTATTTATTGATGAAATTTATTTAGTCGCTCTCATGATGTAAATAATTTTAGATAGTAATATCGTCTAAGACTATATTTGGGGCGTTACAAGTGGCTTTTGTTCTTATGTGAGAGCTAGTTCCATGCACCATGAACCACTGCCCTTGCACTCATTATCCTGGTCCTCAATAGTTCAGGACAACGTTCGAACATGGATTGGCATTTGAACGTTGTGTTTTCCTTCTTTGCTGTAATACGCCATGCATTAGCACTTCAGCAGTCTGATCTTCAATAATTCAAGAGAACGTTCGAACATGGATTAGCGTTCGAACGTTCCTGCCTTGGTCCAAACTTCTCCAATTTTGCTCCAGAATATGCTGGTGTTGCACGAAAGTTTGGTATTCATTGCCCTTGGACCTTTGTACAATTTATATCCTAAAATGTCGTCATTTAAACTCCATCAAAGTATAATTAGTATTAAAAAGGAAAAGTAATAGCCTAATTTTAACTACTAATCAATTTTAACTCACAATTAATTTTCTAGTACCAAACCAAACAAAACTAACTCTTATGTCCCAATTATTTGGGGTCAACTATATGAGTCTTTCTTCGCCATTCATTTTGATCATGCACTATATACTCATTTAAGTTAAATATTTCATATCTTTTATTATTATTTTGTTCAATGTTAATTTAGGTTTACCCCTACTTCTAGTACCATTAAGAGAGATTATCTCACTTTTTCGATCCGGTGCCTCTACTGTTGAACATGATCAAATCATCTTAATCTATTTTCTCTTAACTTATCCTCAATTGGAACTAATCTTAACATTTATCTAATACTGTCATTTCTTATTCTATCATTTTTATTTTTTTCACACATCCACCTTAGCATTCTCATTTCTGCTACACTTATTTTGTCACTATGTTGTTTCTTAGTTGCACAACATTTTGTCTAAATAACATTGTTGTCCTTATAGTTGTTCGATAAAATTTGCCTTTCAATTTTATTAGTATCTTCTTATCACATAATATGTCAAAAGCTTCCCTTCACTTAATCCAATCAGTGTTGATTCTATGAGTTACATCATCTCCAATCTCTCAATCATTTTAATAATTGATCCTAGATATGTAAATTGTTCATTCGTTGGTATTTCTTGATTTTCAATCTTAACTTTTTCACTATGTCTACTTTTTTATTACTAATTATTTTACGACTCGAGTGTCTCTCTCCAAATTTTTAACTTATTGTTAATCCTCCTTCAAGTTTCATCTACTAATACAATATCATCTGTAAATAACATACACCGTGGGACATAATCTTAAATGTGCCTAATGAGTTCATCCATAATTAGGGTGAATAAGTATGGACTTAGGGTCAATCCTTGGTATAATCCCACTGCGATTGAAATTTTTTTACTTTCTCCCATAGAAGACCTAATTGTAGTCATAGTCCCATCATACATGTCCATTATCACCTCATATACTTATTCGTCACTCATTTTCTCTCAAACACCCTCCATATTATATTTATAGGTACTTTTATCATATGCCTTTTCTAGATCTATAAATACCATCTAAAGATTTTTCTTCTTCTCTCTATACTTTTCTATGAGTGTCCTCAATAAATAAATAGCCTTTATAGTTGATCGACCTGGCATAACCCAAACTGATTTTCTGACACTGTAGTCTCAATTCTTAGGCACTGTTCAATGACCATTTCCTATAATTTCATTGTATGACTCATCAATTTATCCATCCATAATTATTTCAGTTTTGAATATCTCCTTTATTTTTATAGATAGGTACTAAAATATTCTTTCTCCATTCATCGGTCGAATATCTCCTTTATTTTTATAGATAGGTACTAAAATATTCTTTCTCCATTCATCGGTCATTTTTCTTGCAGCAATAATTATATTGAATAATTTTGTTAACTACCACACCCCCTCATTCCCTAAGCACTTTCAAACCTTAATTGGAATCTCATCCGTTCCTAGAGCCTTGCCTAATTTCATTTTCTTCAATGCAAACTCTACCTCTAAATTCTTTATTCTACAAAAGAAAGTTTCATGGATCCTACCATTTTCTATATCTTCTAGGTTTCCTAAGTAGTTTTTATTTAATAGTTTCTCAAAATAGTCTTTCCATCGATCATATATTTTCTCATCTTTAACTAAAACCTTTGAGTCCTCGTCCTTGATGCACTTAACTTGGTTAAAAGTCTCTTATTTTTCTTTCTCTAATTTTAACTAGTTTGTAGATGTCTTTTTTTTCCTCTTTACTATCTAGTTTTTTGTTACAAACTCGTTGTGGGCTTTTAACTTAGCATCTCTAACTATTTTTTCTAACCTCCTTGTTAGCTAATTTATATATTTGAAAGTTTACTCTATTTCTATCATTTTGCCATCTCTTAAAAGATTATTTCTTTACTTTAACTACCTCTTGTACGTCGTCATTCTACCATCAATTTTTTTTCCCACAAGCTCTCTATCTTTTGACTCCCCAAGAATCTCTCTTGAAATTTTCTTAATGTCTTTTGTCATCCTACTCCATATAACGTAGTCTCATCCTCTAGGTTTCATAAGGCATCTTTAAACCTTCTACTCCTAAATAGTACAAGTTTTTCATCTTTTTAATGCCACCATCTTATTCTTGCTTTTATAATGCTTCTCTTTACTCTTTGTTGCCATTTAATATATAAATTTAGGATTATTAGCCTATGTTGAGATAAATTAATTGTCTAGTAAGGGCTCAAAATGAACCGTCCATATCTTAGCTTTATCTTGAGGGAATATTTTTTAATTGGGTTCTTTGGAAGCTGGTACACCTAATTAGACTTAATTGTAAAAAAGTACATAGAACATTAAAAAAAAAAGTACACAGTTGAGTTACAAAGACGTAAATGCCCATTTTGCAAAATTTTCTTTTCCTAAAAACTTTAACAAGGCATTCATTAAGCGTTGAAATTTAGGGTCCTTTAATTTAAAATCTCTTATCTTCAATGTACCTTGATTCATGCGTATTTTTTTTTGAAAATGATTTTATTTTAAAATTATATTTATACATTGGATATTTACTACTACTAGTTTTATATGAGAATTTTAATATTCCGTTTATTTTAGAATATGTTACTTGTTTGAATTTCAAATTTGTTAATATCCGAAATCCATAATAGTATAATAAAAACAGTGTTCAGTAGTTTTGTGCATGTAGTAACAAATTCAAAACGAAGATGAACTGTTTTGAATGAAATTATATAGAAATATATGTTTGACAAAATGTAATAGTATAATATTTGATGTAAATTATTTGTTACACTATTATTGTTACACTGTTATGATATTAATATAATTTGAAAACAGACCTACTTTAAAAAAATGCATGAATCAAAGTGCATTAAATATAATTTGAAAAAAAAATCACTTAAAAAAGAAAATGCATGAACCAAGGGACGACATATAAATATGAAATATTAAAATTCTCCCATAAAATTAGAAGATGTTTAATACACCGCTTTTTTTTAAAAAATACAAATGGATCAATGGAGGACAAAAATGTCACAAAAAAATCAATAAAATTCAAATAATTTATTTAGATACAAATAAATATCAAAATTAAGGACTTAATTACCCAATATTTTTCTATGTATTTTTTATAATTAAGTCTAATTTGATATATCTCTTTCAATTTCTCCTTTTTAAATTTTATGCCAATAAATTATAGAGTTGACAAAGTGCAAACCCTACATTGGGCAATTGGCCCAATTGGCCCTTCCTTGCTTTCTACAACTAGATAAAAGCAGGTCAAAATGAGTGGCCACCCATGAATTGGTTTCGATAGTTTGGTGGCAATTCCGCAAATTAGAACTCAATCAGCGGCACCTATTTAGCACAGCACCGAGGTTATAAGTAATAACACAACTTGCCTCGGCGAACCTGCCAGTCTGTTTTCAACTTTGAACCCACTAGAGAAGAGAGAGAGAGAGAGAGAGAGAGAGAGAGTTCCTCAATCAAAATGACAGCTTTTTCATGTGTCTCCATGTTCTGCCTCACTTGTTTTATCACCATTTTCATCATCTCATCAGCAACACAGACCCTTGCTGCTGCAAGCGGCGACCACCAGAATCCCCTGGGCTGGATACCCACTGGATCCGGATGCCGTGGGACCATCGCCGAATGCCTGGCCGACGACGAGTTCGAGCTCGACTCTGAGTCTAATCGGCGCATTTTAGCCACCACTCGCTACATCAGCTACGGTGCTCTGCAGAGGAACACTGTCCCCTGCTCTCGACGTGGCGCTTCCTACTACAATTGCCGCCCTGGAGCACAGGCCAATCCTTACAGCCGTGGTTGCAGTGCCATTACTCGCTGCAGGCGTTAATATCATCGATATTTTCCTATTTGGTATCTTTAATTTATTTGCAATTTTTTTTTCTTTTTCCCTCCTAATTTTAAGGTGGGTTGCTTCTTGCTTGGTATACAACTGAAGAGAGAGAGAGAGTGATGATGGGTATTGGTTGTCTATGATTGAGATACTATAGGTATGAATGTATATTTATGTTGCCACTATATCCAGTCATGGTTATTATTTTTTTTTTGTAAGTTATTCATCTGTGATTTATACATTTGACTAGTGGTTGTTTGTGGGTTTTATGTTTTGTTTTGGGTCCAACTTAGTGTTTAAATTCTGGATCTGTATTTGAAACCAATTTTTGGCTTGGCGGTGTTTGATTTATATGTCAATACGATTTATTACTTGTTCCGTGGGTTTGAGTTAAAAGAGTCTGGTTTTAGTGTTGTGAACTGTGATTATCATTTAGCTTGTCATTATGCGGGTTGTTTGCAAATTAATATGAACCCTCTGTCTGTGATTTTCTGTTACCTTTATCTTATAATTTATGGAGAAATTTGGGTGGTGGTTACATAAATTTGCTTTAATTTGGTGCGTTTCTCTTTTCGAATCGATGCGGAGATGTTAAAGGTTATAATTTTAGATTTATTTTTGTTTCCGGACCTAAAATTGGAGAATTACTTTGGACTTACTTGAATCTTACGGAAATGTTAACTTAGTCATCTAGTGAAAATGCATAAATGTTGAAACTTGATGGTGCCAAATAAAAAATAATAATATATATATGTAAATTATTCCAAGGGTGAGGTCAGAGCTATGGAACAGGTCGGTAGGTCAGACCGGGAAGATAAAGAGCTCGGAGGACCAGAGCTCAGCCTCATTCTAACAAAAAACCGATTGGAATGACATAGAGACAGCTAGATAGACAACAAGCGTCCCCAAAATAAAAGAAATGAGAACAGAAAGCTAGAGTCAAGGCATAAAATTCTCAACCAACCAAAATCTTCACTCGAAAATTAAGGGAGATCCTATGGATGCAAGGTAAGGATCTCGACAAAAATCCCTTAAAGTTAGGAATCGTCTATATATGTCGAACAATGTCTCCATTGAAAGAGGGAGGCCGAAGAAACATAATTAAGTAATTCAATTCAAGTGATCAATAAAGAAAAGAGAGTAAAAACTTTCATTAGAGAGTGGACTAGCCATGCTTTGTAGCTGGTGAATCACTATATTTTTACTGTGTTGATTCTTGATTCAATCTCTACCTTAACCATAATTCCCACGAGTCTAGTAGTTCAGACCAATGTAAGATTATCATATTCGCGTCTTCTGCTCATACACGTGGTTTCACACCATCAGTTTGGCGCCGTCCGTGGGAAGTGACTGTTCTCATTTTACAAATACGCTGATCTTTCAGTGACTGATGGTCTCATCCCGCAACATGAGCCGATGTCAAACCAAACCAATCTGCCGCACATGCAGGATCAACAGGAAGCCATCAATGACAGACAAGCTGAAAATAATCCAGAAACTAATCCCCTCATAGGGGACCCCCCAACGAATAACGAGTTGGATGCCCTCTGTCTTGTCAATCAGCGTCTACTGCAGCAAAACGAGGAGCTGCTCAAACTCTTGAAATGCCCACAGAAGGCATAACTAGCTCAAGAAGGTCCGAGTAATCTTCCTCGTAGGAGACAGTGCCACCTCGACTCCCTCAGAGAGGTCAACGAAGGAGGAGAGAATAGCTAGACCAAGGGAGGAGATCCACAACTACCTCTCGGGAATGGCCACAACGAAGAGGTACAAAGCCGGAATGATGGAGGAAGGATCGATTTCATCCCCTACCAGCAAGAAAGAAGAGAACAGTATTGGGAACAACGCTTCGAGGATATTAAACAGGAGCTCAGTCACATGAAGGAGGCTGTAAGAAGCAAGGCTTCTGTCACAATGGATGCCCTAGTGCAGCAGACGGAGTCACTATTCACCACGGGGGTGCTACACTTTCCTCTCCCCCCAAAATTCTGGTTGCCTCAGATTGAGGCCTTCGACGGAACAAAAAACTCTATGAATCACCTCAACACGTACAAAAACCAAATGGAGCTGCATGGGTATTAGGATCCCGTACGGTGCAGGGCTTTTGCCATCACTCTTAAAGGTTCAGCCCTAGCATGGTTTAACAGACTCCCCCCAACTTCAATCTCTTCCTTCAAAAAACTCTCAATCTTTTTCGTATCCCACTTCATAGGAGCTCGGATATACAAGAAATCGAGCTACCATCTCTTGAACATAAAGCAAGGACCAGACGAGAACCTCAGATCATACGTTTAGAGGTTCAATTCAGAATCTTTGAAGGTAGATGTCTCAGACGAAAAGTTCGCCATAACCGCCTTCACTGCGGGGCTCGGGGTACAATCAAAAGATTTGATGTTTTTCATATCAAAGAACCCTCAAGCAAATATGATCGAGGTGTTGGCTAAAGTAGAGAAGTATATCAATGGTGAAGAAGCACTCCTCTCAAAGATAGGAAGTTCTTTATCACGAAAAGAAAGGGGAAAGGAAGAAAAGAAGATGGAGAGAAGTCTCAGGAAAGAAAAGGAGCGAGGCAGGTCTCCAAGGAGAGATAGAGATCGTTCCCCAAAGAGGAGAAGCAATGTGAGAGATCGTTTGGGGCCCCCGCAGCCAGAGCTGTAGCAGAGGTTCCCACCTCGACAGCTAACCCCCCTCACCGCCTCTATATCTTAAGTCTTGCATGAGGTGCAGAACGAAAAGTTCCTAAGATGGCCACCTCGGATGAAGGCAGATCCGGCAAAGAGGGATCCCACCAAGTACTGTGATTACCATAGAGATCATGACCATCACACAGATGATTGCATTCAGCTTAAGAGGGAAATTGAGTTTTTAATCCAGCGAGGACAATTGTATCGCTTTGTGGCCCAGGAATACCTAAATCGAGCTCTTCCGCCTCCACCACCCCAGCAACAGGCTCCTGCGCAACACCAACAACCCATGGGAGAGATCAGAGTGATATCAGGAGGATTTGTAGGAGGAGAATCCAACGCAGCTAGGAAGGCCCATCTGTGCAGAATTTGAGGTGATGAGATGCTAGAGGTGTGTATTGCAACCAAAGTACCACGGCTAGACACGACTGTAACCTTTTTAGACTCAGATTTGGAGGGCTGTCATCATCCCCATGATGATCCATTGGTAATAAGAGCCGTCGTGGCTAACAGGACAGTGCAGCGGGTCCTGATAGACAATGGAAGCTCGGCAGACATCATCTTCACGTCTGCTTTTGACAAAATGGGCATAGGAAGAGAAAAGCTAGAGCCAGTAAATACCCATCTGTTGGGATTTTCAGGGGAAAAGGTGCTGTCTCTGGGATCAATTCAGCTCATACTCACCATGGGGGACTCTCCCTGCCAGGCCACCACAACTGTAAGGTTCCTAGTGGTTGACGCTCCCTCAGCATACAACATGCTGTTAGAAAGACCCTCCTTAAATGCAATGAGGGCCATCCCTTCAGCATACCACCTCGTCATAAAATTCCCGGCAGAGAATAGAATTAGAATGGTCAGAGGAGATCAGCGCGTAGCTAGAGAATGTTACATGGCCTCTATGAAGAAGAAGGGGTGGAAAACATCCAATTGGACGAGCTTGACATGAGGGATGAGCTAGAGACTAGACCAACGCCATCGGAAGAGCTGAAGCTTGTTCAGCTTGATGGAGAACCAGAACACCTTGTCTACGTCGGGTCCAAGCTAAGCAAAGAGATTAAAGGCTTTCTCATTCGATTCCTGAAGGAAAATGCTGAAGTATTCGCTTGGAAGTAAGAAGACATGGAGGGCATTGATCCCTCGATCATCACACACAAACTAAGCATAAGCCCTGCCTGCAAGTCCGTCAAGTAAAAACGAAGAAGCTTCGCCCCAGAACGCCAGAAAGTCATCAATCAGGAGGTCGGCAAGCTTTTCCAATCCAAGGCCATCAGGAAAGTAGATTACCCCGTTTGGCTGGCCAATGTAGTCCTTGTTAAGAAAACCAATGGCAAGTGGCGATTATGCATAAACTTCACTGATCTCAATCGAGTCTGTCCCAAGGATAGTTTTCCTCTACCTAGAATCAACTTGATAGTAGATGCTACCGCCAGGCATGAGCTCCTCAGCTTCATGGATGTTTTCTCAGGGTATAACCAGATCATAATGGACCCCAATGACCAAGAGAAGACCTCATTCGTGACAGAACAAGGAACATATTGCTACTAGGTCATGTTTTTTGGTTTAAAGAATGCAGGAGCCACGTACCAACGCCTGATAAATCGAATGTTTCAGAGGCAAATTGGAGCAACAATGGAGGTCTATATTGATGATATGCTGGTAAAGTCATTAAAAGCCGAGCTCCATATCCAACATCTGGCAGAATCCTTCGGGGTTCTCAAGGAATATAAGATGAAGCTCAACTCTGCCAAATGTGCCTTCGGGGTATCGACAGAGAAGTTTTTAGGCTTCATAGTAAATAGCAGGGGGATAGAAGCCAATCCTACTAAGGTAAAGACAGTATTAGACATGCGACCATCCTCAAACATGAGAGAGATTCAGCGATTGACAGGGAGAATAGCCGCCCTGAGCCGTTTCGTATTTTGATCAAGTGATAAATGTCAGCCTTTCTTTCGAGTACTGAAGAGAGCTTTTGAATGGGATGCCCAGTGTGAAGAGGCATTTAGGTCCTTATTTGAGTTCTTCCCCAATTCTGGTCAGCCTCATCGAAGGAGAGGTGCTCACCCTATACTTGGCTGTCTCAGATTGCTCTACCAGCGCACACTCATTAGAGAAAAAGACTGAGCTCAGCAACCAGTGTATTACTGCAGCAGAGCTCTCAAGGGTTCAGAGGTGAGGTACCCGAAGATGGAGAAACTTATCTTAGTCTTGGTTACCACAGCCAGAAAACTCAAACCATACTTTCAGGCTCATACCATATAAGTCCCGACAGACGAACCAATGAAACAAGTGTTACATAAGCCTGAATCCTCTGGGAGTTTGGTAAAGTGGACCATTGAGCTCAGCAAATTTGACATCAAATATAAACCGAGAACTGTTGTAAAAGGTCAGATCCTGACAGATTTCATCGTAAAATTTACAACAGGAACACTTATGGAGACCACGCAGCTAGTACCTGATCTCCCAATATGGAAACTCTCGGTAGATGGTGCAGCCAATGCCCAAGGAAGCGGAGCGGGCCTAATTTTGACCTCACCAGACGGAGTGGATGTCGAATATGCCTTGAGGTTTGAGTTTAGAGCTTCGAACAATGAAGCTGAATATGAGGCTGTTATTGTAGGGCTTAATCTGGTTCACTCAATGGAGGCAGAAAAATTAGAAATATGTAGTGATTCACAGCTTGTGGCGAGACAAATAGAGGAGTCTTATGAAGCTAAATGAGAGAAGATGATCCTTTACCTGAGAAAGGTACAAGAATTGATCAAGAAATTTGTACAAGTTAAAATCAAGCACGTCCCTAGATCTGAAAACTCAAGAGCATACTCTTTGGCAAGGCTTGCAACCGCCTCACAGGAAAGTTTAGAGAGGTTAATTCCAATGGAGCATCTAGCAAAGTCCTCTGTTGACCTCGAAAATGAAGGAATATTCCCTGTACAAGCCTCACCGAGCTGGATGGACCCTATTCTGGGATACATTCGGAATGGAATCTTGCCAGAGGACTCAAAGGAAGCAGCAAAGCTAAAAACCAAGTCAACCAGGTTTTCGATCTTACAGGGAAACCTTTACAAGCGAGGTTTTTTAACACCTCTCCTTAAATGTGTGGAGAGTGAAGACGCCAATTACATACTCAGAGAAATTCATGAGGGAGTGTGCGACAATCACATCGGAGCACGGACATTGGCAGAAAAAGCATTAAGGCAGGGATATTATTGGCCCACAATGCTCAAGGATGCCATGGAGTTAGTCAAAAAGTGTGCAGTCTGCCAAATAAACGCCAGTCTCTTCCGTTGCCCACCAGAGCTCCTGACCTCGGTGATTAGTCCTTGACCCTTTCAGCAGTGGAGTCTGGACATACTCGGGCCCTTTCCGATAGGTTTGGGACAGTGCAAATTCGCCATTGTTGGGGTGGACTACTTCACTAAGTGGGTAGAGGTGAAACATTTGGCTACGATTACAGAGCAGAAAGTCCAGAACTTCACATGTAAGTCTATAGACTGTAGATTTGGAATCCCTAGGGCTATAGTCTCCGACAATGAGAAGCAATTTGACAACCCTAAGTTCAAAAGATTCTGTGCTGAATTGGGAATAAAAAATTACTTTTCAGCCCTAACTTATCCGCAGTCCAATGGACAAGCAGAGGTAACCATCAGGACCATCAAAGCTGCATTAAAAACCAAACTTGAAGGCCTGAAAGGGAAATGGGTGGAGCATATTCCAGAGGTGTTATGGGCTTATAGAACGACTGTAAGGTCAGCCACCCAGGAAACACCGTTCGCTTTGGCTTATGGAACGGAAGCAGTATCCCCTGTGGAAATCAGGATCTCATCCCCAAGGGCCGAGCTCTCTGATCCGGAGCGCAATGATGAGTCACTCCTACTGAACCTCGACTTCTTGGATGAAAAAAGAGACAGAGCTCTGCAGTGCATTCAAGATTACCAGAGGAAAACTGCGAGGTACTACAACAAAAGAGTCAAGCACATAATCTTTATGGTGGCAGATTTGGTGCTTAGAAAACTTCTACTCACCAGAAAGGACCCTCTCATGGAAAGTTAAGTTCCAATTGGGAGGGTCCTTTCGTCGTCTCCAGGGTGATAAGACTTGAAAATTACGAGCTGCAGACCGAAGAGAAGAAAGTCCTACCTCATTCCTAGAACGTAGAGCATCTCAAAAAGTTTTTTTAGTAAGTACTCCCTGTAATAGAATTGTTTCTAATAAAGTGGCAAACTTTTGATTCAGTCAAATATGAGACAAGTGTGATTCTCTGAAATAGCTTAACAACCAAAAGAAGAGCTCAGCAGCTCATGATAAACTCTCGTTTATAAATAAAAAAAGAGCTCCATAGCTCAGAAAGAGCCAGTAGCTCATGATAAACTCTCGTTTATAAATAAAAGAAGAGCTTTATAGCTCAGGAAGAGCCTAGTAGCTCACGATAAACCCTCGTTTATAAAGAAGGGCCCCATACCTCGTAAAGAGCCCAGAAGCTTACGATAAACTCTTCAGTTTATAAATCAGAAGTAGAGCCAAGTGGCCCACGATAAACTCTCCAGTTTATAAAAATAACGAAGAGCTCCATGAACTGTTCACGATAAAATACAGAGGAAAACTTGGTAGTTACCCATGAACTATGTAGCTCAGAGAAAGAGCTCATCCACTCAAAGCGGACCATAGAAAGAAGGTAGATTATGCCATGCAATATCCAACAATCCAGCAACAAAGAAGGAAAACTTGTTCGGATTACAAATATATATGTATATATATATAACTATGAAAAACAAAGTTGCTCAAAGAAGGCGTTTGAAGCTCTCAAAAAAGGATTGCTAGTTCTCCCCCAAGCGTTTCTTCAATTCAACCACTTCCTCCTTCAAACGGGCATTCTCTTTTCTCAATTCCTCTCTTTCCTTCTCCGCCTTTGAGAGTGCATTGAGGAAAAAAAATCGCGCTAAGAGAGGAATCAAGGGATGAAGGAGACTCGCATAGCTTGCACCTTTTGGAAGACGGTCCCACCTCCTCGACCTCCTCAGACTCTGAGGGAGAAAGGTCTGGCAAGTTGCAGTCAAAGTGAAAATCAATGGAAGTTGCCACTGTACTGAACAGGAAAAGGTTACTAGACGTCATCAATTCTGAGAAGGACATGGGTGCAGACTGTTTCACTCGCTCAATCCTTATGGCCTCTGGCAAATCTGGGTTAGGCACAACTGCACAATAAAGCAAAGGTCAGAACAGAACGCTGGAAAAATGGCATGGTCAAGAAAACTGTAAATCCCTTTACTTATGTGATCAAACTTCTTCCAAGAATGAGGGACCCTGTTCCCTCGTCGGCGGTCTTCAACAGACCTCCAAGAATCCCTGGAAGCAAAGAAAAAACGGTTGAGCCACACTTGGGATGGGAAAGGAATATCAAGCACCAGCCGACGTTCAAAGAAGTACCTCTATCTGAAACAACTAAAGCAAGGAACGTCGTCTTCCACAAGACTAAGGAAATACAGGAACTCGGCAGTTGTGGAAAATTGGTCATTACCCTGGAGGCGCCAGAACAGAAAGAAGTTGATAAGCGTAGCCCATCCTTGAGGAGATAAACGGGACGGAGGCAGACCATAATACGTCAAGAGACACCCGACAGAGGGATGGATGGAAAGACGAAGGCCCATCTCGAAGGCATCCTCAAAGAAACAGACCTCACCCTGTGAAAGATAGTTAGGAGGTTCACTTGGTGTGGGAACTTGGAGAGGCAATTTCAGTTCTCGAAAGAACCGTTTCTTGACCCCCTCCAGATTCGAGGAGGACAGAGAGGAAGAAACTAGGAAACAAGACTGGAATTTTCAGTCTATTCCGAAAGAAGAACGGTCCTTGAAGAGAGATGGAGTAGGATCAGCCATTAGAAGCCCCGGGCAAAGAACCAAAGAAAGGAGAAAGACTCAAGAAAACCTTCAGAAATTATAGGCAGGAAAGAGAAGATACGAAATTTAGAAGCCTTGCCCAGATTTAGAAGGGTCAAGAACCACACCTAATTTAAAGCTTGGCTATTCTATAGACTTCCCAAATTTATAAGGAAAGTAGAGGGGTGATGGGAATCTCCTAACAATTAAAGTGCACGAAGACGATGGAAGCGGTCTAAAACAAAAAGAAAGGCAAACAGCAGCACTCACTCATCATCATCAGCCTCGATCTCAGGATTACCAAGGAGGTCCAGAACACCTCGACCTCGAGTCATACTCCCCCAAGAAAATTTCTAAGCTTCGTGATGAATAGCAAGGCCGAGGTTAGCTCAAGGTCACCAGACTCGAGGTCGGCTCAAGGTCAACGACATGCTTTTGATGAACCTCAACATCTCCTCACCAATGGGAAGTATTAGTCAACTACCCAGTGCTCCCTCGAGGACACCAAAAGCACGGCTAACAGTACTAAAAGATCCAAGATAAACCTCTTGCCTTTGGAAGAGGCCAAAAACCAAACTTCTATCCACCTCGGCCATGCTCAACATTCACACAAGTCCGGTACAATAAACTACAACTCCAAACTTGTGGGGTAGACTGAAAGCCCATGGCTACAGGCGCAGTAACATGAACCCATTCATGGATGACCTCCAGACCCCTAATGCACAGCTCAGGTCATGTTTCAGTGGGAACAGGTCAGACCTCTCTGAGTCAAGGTCAGCTCAGACCTACAATGACATGTCCCCCACAGGAAACACCTAAGCTGAAACTGAAGAAGACTGCTCCCAAGAAACCTAAAGGCTCCCTCCAAGAAGAGGGAAAATAACCAAGCATACAAAGCTCAAAGGAATAAACTCAGCAAAGGACCTGTCGAAGTCAGAGGTGAAAATTGCGAAGAGACCATACGTTAGAGTCACTGGAGCAAACAAAGAGGGGAATTCACACTAAAGGTCAGACAAAAAGATATGTCAAGATCATGATAAATATCATCAAGAACAATCGAGTACTTTTAGCACAACAAAGTATGTTCAGCATTTGCCTGAACAACTCAAAGCAGTAAAACAACAAAACAACGCGATAGTTCTTGCTTCAAGGAGAGCTCAGCAACCCTTCAAGCAAAGGGGGGCAAGAGGTATATGAAGATATAAAGCAGTCGGGTTCGAAATTCAAAGAAAACAGTGAGGTTCGAAATTCAAAGAAAGCAGTCAGGTTCGAAATTCAAAGAAAATACATTACGTTTCAACAAACAGCTCATCAAAGAAAATACATTACGTTTCCAACAAATAATTTGAGAATTCGAAAGTCAAATTACAAAAAGTGCTACATTTCAACAACAAACGAATTTACAACAGAAATTCCTAAGTCTCTAGAGGAGAAGTGGTCAGAAGATCCTGCAAGTCGGTAGAAGCAGCTTCAGCAGAAGGAGCAGGCAAGGTCCCAAAAGCTGGAGGAGCTGGAGTCTCAGGGATGCTGGTCTCAGGAATCTCCCCTCCATCTAATTGCGAATCTCAAGCGAGGGCCTCTTTCACGTGGTTAGCGGAGAAGGAAACAATTTGGGGAATAGCCAACTGAACGGGCACACTCTTGTTTGTCTTCAGCAGGAAGAGCTGAGGAGTCTTCCTCGCCATCAGAGCCGGACTCTTCCAATTCCTCCCCAATTGGGATAGCGAAATTGAAGTCCAAGTCCGGAAAGGTCTTGGAAGCTTTGCGCTTAAAAGTAAGCCACCTAGAAGCCCATTGGATGGTGGCGTCATCCTCCAGCTCAGTAATCATACCACCCTTCACCTTGAGCTCCTCATGAAGGGCCTCTTTCACCTCATAGATGGCTTCGTGATGGCGCTTTTGGGTGTCGAGAGAACAGCGGGCGTTGAAGGCATCTTGATTAGCCTTGGACCAGAGCTCAGTCTTGTGTTTCAACTCATCCCTTAGAATCCTTAGCTCATCTTAGGTCTTCTTCTCTTTCTCTTCAGCTTTGAACTCAGCCGACTTCGAAACTTCGAGATCAGAGGCCAGTTGTTCTGCCTTATCTTGAAGACCTTGCACTTGAGCCCTGAGCTCCTCATTCTCAAAAGAAAGGTCGCTGACCTTGACCTTGAAGGCCTTCAAAGCTTGGACCAAACTCTCAAAGGACCAGATCCTACTCAGCAAACCTTTCACATAAAGAGTCAGCTAAAACAAAAAAAAAAATAATAAATGTAAAAATAAATAAACGAAAGGAGGATCAACACAGAGATGTAATGGTGAACCAAGCAGGAACATGAAAGTGCGAGAACTTACGGTAGCAGCTCCCTGAAGAGCTGAAGCTACGGATTCTTCAAGGGGCATAGAACAAGCTCTCCCCACGTCAGAATCAGGGAGAATAGATGCCATAGCCCCTGCAGTCAGCTCAGCATTCTCAAAAAGGGAGTCCTCTTGCCTCTCCGCCTTGATGCCTTTTCCCTTGTTAACCCCAGGCCTCGCCTGAGATAGCTCGATGATTTTGCCAGAGGGGCTGAACAAGACCGTCTTAGACTGAACCTGAGAAATGAACCCCCAGGCCCTCTCGACCTCAGACGAGGTGGGCGAAGCTTCGCCTGGCTCATCAGGCTTAAGAGGGGTGAGCTGGGGCTGCTGGGAAGAGGAAACCCCTGCACTCGATAGGATGTTCGAGGGAGAGACCAGGCTGTCAACAGCCGCAGCTGGAGAGGAGGAAGACCCTCCTAGCTTTTGAGCCTTAGCTCTGGTGGAAGGGGTGCCACCAGACCCGGCTTTGGCCTTTCTTTTACTGCCCTTTCCACCTCTCTGCAACTTGGTAATCTTGGCTTTGAGCTTTTCCGCAGACAGCTTCATCGTGGAAGAACCTGGAAGGTCTGAACCACGACAATCAGTCAGATCAGGAAAAGAAGAAGGGAAGATACTAAAAATTCAAAGAGCGAGAAGATCACCTAGTACTTCGTCAGGTTGGACAACCGAAATTGGAGACGAGGCTTCTATCGTGACCTCAGGAAGGCTAAGTCCCCTTGTAACAAGGACCTGAAATTGGATGAGCTCAGAGTATCTTCTCGAAGCACATTCCAACAATCTCAGTTTCGCCTCTTCGTCCTCCTTGCTGAGCTCGAGTCTGGTACCTGAACGTAACAAAAATAGAGCGAATTTAGAAACCTGTAATTCTCAAAAATAAAACCCGATTGATTCAGGCAATGACTCACCCAAGTTCTCCGGATAAGACCAAGCCCTAGGGATACAAAGGGTATCCGTCCTATCAGCAGGGTCATACTTTCAGTTTGTGCCCCCAACAAAAAAAAAGTATTCTTTCTAGTGCTTGTGAGAGGTAGGAATATTGGAAATAAGCTGCTTGGCGTTGGCTCGCTTGGAAGCATACAAGAAGCCCTTCGATGAGGTCAACTTGACATTGAAAAAGTCCAGGAATAGGGGGAGAGAAGGAACCCCGAGTTTTAAGTCCTTAAAGAGGACCAAAAGGCCAACTAAGACGCCGTAGAAGTTAAGAGAAAGCTGGGAAGGGCATACATTAAAGTATTGTGGAACAACTTTTAGAAAAGGATGCAGAGGAAAACGAAGGCCATTTTCAAAGGCAGCCTCAAAGAAGCAGACTTTTTTGTGAACTTCAGCGACGTAAGGAGTAAAACTATCAGGGCGCGAGGGTTGGACACCAGGAGGAAAACTGTAATGGGCACTGAAAATCCTAAGGAAAGAGGGGTCAACCTTACTAGATCCTACGAGCTCAGCTTGCCTGAGAGCAGCTCCTAGATACGATGACCCGCCAGAGAGCCCGGCCCCACTAACCTTTCCCTTGTCTTTGCTAGGCTTGGGGGGTGTAGGGGCGGATGATGAGGGGAGTTCTCCGACCTCAGGGTTAAGGGCATCAACACCGGGGAAGTTATCAATCTCCTCACCCACTTTCCCTAATTCGACATCCTCCTCGGCAGACCTACCATCTGGAGGAGGGATAGAGGATCGAGCAGCTCTGGAAGAGGTAGACATGAGAGGACAAAAAAAAGGGAGATTATAGAGGCGATAGGGAAGAGGGATACTGGTCAGACACTCCCTAATAACTGTAGAATTAGCAGAGTAACTACCTACGCTGAGGACTCTAACGATGGAACCCCAGTCTACGAAATGGGGAAAAGGGGATAGACAAAGGTCACGGTTCCAGAAGTAAAAGAACCGATAAGCCCAGAAATGCAGCAACCACCTCGAATCCAAGGGATCCGGAACGAGAAAAGGCGAAAAGGAGCAAGAAGGGGTACCTAGTTAGAAGAAAGCAACGAACAATAACCCAGAGCCAAATCGGAGGAGGAAAGCACTGCGAACTCTTGAACCAAGCACAGAAGGTTTTGTTTAGCAAGGGGAATCAGAAAATACACGATCACAAGAGGGCCTGAAATCGCAAAGACGAGGAGAAATCAAAGAACGAAGGAAGAAGATGAATAGTAGGAAGGCAGTGTTGTTAGCCGTTCGAGCATTTAAAGTTTGGGGGACATGAACTGAAACGTGTGCGGGAATCGAGGTACTCATGATTACCTGGAACTGTCAAAAGATGTCATGCACGTGCAAGCCAAAATCTACCACATGCGGGTTTAGTTCGATCTAAAACAGCTCAGCCCTTGCCCATGCTCGCCTGAGCCAAGGGCTGGGGGGCAACTGATGATGCCAAATAAAAAATAATAATAATATATATAAATTATTCCAAGGCTGAGCTCAGATTTATGGAACAGGTCGGTAGGTCAGACTGGAAAGATAAAGAGCTCGGAGGACCAGAGCTCAGCCTCATTCCAACAATGAACCGATTGGAATGACATAGAGACAGCTGGATAGACAACAAGCGTCCCCAAAATAAAGAGAATGAGAACAGAAAGCTGGAGTCAAGGCATAAAATTCTTAACCAACCAAAATCTTCTCTCGAAAATCAAGGGAGATCCTATGGATGCAAGGCAAGGATCTCGGCAAAAATCCCTTAGAGTTAGAAATTAGTCTATATATGTCGAACAATGTCTCCATTGAAAGAGGGAGGCCGAAGAAACACAATTCAGTAATTCAATTCAAGTGATCAATAAAGAAAAAGGAGTA
>CM042191.1:14956982-14983333 GCA_023539305.1 Ilex asprella
CGATTAGGGTGGTGCTGGGTGGTGTTGGGGCTAAGTGGTGCTGGAGCTCAGGGGGTGGTGCTAGGGATGTCAATGGACCGAAATGGGGGCGGAGGGTGTAGTTTCTATCCCTGTACCCGCTTAAAAAAATTTCGTCCATCCCCAGTCCACCCCCCATTAGCGGGTATAATATTCATCCTCATCCCCGTCCACGGCTCAAGTCCATCTTTGCCTCCATCAACGCACGGGTTTATACAGGTATTCCCGTATACGTTAACTGTCCAATACGTATAGTCCATCTCTGGTCTAAACGGCGCGGATTTGGACTAATACTCGTTTTTTCCTGGTCCACTGCCATCCCTTGGTGGTGCTAATGGGGGTGGGTTTCGATGCCCGTGAGTTTAGGGATGGAGGTGGTGAATTTCAGAGGTTACTGGGTATTGAAAAGGGGTTATGAGGGGTGATTTTCGGTGGTAGTGGGTGTTTGGTGGTGGTTGATGGTTGGCTGTTGGGTGGTTGGTGGTGCTGTAGGATGGTGAATTTTTGGTATAATACCAGATATATTTTTTATTTTTGTTTTTAAAATTTTTTAAATATAAATGACTATCAAACATGTTTTATATTTTTAATTTTTATCACAAAAAAATATAAAAATAAAAACGTTACCAAACGCACCATTGAGTTTAATATGCTTTGTATTAAAGACCTTCACATGCCATCCATGAATTAAAGCATTGTCAAAGACCATGAATCTAAATTTTTTGATAGCAGGCTTTCAAATATCAAATTCAATTTCCTTAAGAGTATGTTGGTTGTTAATAGGCCCATCATGCGTATTCATTAGATCAAATTGAAGCTAACAGTGGTCCCCACTGCCCTACACAGATTTCTCAAAATCCCTTGTTGAGTTTCCTATTTTTTATTTTAGGGAATCGGGGTTAGATATTTTCAAGACGAGAGATTTATCTTAGACATTTTAAAGGTTAGAGATCCATAAAATATACAATTGACAGATATTTTTACTTATTTAAGGCGACTTCTATGCGAAATGTCACTTTCTAGAAAATGAAATCATTTCCCAGAAAATCGTATCACGCCCAATCAATTCCCCCAAAAATCTTCCTCATTCAAAAATTTTCAGCATAAATCTTATGACGTTCCAAAATTTGGGAGTTTTTTTTGAATTCGATGATCACCTATCAATCCACGAAAATACCCGTGAATGTCACATAACTTGATACCAAGTTATCACATCCCTTTCACTGGGATCGCAATCAATACAGTATTTGAGCAGAATCTCCCTTGTACTGGAGTACTTCCCAACACATAATCTGCATATATATCCATCACATGACCCTTCCAAGGTCCATCCCTATCAATTAGGCCTTGATGTTTAACCAATAATATTATTTGAACAATAGGGCTCAAAAACTAAAGGTTTGACAAAGTTATATTTAAAGTTTTTGAAATTTTTTGGAAGAGGTACCGATACATCTTAATGTGATACCAGTACTTGAGCCTTCTGTCTGTCAAGTCCCTCCCATTTGCCAGGTATCGGTACTTAATCATCATTGTCTTGGCTAGCTTGCTCGAGTAATTGTAGGGCCAGTTCAATTAACTGAGATGATTTATTCTTTTGTGTTTTGCAACAAGTCTTTGTTAAAGACTAGGATTGCTTTTCTGGCAATGTCTGAACATCCCGAGTGGAGACTCTGAGTGCCGGCATTGCTTACTTAACCATTGGTGGTGGTGTATTGGTAACTAATCCTGTAATTTTTACTGGATTAGGAACCTTTTTACTGGAAATTCTATTTTAACTTGGGTAATAATTCGTTGGTGGTCGAATTTAGGCCACCATTTGACTAGGAATTGCCTGGTGACTGTGTTAACATGTTAACAGTAATGGAGTACTGCCATTTTAAAATCCAAGGAACCTTGTATTTACTTATAAAAAGGAGTAATGCAGGGAACTGTGAATCATGTTGACTAATTTTAAAACAAGAGGAGAAATATATTGTTTGATCTTGAAGATCTGCTGGGAGGATTTCAATCATGGGACTGTGCATCTGCCACCATTGTAAAAATAAGGAAGAAATCTTGGTCTTGAAACCCATAGAGAACTGGAAGAACCAGGAGTGAGTATAAGACTCATCTTGATGGAGTAACAATTTAAACCACGACTCTTTGTAATCATAGTAACTAAGCTACTTGTTATTGATTAATACTCAAATATAGCATATTCTTATGTCCCGTTTTAGACTAATTGTGCTTTGGTGGAGTTTAAGTAATGATATTTCAGGTCTTAAAGTGAACAAGGGTTCAAAGGCACCAAAAAGTACCTTTGAAGGCAATCGCAACATTTTAAGGAGCAAATTGTAAAAGCTTGAAACAAAGAAGAAACGTTCGAACGTTAAATACCGTTTGAACGGTCATGAGAAACCAGACCAGATATTATAATCTGTGTTGCAGGCAAGACCCAAGGCCCTGGAGATTCAAGTACTACGTTCGAACAGTCATGAACGTTCGAACGTCCACTGGAGCAAGGACAAGATTAGATTGACTGAAGACATGGCGTGTTGTAAACTTGCAGTCAGAAGGCCCAGACACTTAAGTACCACGTTCGAATGACAACCACCGTTCGAAAGCACTTGGAATTATTGGGAAGACCAATCAAGATTCTGCAAGGACCTGGAGGAAGATTTTTACAGAGAACCACGTGTCTTCTGACATAACTGGTAGACACTGATTCCATATGACGTTTGAACGGTAGAGAACAAAGACAGAGAAACCGTTCGAACGCCATTTACCGTTCGAACTGTATTGACAGACTGTCTGTAGAGTGGTTGATTTTTCACTTTCACTTTGACACCCAACTCTATTCTTTTACCCCCTCCCTTGCCTTCTCCTTGCCTATATATACCCATAGTTTGTTGATAAAAAAGGGGGACTTGGCACTCAACATTTAGTAGCCCACACTTCTCAATTGTAGTTCTTCTAATTGTCTTAGTATTATCTCTTTGTTAGAGAGTGGGAAAGTTCAAATTCTCATTCATTTTCTTTTCGTTAATGCTTACATTTACATTTGCTTAAGAGTTGTAATTCCTTTCTATACATTCAGTCTTTACATTTATGTTCTTGATTTACATTTAGTCTTTACATTTATGTCTTTATTTACTTCTAGTCTTTACATTTATGTTTTTACATACATGCTTTTAATTATGTCTTGCACTTTTATTATTTGAGCTCCCTTCTTGCTTAGAGGAGTAAAACTCTTCCACTTTTTTAAAGCTTTACCAAAGCTGTGAAGGGTAGAACGTGATTTACTCATTCTTTGTTGAAGATTAGCTCCTCGTTACCTGTACTTTTGCTTTGTGGAGTCCTCTACTTAGAAGGATGAGCATCACTCACTTTTCTAGCTTTACCAAAGTTATGAAGCATGAGTAGTTTCTCATTCACTCTTTAGTAAGAGGTGAATGACATGTATTGATTATCCGAAGGTTATATTATGTATTGTTCTAATGCTTAATGTTTATATCCCCTTGTTTATTGGATGATTGATTGCATCTACCAAAGCTAAGGTACTTTGTATAATCGATGGTCTTTATATGACACGGATGACTCTTGCATGGAAAGACTTCTCGTTGCAAGGCAAGTACCCTAGCTAGATCTTCATGACTACCCTTTAATCATCCCCATTGTCAAGCTTCAGATAAAAGGATGGAATATTAAAGTCATGGTTGGATGTCATGAAGAAATACTTGTTTATTTGTGGGCGCGATAACTCTTGGTGCAAATAATTCTTGTAAACTTCTAATAAGACATCGGAACCATGATCTTAATAGGCCATCTTTATCTTCCGATTAACTCGCCGTTTACACGGGAGTTAGTTGAGTTATCAAGCATAATTATAATAAACCGGATAATTAAATACATGTCCCGATCCTTGAATTAAAGAGAGACTTTATTTCCATTTACCTTGTAAACTTTCTTGAAGAGGATTCAATATTCTGTTCAGGAAATCACCCACATCTCACCATCCTAAAATCTCAAGGTTACAATCAATTGGTCTCCTTTACTGATTACTTTGAAACACCAACACAACAAGTTTCTTGTGGATTTGACTCCGGACTCAAATCGAATTATTACTACAACTTGACCGCCTGTACTTGGGTATACACATTTCAGATCAAGTCAAATTTTGACGCCATTGCCAGGAAACTTATTAAAAAATTGTTTTTAAGGAAAAAGGTAAGAAGACATTTTCTGTGAATAATTGTGAATAACTTTGTTTTATTTTTTTTTCTTTTCTTTTATGTTTGAGAACGCTCCTCACTACAAAAATGTGCCGACAGAATCTTCTGGGACTGTAAACCAATCTGAACTAAATTCACCTAGATCAATAGCAGACTCTTGTGAGAGTATAATGACAAAAAATAAAAGAAACGGAGACGTTCCTCCGAGGAATGAAGTAGTGCCTAATGTTCGAATTTTGCGGAATTACTTGAATCTCACAAGAAACAGTGTACACTTGTGTTTTGTATTTCCTCTAGATGCCCCCCTTTACTGTAAAGCCGGGGACAACACAACTACTACATGTTTTTCATAGATTGGAGACAGAAAATCCATACCTACATATGAAGGATTTCGAAGAAGTGTGTGGAACATTTCAAGATAATTCTGAACTGGCCAAAATGAAACTTTTCCCTTTCTTTGTAAGGGATAAAGTTAAACAATGACTAAATTCTTTAAAAGCTTTTTTCATGCCCAATTGGTAGACTTTCCAGAATTAATTTTTTAAAAATTTTTTTCCCTTACACCGAACAAATACACTCAAAAGACAAATCATGAATTTTTCGGTAAAAGAAGGAGAAAACTTTTTATCAAAGTTGGGAGAGATTTAAAGATCTACTCCATGACTGCCCCCACTACTCTTTTGAAAATTAGACTTTGGTAGGATTTTTCTATGACTCATTGCCAACTAGACTACGTCAGTTTGTTGAAATGATGGCGCAAGCAGAGTTTATGGGTAAAAGTCCGGAGGAGGAGTTCAATTTCTTTGACACCATATTTGATAGTTTTCAGATGTGGGACTCAATCGCTCCTACCACTGTAGAGTCTAGACCATTCACTTCCCAAGGGGGAAAATATTTCTTAAAGAAGATGATGACCTGAGAGCAAAAATGTCCACTTTGTCTCGAAAGTACTTGTTCAAGGGGCATTGTTAAGGATGTACTTGTTCAAGATAACTTTGTCTTCCCTATTGATTTCATCATTCTAGACACTCAGCCAGTAATAGATCCAGAAAATCAAATTTTCATTATTCTTGGTCGACCCTTCCTAGCAACTTCGAATGCACTAATCAATTACAGGAATGGAGTGATGAAATTGACCTTTGGAAATAAGATCCTTGAGCTGAACATTTTTAATATCGCTAAGCAATTAGGTGAGGACAACGGAGTGAAAGAAATATTTTTCATTGAGTCATTAATTCATGAACATGTGGAAGAGACCCTTGACGAACCCTTTGCTAAACCATGTCTGCCTAAACTAGGCACCTCTGATTCAGAAAATGATGACTCAAATCCACAAAGATGCCCCACTCATGCTATTGAGGCATGGGCACCCAAATTCAAGAAACATTCATCAAAAGGCACAAAAACCGCTCTCATCAAGTGATAAGCCTCCAAAGTCTGAATTACAACACATATCTCATGGAAAGACTTGCCACCTAGCTATGAAAGTGGAACAAAAAAGTGGAGCATATGAGAATGTTAAAATTGCCAAAGCCAGGACAAAAAATTTTCATGACAAAAACTTTGTTTGGAAGTCTTTTGAACCTTTTCAGAAAGTCATGTTGTTTAAATAAAGATTCCATCTTTTTCTTGAAAAATTAAAATCAAGGGGGACTAGTCCATACACTGCCAAAGAGGAATTTGATCATGGGGCAATAGAAGTAGAAAATCCATCAAACGGTAATATCTTTACTGTTAATAGCCAGAGGTTGAAACTATTTTTTGGAGGACTTTGTTAAAAATATGGAAACCATTATTTTAATAGAACCCGAATATCCCTCCGAGAATCATACCTGCCGACACTCAAAAAGATCGGATTAGATAATAACCCGACCCGAGAAGACTCATCATGACACCCCGAACCCCATTTCCTATCTTTTCCCCACTTATCTCTATTACACTCCCACACCGGCCTATTTCATTTCCCAATCTCCACTTTGTGTCCACTTCACCATCCTTATTCTTCCATTTCTCCTTTTTTGTTGTTCTTCTTCTCCTTTCTTCTTTGTCTTTATTTTCTATTCTTTTGCAAACCCGAGCGAAACAATGTACTATGAGGAACAAATCCCTGTTCTCATGATTTACATTGTTGTATTCTGTCTTTTTATGGGTATCCTATTGCTGTTCGCACTCACACACAGGGCTTACAAGCCCACCTTTGATTCAGATCTACGCAAAGAGGATTAATGGTTCCATTTTAGTTTGTAGGTATCAGCTGAAGTATAGGTCTCTACTTTTCAACCTCATTTCAAAGATCTATATTGGTAAAATCGATACATTGGGGACAATGTTCAGTTTAGTTTGGGGGCTGTGGAAACCTGCAGTTCACATTTGGTATTTTGTTCGTATTTTATATTTTGTTCCTATTCTGTTGTTATAATCGTATCTGTACTGAAAATTTTAAATTTTTTTTACTGTTCTGTGTGCTGTTATTTGATGTTCTGATCATATAATGTACCTTGTATTATTATATGTCTGAGGGTCAGTTTAAATTGTCTTAGTGACTGACAGACATTAAATAACCAGATTGTGAGTCTTAAAGCTTAGGAATCATGGATGTCAAAATTTTTTGGTTTAGTCTAGGAGCTCTACACACTTTTCCATTAGATGTGCATAATGTTATCATGAGAAAGCAAGACTGGTAAGGAAAAATGAGATCCGAGAACAGCAAACAAAACCTCTCTGTGGCAGAAGCACTTTTGCTAAACGCCGTCGTGCCAAGAGACTTGGTGTGTGTAAACAGTGTGGCCGAATATTTCATGATAAAAGATACAATCAGTGCTCTGAACTGATTTCTGGTCGCGCACTCGATCGATTAGACTGGATATTGAGTGGGCAGAGTAAGGATTATCCTGACACGCCATCTTATTCCGGTGCTTTGCTTAACCGGTTTGTGCGACAAGAGATTAGAAGAGTCACTGGTAGTTCAAGCTACACAGAAGATTACTCGGATTAAGATTGCGTCCTGATAAGCTGTGGAAAAATTGTGTTTTAAGGAATGAAAGCCAATGGTCCGAATTTTGGTAAATAGTGTAAAATTTTTGTACATATTTTTCTGCTTTTTACTACAATGAAGATATGAGCCGAGTAAGGAATCTCCCAAAATACCAACCTCAAGCGTGGGAGGGGATTTATCCTGAGACGCCATAAATTTTTGTTTTGAATTTGTGATGCTTAACCTTCTCTGAGCATATGTAGTGTAATAGAGGAACATTTGTTTTTGGTTTAACGTTCGAACGTTGAGTACCGTTCGAACGCATAATGCTTGCAGTACTTTATGAATGATGACTTTTCTAATGGAAACACTGTTGAAAACACAAAGTACTGGGAGCAACACATTTTATTTTTGATCCACCTTTCAAACGTTAGTTCCATTCGAACGGTTACTGCTCGCAGTACTTTGCCTCTGATGAACTCTCTACTGAAAACATTGTTGAAAACACAAAGTACTTGGAGCTAGCACCATTCAAAATTCCCTTAACCATTCGAATGACATTTTAAAATTCTCCATTTAACGTTCGAACGTTTACTGTGTTCGAACGGTACGACGCAGAGTATAAATACCTAAACGTCTGATTCATTTCAAAATCCCCAAAACCTCTCCAAACCCTAGAGCTCATTTTTCACTTCCCATTCATCTATCTACCCTCAAGCCCTAAGGAACCCTAGGTCGACTTACCCCAACCCATCTCCAGCTAAAAAGCATCAACCCCAGACCTCAAACCCAAAATTTCAGACCTTTTTCCAGGTTGCCACCGTTCGAACGCCATGCCTCGGATGAAGATTCCTGCTAAACGTAAGTCACCAGTGAACCAAGAACCCGACTGGGTTGAGGAAGTGATCCAAGACGAACGAGGCAGGAAGAAGAGAAAGAGGTACGATCGTACCAGGTTTTCAAATGCTATGAAAGCACAAAGGTACGAACAGTTCTTTAGAAATCAAGCGGTGGTGTATGAGAGAGACATTGTAGTCTCTGATTTTGCTGAGTTGGGTCTGCTGGAGGAGATGGAGAAAAGAGAATAGGTGTTACATTTGAGTAATGGAGGGAGAGCCGTTGTTGATTTGGTGTAGGAGTTTTACTCCAACGTCGAAATCATCAATGACTCCATACGGACCTATGTACGGGGAAACCACATCGATGTGGATGAGGCGTATCTCAAGAAGATTAGACCCGAATTGCCTCGAGTGAAAAACCCTATTTACCCCCCAAAGAAAAATGTTGAGTTAGATAGGGTAGGAAGGGAGTTGACTGGGGTTGCGGACTTTTCATGGGGAGGGAGAAATTTTTTGAAACAAGGAGAATTGACTGACAAATATAGAATGCTCAATTTAATTGCGGTCTCCAATTTAGCCCCTCTCAAAAGAAAAAATGAGATTTTGCCAGAAATGGCTCGCCTTCTCTATGCTATAGGGAGAGGACATAGCATTGACCTCCCTTCTCTCATCCTAACTGAAATCAAAAAAAGATGTAATGTGAAAAAAAGTGCATTGCCCTTTGGCACTTTAGTGACAGAAATTTATCTTGAAAATGGAGTGTGGGAGAGGCCCGAAATGGAGATACAGTTGCCAGTGGGGAAACTTGACAAGGGCTCATTCAAGAGAAACAAAGGGCATAGCGACCCCTTGGCAAGAAGGCAAGAAAGGCCACCAGCTCAAGGAGGGGATGAAGTACAAGAAGAGCTTGACCAAGAGGAAGAGAGGGAGTTAGAGAGAGAGATGGAGGAGGAGAGAGCACAGCCTGATCAGGTAGGACCTAGATCTAGTACTCGGAGGTACCTTAGGGATGTGATGATGGAGATTGAGAGCAATCAAGTTGAGATTCTCCGACAGCAAGCAGAGATCTTCAAACAACAGGAGGAGATTCTTAGCTATCTTAGAGCTGGAGCTAGTGGAGATTGAGAGGATATTTTTTTGTTTTTGTGGATTGTCTTTTGTGTGTTTAGTTTGTTTGGGTGTTTTGATAGATATTTTTAAAAGTTTTGTGTGGTTATGTTATTTTTTTTGCTTCTTTTGGATGGATTGAATCATTAATGATTGATGTACCGAATGATCATATTTTGTGAATGGAATGATTCAGTTTATTATTTTTTATCTGGTTAAAAGCATTTGTAAAATTGACACTTTAGAAATTCTTGTTGATAAAAACACATGTGGATTTTGAGATTGCTTGTTAAAGTAACTAATCACATGATCCGTTTGACACACATATTGGCAATGTTGATCTCAGGTCACAACTTTTTTAACTGATATTATTTCTAAGCTTACATTATCAAATGAACATGAGTATTTGTTGTTCTCAAAGTACACGGTGATCAAACTCGAAAATGGAATCGGTAGATAACCGACATTCCCTGTAAAACCTGACATGATCAATGGAGATTACAAAGGATACCATGGTTAGTTTTGAACCTTGCGATGCTTCAGAGAGAACACCAACATTTACTCAACAAAGGTTTTCTTTCACCACCCGTCTTTTAGTAATCTCATTAATTTTGTTTTGATTGATACAACTAATGTGATCTATTGACATATCCTGCAATACATACAGGTAAGACGACACAAGTGTATGCACATACTTGAGAAAGGATCTTAGGCCATCCTTAGATCAATTTTGAGCCTCAGCCAATCCTTTCACAAAAGTATGACCCTAGTCAGCCATGATTGAGCCTTCAAAGTATAAATTCTTTTCCAAAAAGCCCATATGATGACCAAGCCACAAGGAAAAATACTTGACCTACCTTGATATCTAATTTTCTTACACCATCGTATAAATCTGAATGATACAAGAAAAGCAAGGAAACTAGAAAAGATACTGGAGGCTACGGTTCCATGAAAAGAAAAGCGGTGAAAACAACCGAAAAAGGAAAAAGAGGTAGAGAAATAGGGAATTGCCAAAAAAGTGAAAAATGGGAAAAATGAAAGAAAGAAATCTCATTCCCAAAAGAAATGTCGAAAAACCAACTAGAGGTGTGCTAAAATGCATAAAAGAGATAGCAATTTTGAAACTCATTTGACGTCATTTCGTTAGCCACTGACCTCTAGCCACATTACAACATATGAAAGCCCTAATTGATCTCAAGTTTGATGCATATGCACGTTGTTAATCACAAGTTGGGGTATGTTATATAACATTTCGTTATTTGCATCAATATTCTTCCATGAGGTTATGCCAAGAGCATGATGAGTCTATTTGCTTTAAAGTTTCACTCCTTTACTAAATTATGCATGCAATTTTTGATTAGCCATCTTCTGATTACATGCTCAGTGAGAAACAAGTCACCACAGTCAGAGTGAATCTTTTGCTGAGAGCATCCCTATGAGAGATTTGGGAAGTCAAAACTATCCATGAAGGGTGATTAAAGTGGAATGTTTGTTATACACCAATTCTTGTTTCTAGAATGATTATCCTACTACAAAAGAAATTTCAAATGCTAATGTGTCAAATACTAATTTTTGCAGAGGGATAGTACCAATGGTGAAGAGCGTGCGGACCTTAAAGTCAAAATTAAGGGATGGGTATCTCAATGACCATGATGATAATTTACTTTAATAAGCAATCTCACATTTATATTTGTTCGACTGAAGTTTGTGGGTAGCTTCACTGAAAACCCTCACGAAACAACACTCGCCCTCTAGCATAAACCTAGAGGTTTAACAGCTTGTTGCATAATCTAAATGTAACCAAATAACCTACGAAAAAGGTGTTAGAAATAGATTTACATTTAATTAATTGTTGTATTACTAGGGACTAGCAATATCTAGGTTGGGGGTGTGATTAATACTCAAATATTGCATATTCTTATGCCCCGTTTTGGACTAATTGTGCTTTCGTGGAGTTTAAGTAATGATATTTCAGGTCTTAAAGTGAACAAGGGTTCAAAGGCACCAAAAAGTACATTTGAAGGCAATCACAACATTTTAAGGAGCAAATTGTAAAAGATTGGAACAAGGAAGCAACGTTGGAACGTTAAATACCGTTCGAACGGTCATGAGAAACCAGGCCAGATATTATAATTTGTGTTGCAGGCAAGACTCAAGGCCCTGGAGATTCAAGTACTACATTCAAACGGTCATGAATGTTCGAACGTCCACTGGAGCAAAGACAAGTTTAGACTGACTGAAGACATGGTGTGTTGCAGACTTGCAGTCAGAAGGCCCAGGCACTTGAGTACCACATTCGAACGACAACCACCGTTCAAACGCACTTGAAATTATTGGGAAGACCAGTCAAGATGCTGCAAGGACCTGGAGGAAGATGTTTACAAAGAACCACGTGTCTTCTGACATAACTGGCAGACACTGATTCCATCTGACGTTTGAACGGTAGAGAGAAAAGACAGAGAAACCGTTCGAACGCCATTTATCGTTTGAACGGTATTGACAGACTGCCTGCAGAGTGGTTGGATTTTCACTTTCACTTTGACGCCTAACTCTATTCTTTTACCCCCTCCCCTTCCTTCTCCCTGCCTATATATACTCTTATTTTGTTGATCAAAAGGGGGGGACTTGGCACTCAACATTTAGTAGCCAACACTTCTCAATTGTAGTTCTTCTAATTGTCTTAGTATTATCTCAAATTCTCATTCCTTTTCTTTCCGTTAATGCTTACATTTACATTTGCTTAAGAGTTGTAATTCCTTTCTTTACATTCAGTCTTTACATTTATGTTCTTGATTTATATTTAGTCTTTACATTTATCTCTTTATTTACTTCTAGTCTTTACATTTATGCTTTTAATTATGTCATGCACTTTCATTATTTGAGCTCCCTTCTTGCTTAGAGGAGTAAAACTCTTCTACTTTTCTAAAGTTTTACCAAAGCTGTAAAGGGTGGAACGTGATTCACTCATTCTTTGTTGAAGATTAGCTCCTCGTTATCTGTACTTTTGCTTTGTGGAGTCCTCTACTTAGAGGGATGAGCATCACTCACTTTTCTAGCTTTACCAAAGCTATGAAGCGTGAGTAGTTTCTCATTCACTCTTTAGTAAGAGGTGAATGACATGTATTGATTATTCGGAGATTATATTATGTATTGTTCTAATGCTTAATGTTCATATCCCCTTGTTTATTGGATGATTGATTGCATCTAGAAAAGCTAAGGTAGTTTGTATAATTGATGGTCTTTCTATGACACGGATGACTTTGGCATGGAAAGACTTCTCGTTTCAAGGCAAGTACCCCGGCTAGATCTTCATGACTACCCTTTAATTATCCCCATTGTCAAGCTTTAGTTAAAAGGATGGAATATTAAAGCCATGGTTGAATGTCATGAAGAAATACTTTCTTATTTGTGGGCGCGATAACGGTTTAACTTTCGAACGTTGCTTCCTGGTTCCAAGCTTTTACAATTTGCTCCTTAAAATGCTGTGATTGCCTTCAAAGGTACTTTTTGGTGCCTTTGAACCCTTGTTCACTTTAAGACCTGAAATATCATTACTTAAACTCCACCAAAGCACAATTAGTCCAAAATGGGGCATAATATGCTATGTTTGAGTATTAATCAGTTATGGCCAGGGAAATCTCGGATCAAGGAAGGGTAAGATCCCCATTCTTTTAAAGAAATGAACTTTTGTATATATTCCACTCTTGCCAATCTATTATTGACTCATGATATTCATGTTCTTCTTCTTTTACTATTGATGGTGTAGGAGAAAATGAAGTTCAAGATGAGCTAGCCATTGAATTAGATCTGTATAATCTACTCATTTTTAAATCTAAAAATTTTCAACTACGTAAATAGCAAATAAATTTTACTCCACTAAATATACCCACTGATTTGATCCGAAATGTGTACACTCAAGTACAAGTAGTCAAGCTGTAGTAATAATTTGGTTTGAGGTAGGAGTTGAATCCACAGGGAACTATTGTTGGTGTTTCAATGTAAGCAGTAGTGGAGACCAAATGATTGTAACCTTTGAGATTTAAAGTTCTGAGTTTCAAGGATTTTTGTTGGACAGATTATAAGATTCTTTCCAAGATAGTTTTCTAGACAAAATATAAGATAAGTTCAAATATAAAAAGATCACTCTTTAGTTCGAAGATCTGGACATGTAGTTAATCATCCGATTTATTATATTTATGCCTGATAACTCAATCAACTCGCGTGTCAACAAAATGTTAATCAGAAGATAAAGATAGACTGTGAGAATCAAGAATATGATTCCGATGTCTTTTTAGAAGTTTACAAGAATTGTCTGTGCCAAGACTCAACCCATCTACAAACAAACAAGTATTTCTATTCGACATTCAACCATGACAGTAATATTCAATTCTTTAATTGAAGCACAATAATAGGCAGGATTGCAGGGTAGTTATGAAGATCTAGCTGGCGTACTTGCCTTGAACATATGAGTTTTTCTATGCAAAAGCCATCTGTGTCATAGAAAGAACCCATGATTATACTAAGTATCTTAGTTTTGCTAGATGCAATCTATCATCCAATAAGCAAGGTGAATTTAAAACATTAAGAATAAGAACAATGCACAAATATAATTTTTAGATAATTTATACATGCCCTTCACCTTTTACTAAATTATAAATGAGAAACTACTCACTCTTCATGACTTTGGTAAGCTAGAAAAGTGAGTGATGCTCATCCCTCCAAGTAGAGGACTTACAAAATGAACGAACAATAAACAAGGAGCCGATCTTCAACAAAAAATGAGTGGATCACGTTCCACCCTTCACGACTTTGGTAAAGCTCTCGAAAAGTAGAAGAGTTTCACTATTCTAAAAAAGAAGGAAGCTTAAGCAATGGAAGTGAAAGACATGAACAATAAAAGTAGAAGAAATCTAGTCACTTTTTGAGGGTTGCTTCCTCAACCAATAAATGAACTATCTTCCTTGATACAAGCAAATATAAAATAATTCTACAACTATATGAGTGGGAGTCTAAGCCTCTATCAAGCTCTCTACCAAGCCCCCTTTTTACTCTCCCAAAATGGGAGTATTTATAGGCAAGGAGGAACGGACAAGAAGGTGAAGAAATAGTGTATGCTAGCCAAGTTAAAGTGAAAATTCAACCACTCTATAGCCAGTCTGCAGACAACGTTCAAACGTGAAATGACGTTTGAACGTTGTCTCTGTTTTTGCTTTATGGGCGTTCGAACGTTGTCTGACATTTGACCATTATCTTCTGTCTTTGCTTTGCTTTATGAACGTTGTTTGATGGGGCTTGACTTTCTCACTCAAGTGGCCTGTGGTCTTCTATGAAGTTCATTTCCACACTCTATGCAGCAGTCTGGTCTTTAAATGATTCCAGGGAATGTTCGAACGTTAAATGGTGTTCGAATGTGGTACTCAAGTACCTCAAAGTCTTCATTCTTGGCTGCAACATGTCATGTCTCAGCAGTCTGATCTTCAATCAATTCAAATGGACGTTCGAACGTAAGTTGGTGTTCAAACGTTCTTGGCTTGGTCCAAACTTTTCCAATTTTGCTCAAGAATATGCTGGTGTTGTATGAAAGTCTGATATTCATTGCCTTTGGTCCCTTGTACAATTTATGCCCTGAAATGTCATCATTTAAACTCCATCAAAGTATAATTAGTCTTAAAAGGGCATAGTAATATGCTAATTTTACTTACTAATCACCCACCTAAATACACGTACCCCTAGGTTATGCCCCTGTCTCCTTTATTCTTTATTCTTCCTTTCTCCGAGACTTACACTAGGATTCGAGAAACCTAAGTATGGGTGGTATAGCTAGCTGCCAAGAGAATAATACTTATAATAAATTTACTTGATGAATCTTTGAAGATTTATCAAAGATTCAAGTGAAACAAATATGACTCAACATTTAACTAATCAGACCGTCAAATGGCTCTGATGCCCAAAATGTTCAGTAAAAAAGAAAATAAAACAATTAAACTTGTCTTAGGAAGATGAAGACAAAGTACTATCAATCCTTAAATTAAGAAACTTAAGTCAAAATGAAAAAAGTTCAGATGATTCAAATAATCCTAAAAGTTCTTCAGATTATCAGTCAATATACAACAATTCAATTGGAAATTTTCGTAGGTCATCCGGTTGCATTTAGCTTATGCAACAAGCCGTAAAACCACTAGATCTACCCTAGCGGACAAGTTTTATCTCATGAGGGTTTTTAGTGAAGCTACCCACAAAATTCAATCGAACAGATGTGTATGTGGGATTACTGGTTAAATTAAATTAGCGTCATGGTCGTTGGGACACCCAACCCTCAATTTCGACTTACATCCCGCATGCTCCTATTTCATAGGTATTTATTCTATCCAAAAATTAGCATCAATCACATTAGTATTTGGAATTCTTTGTGTTGTAGGAATGATCATTCTAGCAATAAGAATTATTATATAACAAACTTTCCTCTGTACCACCCTCCATGGATAGCTTTGATTTGAAAAACCTCTCTTAGAAATGCCCTTAGCAAAAATTCTCTCCGATTATAGTGACTTGTTTCTCAAAGGGCATGTGATCAGATGATGGCCAATCGAAAAATCACATATGCAATTAGTATGGGAATGAAACTTTTAGAAAGCAAACTAATCATGTTTTTGGCATAATCTCATGAGAGTATATTGATGCAATTTAAAAAAATACTATTTAACATACTCCAACTTTTGATTGACAATATACACATGCATCAAACTTGAGATCAATCAGGACTTTTCATAAGTTGTAATGTGGCTAGAGGTCAGTGGCTAACGAAATGATGTCAATGGTATTCAAAGTTATCCTCTATTTATGTAGAGTAGTACACCTCTTTCTTTTGGACATTTTGTCGAGAAATAGTATTTCTTTCTTTCATTTTTCTTATTTTTCACTTTCTTGGCAACTCCCTGTCTTTTTGTTCCTTTTATTTTTCGGTTGTTTCCACCGTCTTTTCTTTTCATTGAACAACAGCTGACATAGTCTTTTTCCTTGTCTCTTGCATTTCTATATCATATTGATTTATAAGAGGGTGCAAGAAAATGAGATACCAAGGGTAAGTCAAGCATATTTTCCTGTGGCTTGGTTATCATATGGGTTTCTTGAAAAAGAAATCATTCTTTGAAGGCTCAAGCATGGTTAACTAGGGATATAATTTTGTAAAAGAAATGACTAAGGCTCAAAGTTAAATCAAAAGAAGGCCTAAAATCATTTCTCAAGCATGTGCATATGTACGTGTCATATGAATAGATATGCCAATAGATTGCTTTAGTTGCATCAACCAAAGCAAGTTTAATGAGACTATTCAAAGATAGATAGAGAAAAACCTTTCTTGAGTAAATGTTGATCTCCTTTCAAAAGCATTGCAAGACTCAAACTTACCATAATTTTTTTCATTATCTCCATTGGTTATGTCAGTTTTTTTAGTGAATGTTGGTTATATATCAATTCTATTTTTCGAGTCTGATCATCTTGTATCTTAAGAAGAATAAATACCAATGTACATTTGAAAATTTAAGCATAGAGAGAATACTATCGTTTAAAGAGCTGTGGTTTTAGGTCTAGATTGTTAAGTTGTGTGTCAAACCGATTATGTGATTAGTTACTTTAACAAGCAACCTTAGAATCTACATTGTTTCATCATTTATTAACAAGAATTATTAAAGTTCTAATTCTACAAATGTATTTAAATAGATAAAAGTGATAAACTGAATCATTTATTTCATAAAGTATGATTGTTTAACCCAACATCAAAGATCCAATTCATCCAAACACACAAATCTTAAAATATCCACAACAACTACCAAAGAAGAAACTCATAAATAGACTATAAAAGAAAAAAACCCATCATACATGAAGAAACAAACACACAAAACCTAGATCAAAACAGAAATACATCTCTCAATTTCCTCCTTCTCCACTAAGTCTGTTAGCTCCACCAGGTCCACCCCTCAGTAGGCGAAGGATCTCATCCTACTTAGTGATTGTTGAAAAACTTTGTTGTTTTCTAACCTCTAAACATCACCCTTTAGCATGTGTATGATGCGTGTGAGAAGGGAGTGTCACTCTCCCTCGGGATGATGCAAGAGATGGAACAACGAAATGGTGGTATGAAGTGGAATGAAAAAAATGTGTGAAATATGAACAAAAGTGCTCCCCAATCGCAAAGAGTCTTTCGTTTGTCATGTTTTACTTGAAAAGTATTCCAATATCATCTCCTCAAGGAAGAAAAGTTCAAGTGTGTGAAGTTGATTTTGTGAAAAAGAGAAAATGTAAAATCTTTTGTTTGTGTTTTGGAGAGTTGTGTTCTTAATGAAAATGCAATAAAACAAGTGTTGACTAATCCAAAGAGGTCATTCCAATGGGAATCCCAACTCAACTCGAAAGCTTCCTCCAATGGTGCATAGATGAACGATTGATTCGTGGGAAGCTCGGAACAAATGGAAATGAGGATCTAAGCATAAACTGTGACAAGTCTACGGAATATCAAAGACTCACAACCAAATGGAGGTGAGGATCCAAGCATATCCCATGACAAATGCCTACGGGATATCAAAGACTCACCACCATATCCACACTCAACCCAGTCAAACCGAACCACCGTACATCAAGTGGAGGAAAAAATAAGAGTTGAAATGGAATCCCCAAGAGAAGATTTTTCTTGGATTGACCAACTAAAAATCTAGCTAATCATGTTTGCAAGAAAGAAAATCATAATATAAAGAGACATAATGAAGACATGAAGCTTAGAACATAATTTAAAGCAATAAAACTTAGACTATTAAGAAAAACATTCAATACCCATTTTAAGAAAAGCTTGAAGTGGAAAAAGTCATACAACAATGGTGAAATCTAAAACATATAACTAAACTTGCAATATACTTGAAAAGAATGAGATTATAGACAATAAATTAAGCTTACAAGAGTCTTACATTAAAATACAAGTGAAAGGATAGAAGAAAATGCAAAAACATAAATTTTTCACACTATGACACTATTCATCATCTTCTTCCTTGGGAGCTTTCTAAGCTTAGGTAGCCACCACTCCCAAATGGTTGTGTAATGCTGAATATAATGGAGTGTTAGCCTTCAATTTTCGTGCATGGTGGTCCCCCTAAGGTGTGTGCAGGCTTCCCATCAAGAGGAGGCTGAATGGAAGGGTCATGACAGACTATGACAGCCTACCTAGCAACCCACATGGCAGCCATCTTCTCTCCCATCCTCCATAAATGTCAAGCCTCAAAAGGCTTCAATTTGTGTAAGGAAGGCATGTAAATGTGTAAGGAAATGTTGGGGACCAAGTAGGAGAAGTGTAGGTGAAACCCCCAAGCAAGTGGAGCTGAGTTGCAGGAGGTTCGGGCATGGCTTCAAGGGCATACCGGTACTGCGTACCGGTACTTACTGGAGTCGGGCGTACCGGTACTGTTTGTTTGCTCTGGACCAATTTTTGTAGAATCATCATAACTTTTGATCCAACCGTTGGATTGAGCTAAAATTTTGACACGATACAGAAGACATCCAGATCCACAACTTTCATGTTTTGAAAATTTTCAGATGCGAAGTGGTTCATGGTTAAAATGGAGGAAAACCGAGGCCCTGCTTCCAAAAGATGTGGCAGCTGGTGCCTTTGTTCCCAAATACCAAAACTTCCTTGATTTCTTCACTTTTAAGCCTCTAAATCTTCATGTATTGTGTCCATGCCTTCACCACACATCCAACATAGTTGCAAGGTCCTAAACTCCATCATTTAAGCTATAAATACATGCAACATCAATAATTCAACATTATTCATAAAATCGGCTAACTCCAAGTACTTAGATGCAAAAGTTGAGTTAATAATGCATGTAATGAGGGCTTCGAAATGCAATATTTTGTCCTCATCACTTAGCTTCAATTCTAAGCATGATGTCTCGTAGAGAGCACCGGGTGCTAGTGATAGAACTGGGGCTTGCCTCCTGTGGTTGCTCCTGGTCTCTCTCAGTCTCTAGCTCTCTTTCCTCCACCTCATTGATCTCTTCCTGCACCTCATCAACTCCTCGAGTCGGGGGTACCTCATGTCTTGTCGTCAGGCCTGCCTCCTCACAATGGGTCTTCCTTCTCTCTCCTAGATGACCTCCTTTACGAAATTGGGCTCCTGATTTGGTGGAGTGCGCTTGACCTTTAGCATGGTGTTTTCGGTTTGAAGCTTGTAAGGGATTTTGAAAATTTTGATTTTTTGGTGAAAATGGGGATGTTTGATGTGGGAATGATCTTGGGAGGGTTGATTTTAGGTAGAAATGGGAAATGAGAGGTGTTTTGAGGTCTGGATAGTGAAAAGGAATTCTAGAGTTTGAGGGATTTTGAAGGGTTTTGGGAGTTTTGAAATAGGGGAGACGATCCAGGCTTTTATAGCCTGAGAAGTGACATTCGAACGTCAGTTACATTCGAACGTGTGTAGAAGGATTTTTAAAAGATCGTTCGAATGTGGATGTCGTTCGAACGTGGTGAGCTCCCATTACTTTTGAGTTCTGTCAGAGTCCAAAGTACTGTAAGCTCTTCTCGTTCGAACTGTCTATTGACGTTCGAACTTGGTGAACTCCTAATACTTTTGTTTCCATCAGAGGCTGAGTACTGCAAGCATGTGACGTCCGAATGTTACTTGGCATTCGAACGTTGAATCAATTTTTTTTCTATACTACACTACGCACAATCATGGAGGGATAAACACACAAGTTTAAACAAAAAACTTATGGCGTCTTAAGATAAGTCCCCTACCCACGCTTTAGGCTGGTATTCTGGGATGTTCTTTACTTGGCCCATATTTTCATTTTTGTCAAAAGAGTTTGTACAAAACAAAAAGGATTTTTACACTTTTTAAAAAAATTTGGATTGTTGACTTATATCCCAACACAAAATTTTTCTCAATTTAGAAAACAGCCTAATTCTAGTGATCCTCTATGTCATTCGAACAACGAGTGACTCTCCCAATTTCTTGTCTCACAAACTGGTTAAGCAAAATACCGGAATAGCATGACGTCTCAGGGTAATCCTTACTCAGCCCATCCACTATCTAGTCTAATTGTGACCGAAAATTGGTTCAGAACACTGATTATATCTTTTCTCGTGAAAGACTCTGCCACACTGTTTACAGACACCAAGCCTTTTGACACGACGATGTTTAGCAAAAGTGCTTCTGCCACAGAAGAGTTTCACTTGTTCTTCTTGGATCTCATTCTTTCTTACTAATCTTGATTTTCTCATGATCACAGTATGCACATCAGATGAAAAATGCGTAAGACTCCCAGACTAAACCAAAAACTTTAACATCCATGTTTTCTATGCTTTAAGACTCATTATCCGGTTCTTTAACATCTGCCAGTCACAAAGACAATTTAAAATGACTCATAAACATAATCATCAATTTATATAAAATACAAGGCAAGGTACCCAATATGATCCAGAACAACAACAACAACGACAAAAATAACAAAAAAAATTTAAAAATTTTACAGGCACATGGTGGCATAAAATATGGACTATAGTTCTCACCCCAACCTAAACTAACCATTGTCCCCAATGTTTCGAATTTACTAGTGTACGGATCTTGGAGGTGAGGTTAAAAGGTAAAGATTTGTTCATTTGCCGAAACCTACAAGCAAAATACATTGATTTAATCATCTTTACGCAAATCTTGATTTTGGATGGGCTAGTAGCCCTTCAATGTGAGTGCTTAAAAAAGAAGAACAACCATGTTCAAATAGAGTAACCAAATGGTAAACATGAGACAAAGGACTGAGTCTTCGGGGTATATAGACAAGGGATTGTTGGGATTTTTATAGGCAATAGAGAACAACAAAAAAGAAGAAGAAGAAGAAGAAGAAGAAGAAGAAAAGAAAGGAGAAAGGTGAGGCCAATCAGCGATGAATGAAAAAAAGAAAAAGGGAGTGCCTTATAAAGGCGTCCTCTCGGGTCGAGTTGGCTCAAATTTATCCTTACTCGATCCGTTTGAGTTTCGGCAGGTGCGAATCTTGGAGGAATATTTTGGATCCATTAAGAGAATGGTCTCTACTTTTTTAGCAAAGTACTCTAAAAATAGTTTCAACCTTTAACCATTAACAGTAAAAATATTACCATTCGATGGATTTTTTACTTCTACTGCTCCATGTCCAAACACCTTTTTGACAATGTAAGGCCCAGTCCATCTTGACTTCAACTTACCAGGAAAGAGGCGGAGTCTTGAATTAAATAACATGACTTTTTGAGAGGGTTCAAAAGATTTCTACACAATGTTCTGGTTATGAAATTTTTTTATCTTGGTTTTAGCAACCATAGCATTCTCATATGCTTCATTTCTCAATTCTTCCCATTTGTTTATCTGAAGTTTCCTTGAGAGCCCGACCTTGTCCAAGTCAAAGTTTTTTGCTTTAATGGTCCAGTATGCCCTATGTTTCAATTCTACAGGTAGGTGACACGACTTTTCATGGACTAATCGATAAGGCAACATACCCAAAATTATTTTAAAAGCAGTGCAATATGCCCAAAGTGCATTAGTTAGTCTTAATAACCAATCTTTGTAGTATGAGTTTATTATTTTTTCTAAAATTAGTTTGATCTCTCAATTAGCTAATTCTGTCTGTCCACTAGTTTGTGGGTGATAAGGGGTTTCAATTTTGTGAAAGATCAAGTATTTTTTCATTAAATTTCAGAAAGGACGTTTGAAAAAATGAGCACCCCCATCACTTGTGCTTGATTTTGGAATTTCAACTCGGAACAAAATATTTTCTTTTAAAAACTTGATCACTATGTGGTGATCATTATTTTGACATGGAATTGCTTCAACCCATTTAGATATATAGTCTACGACCATTAAAATGTATAGATAGCCAAAGAAAGAGGGGGAATGATCCCATAAAATCAATGCTCCAATAGTAAAAAATTTTAATCACCAGAATGAGGTTTAAGGGCATCATGTTTCTTTTTGAAATGCTTCCTAACCTTTGACATCTATTGATTGAATAATAAACCTTACCTCAAATAACCCCTAATTACTCTCCCTCAAATGATGCAATGTATGGCCGGGGGAGAAAGATTTCTTCCCCTAGGGATAGTGTCAAAAGAAAGGGCAATGAGGCAAGAAAAATGGAATGATGTAAAATGGGATGTGTGTGCACAAAAGTGCTCCCCAATTGCAAGGAGTCTTTTGTGTGTCGCTGTTTTAATTGGAAAAGTATTCCAATGTCGTCTCCTCAGGGAAGGAAAGTTCAAGTGTGTGAAGGTGATTTGGTGAACAAAAGAGAAAATGTAAAATCTTATATTTGTGTTTTGTGGTTGGTTTGTAAATGAAAATGCAAGTAAATCAAGTGTTGGCTAATCCAAAGGGTTCATTCCAATGGGAATACCCAATCAACTTAATGCCTTCCTCCGATCAAGCATGAATGAACGATTGATTCGGGGGAAGCTAGGGACGAGATTGGTGAGTAGCTAAGCATAAACCGTGACTAGGCCTACGGAATATCAAAGGCTCACCAACTCATCCACTCTCAACCCCGTCAAACCGAACCATTTGACTCTAAAGGGAAGAGTGAAGAAGAGTTGAAATGGAATCCCCAAGAGGAATTTTCCCTTGGATTAACCAACTAAAATCCTAGCTACTCATGCACAAAGGAAAGACAAGCATAATTTAAATGGACATAATGAAGACATGAAGCATAGAACTTAACTTAAAGCAAGAAAACTAAGTCTATGAAGAAAAATATTCAAAACACATTTTAAGCTAAGAAATGAAGAAAGCTTAAAACAACAACGGTGAAATGAATAACATGTAATTAAACTTGAAATAAACTTGAAATAACTAAGATTAAAGTGCAAGAATTAAAGATTACAAGAAGTTTAAAGCTTAGAACAATTGAAATGGAAAGGAAAATGCAAAAACATAAACATTGCTACTATTCATCTTCTTCCTAACTATTCTAAGCTTAGGTAGGCACACCTCAAAATGCTGAATAATGTTGTATATATGGAGTGTGTATCATTAATTTTCATGCATGATGGTCCCTAGAATGTGTGTGCAGGCCTCCCATCAATGGGAGGTTGAAAGGATGGGTCTTGACATGCTAGGAGCCAACCCCCACATTGCAGCCCATACCTCTCCCATGCTCTGGACCAGCTTTGGTAGAATTGGAATAACTCTTGATATAACCGTTGGATTGAGCTGAAATTTTGACATGATACAGAAGACATCCATATCTACAACTTTCAGGTTTTTAACTTTTTCAAATTCTGAGTAGATCATGGTCAAAATGAAGGAAAATCGAGGCAGTACTTCCCAGTGACGTGGCAGCTGGTGCCTTTGTTTCAAAACACTAATACCTCCTTGATTTATTCACTTTTAAGCCTCCAATTCTTCATGTATTGTGTCCATGTCATTACCACACATCCAACATATTTGAAAGGTCCTAAACTCCAACATTTAAGCTATCAAAATATGCAACATCGAGAATTCAACATTATTTATAAAATAGGCTAACACTAAGTAATTAAATGCAAAAGTTGAGTTATAATGAATGTAATGAGGCCATCAAATGTGCAATATTATGTGCTCATCACACCCCTCAACTTAAGCTTTGCTAGTCCCTAGCAAACAAAATGTAAAAGCAAGAAGACAAAAATAAACCTATACTAATTCTGACATTGCATTTAGTACATGTAACAAGCCTTTAAACCCCTAGGTGATCCCTAGTGGACGAGTTTTGTCTCCTGAAGGTTTCCAATGAAGACACCTACAAACTTCTTTTCCTAGTATCTAATATTTAAAATATATTCCCTTATCCTAACTTCCAATGGGATTTCAAAAATAACTTGATCCGAACACCCAAACAAATCACACATGAGACATATCATAGCCGTAAATGCTATTCTAAAGTATCCACGTACACATTCAATTTTAAACTCGTGTGTGTGTGTGAAATAAACGTGTAATTTAAGCATTTACACAACGGAATTCACATTCACTTTGGCTATCCAAATTAAGTTTTGATGCAAAACTCACCAAGGGTGTCTCTCACAATTGAATCACTCAATGATTGTCATGGCATGCACTCCATGTGTATATGTAAGATGGAATCTTGTGCACAAAACAAAGTAAGCTCACATATAATCCAAAAATGAAGTATGCATAGAAATGAAACAACCTTGACATAATCTCATGAAAGGAATGCTAGGGCATTAGATAGTAAAATCAACTCATCTTTTTTTTTAAAAGTATGCATTCCCCATGCTTCTCTAGATTATTTAGGACTTTCAAGTGTTATAATGGGGCCTTAGGGTGATATCTAGGTAAAAGAAATGAAGGATATAGGGTAACAAAGAGAGTTATTCCGAGTGAGAGACTTTTAATCATGGACAAACACTTCCCTTTTAATGGGATTTTGATTTTCACACCATCACAATACCTTTTATTTCTTTTCTTTCTTTTCCTCCATTTTTTTTTCACTCTTTCATTCATTCACCCATTTTTCTCCTTTCCTTGGATTTTCATTCTCTTCCTTTGAACTCTTTTGAGTTTTAACATCATTCATCCCTTTTGTTTGAATTTGCACACCATACTTCCTTCTCTTTTATCATCACTCATACTTAGCACTAGAAACAACCAAGGTAAGGTAGATATTTGTCATTTTCATTGGCTTGGTTAAATGTATGGCATAGAAACGAATTCAAGTAAGGCTTAATCATGGCACTAGGGATAAATTTTTCCAAGAAAAAGGCAAAGGCTCAAAGCATTTAAAGATGGCCTAAGATCATTTCTAAATAAGCATGGGAGAACATTGTATGTATCAAAACAAAGTCAATTAACTACCCAAATGCACCTAACCAAAGTAAGCATAATGAGATTATTGAACAAATTTGGAAATTGAAAAATGTTCCTTGAGTAAATGTAAGTTCCCTCCAAATAAGAATTGGCATTAAAGCTCACAAAGGTTTTTTTTTTTCATCTCCACTATTCATGTCAACCACTCAAATGTGAACTCAATCCGTAAATTTTCAAAATTACAAGTTCATGGTACATTTATGGTTGAGTTCAAAAGCAAACAAGTATGTGATACTCTTAGCAATAGAATAAACTTCTATAATGTACTCATGTATTCAAAGTTCAAAATGAAGATCAAGTAATCACAAATCCCACAACAATTAGGGTAGGGGAATATAGTTCAATATTGGATATTTTTCATAAAAATTTTCTAATATTTTTTTTCAACTTATTCTATACAAAAAGTGGTGGAACATGTAAATGGTGCATCTCACCCCCCAACGTGAACTATGCATTGTCCTCAATGCACAAAGAATCATGCAATGAAAGTAACATGGGAGATGAGATACTAATTTTTTTTTTGAACATTAAATAAAATTGAAAATTATTAACATACTATTTTTCAAGGATAAATGAGTATGTAAATTTTTTTTTCGAACATTGAATAAAATTAAAAATTATTAACATACTCATTTATATATGAAAATTAAAAGAAGACTAGATGCACCAATTGACCTTTGAAAGACTATGGCGTCTCAGGAACAAGTCCCTACCCACGCTACAGGTTGGTATTTTAGGACATTCCTTACTCGGCCCACATCTTTATTTTTGCACATCTAATAACAAGATATTTATACTTTTTACAAACATTCGGACCATTTACCTTCATTCCCAAATACACACTTTTCCATAACTTTGTCAAAAGAGAAAAAAAAAAATCTAATCCGAGTCATCGCTTGTATCTATGTCATTATTAGTGACCCTTCCAACTTCTTGTCGCACATAATGTGTGAGTCCTGGAGTGGAATAGGATGGCGTGTCAGGAAAATCCTTACTCTGCCCATACACTATCCAATTTAATCGATCAGTCGCACGACCCGAAATTAGTTCAGAACACTGATTATGTTTTTTCATGTGAAATATTCTGCCACATTGGTAACAAGCACCCAGTCGTTTGGAACGACGACATTTAGCAAAAAAGCTTCTGCCACACAATGGTTTTGCTTGTTGCTCTCAGATTTTACTTTTTCTCACATCTCTTGCTTTTCTCATTATCACAGCATGCACATCAGATGGAAAAGTGCGAAAAATACTTAAACTAATCCAAAAAATCTTATTGTCCATACTTGCTAAACTACAGACACCCTATCCGGTTCTTTAATGTCTAC
>CM042191.1:14988333-15071884 GCA_023539305.1 Ilex asprella
CACAAAGGAAAGACAAGCATAATTTAAATGGACATAATGAAGACATGAAGCATAGAACTTAACTTAAAGCAAGAAAACTAAGTCTATGAAGAAAAATATTCAAAACACATTTTAAGCTAAGAAATGAAGAAAGCTTAAAACAACAACGGTGAAATGAATAACATGTAATTAAACTTGAAATAAACTTGAAATAACTAAGATTAAAGTGCAAGAATTAAAGATTACAAGAAGTTTAAAGCTTAGAACAATTGAAATGGAAAGGAAAATGCAAAAACATAAACATTGCTACTATTCATCTTCTTCCTAACTATTCTAAGCTTAGGTAGGCACACCTCAAAATGCTGAATAATGTTGTATATATGGAGTGTGTATCATTAATTTTCATGCATGATGGTCCCTAGAATGTGTGTGCAGGCCTCCCATCAATGGGAGGTTGAAAGGATGGGTCTTGACATGCTAGGAGCCAACCCCCACATTGCAGCCCATACCTCTCCCATGCTCTGGACCAGCTTTGGTAGAATTGGAATAACTCTTGATATAACCGTTGGATTGAGCTGAAATTTTGACATGATACAGAAGACATCCATATCTACAACTTTCAGGTTTTTAACTTTTTCAAATTCTGAGTAGATCATGGTCAAAATGAAGGAAAATCGAGGCAGTACTTCCCAGTGACGTGGCAGCTGGTGCCTTTGTTTCAAAACACTAATACCTCCTTGATTTATTCACTTTTAAGCCTCCAATTCTTCATGTATTGTGTCCATGTCATTACCACACATCCAACATATTTGAAAGGTCCTAAACTCCAACATTTAAGCTATCAAAATATGCAACATCGAGAATTCAACATTATTTATAAAATAGGCTAACACTAAGTAATTAAATGCAAAAGTTGAGTTATAATGAATGTAATGAGGCCATCAAATGTGCAATATTATGTGCTCATCACACCCCTCAACTTAAGCTTTGCTAGTCCCTAGCAAACAAAATGTAAAAGCAAGAAGACAAAAATAAACCTATACTAATTCTGACATTGCATTTAGTACATGTAACAAGCCTTTAAACCCCTAGGTGATCCCTAGTGGACGAGTTTTGTCTCCTGAAGGTTTCCAATGAAGACACCTACAAACTTCTTTTCCTAGTATCTAATATTTAAAATATATTCCCTTATCCTAACTTCCAATGGGATTTCAAAAATAACTTGATCCGAACACCCAAACAAATCACACATGAGACATATCATAGCCGTAAATGCTATTCTAAAGTATCCACGTACACATTCAATTTTAAACTCGTGTGTGTGTGTGAAATAAACGTGTAATTTAAGCATTTACACAACGGAATTCACATTCACTTTGGCTATCCAAATTAAGTTTTGATGCAAAACTCACCAAGGATGTCTCTCACAATTGAATCACTCAATGATTGTCATGGCATGCACTCCATGTGTATATGTAAGATGGAATCTTGTGCACAAAACAAAGTAAGCTCACATATAATCCAAAAATGAAGTATGCATAGAAATGAAACAACCTTGACATAATCTCATGAAAGGAATGCTAGGGCATTAGATAGTAAAATCAACTCATCTTTTTTTTAAAAAGTATGCATTCCCCATGCTTCTCTAGATCATTTAGGACTTTCAAGTGTTATAATGGGGCCTTAGGGTGATATCTAGGTAAAAGAAATGAAGGATATAGGGTAACAAAGAGAGTTATTCCGAGTGAGAGACTTTTAATCATGGACAAACACTTCCCTTTTAATGGGATTTTGATTTTCACACCATCACAATACCTTTTATTTCTTTTCTTTCTTTTCCTCCATTTTTTTTTCACTCTTTCATTCATTCACCCATTTTTCTCCTTTCCTTGGATTTTCATTCTCTTCCTTTGAACTCTTTTGAGTTTTAACATCATTCATCCCTTTTGTTTGAATTTGCACACCATACTTCCTTCTCTTTTATCATCACTCATACTTAGCACTAGAAACAACCAAGGTAAGGTAGATATTTGTCATTTTCATTGGCTTGGTTAAATGTATGGCATAGAAACGAATTCAAGTAAGGCTTAATCATGGCACTAGGGATAAATTTTTCCAAGAAAAAGGCAAAGGCTCAAAGCATTTAAAGATGGCCTAAGATCATTTCTAAATAAGCATGGGAGAACATTGTATGTATCAAAACAAAGTCAATTAACTACCCAAATGCACCTAACCAAAGTAAGCATAATGAGATTATTGAACAAATTTGGAAATTGAAAAATGTTCCTTGAGTAAATGTAAGTTCCCTCCAAATAAGAATTGACATTAAAGCTCACAAAGGTTTTTTTTTTTCATCTCCACTATTCATGTCAACCACTCAAATGTGAACTCAATCCGTAAATTTTCAAAATTACAAGTTCATGGTACATTTATGGTTGAGTTCAAAAGCAAACAAGTATGTGATACTCTTAGCAATAGAATAAACTTCTATAATGTGCTCATGTATTCAAAGTTCAAAATGAAGATCAAGTAATCACAAATCCCACAACAATTAGGGTAGGGGAATATAGTTCAATATTGGATATTTTTCATAAAAATTTTCTAATATTTTTTTTCAACTTATTCTATACAAAAAGTGGTGGAACATGTAAATGGTGCATCTCACCCCCCAACGTGAACTATGCATTGTCCTCAATGCACAAAGAATCATGCAATGAAAGTAACATGGGAGATGAGATACTAATTTTTTTTTTGAACATTAAATAAAATTGAAAATTATTAACATACTATTTTTCAAGGATAAATGAGTATGTAAATTTTTTTTTCGAACATTAAATAAAATTAAAAATTATTAACATACTCATTTATATATGAAAATTAAAAGAAGACTAGATGCACCAATTGACCTTTGAAAGACTATGGCGTCTCAGGAACAAGTCCCTACCCACGCTACAGGTTGGTATTTTAGGACATTCCTTACTCGGCCCACATCTTTATTTTTGCACATCTAATAACAAGATATTTATACTTTTTACAAACATTCGGACCATTTACCTTCATTCCCAAATACACACTTTTCCATAACTTTGTCAAAAGAGAAAAAAAAAAATCTAATCCGAGTCATCGCTTGTATCTATGTCATTATTAGTGACCCTTCCAACTTCTTGTCGCACATAATGTGTGAGTCCTGGAGTGGAATAGGATGGCGTGTCAGGAAAATCCTTACTCTGCCCATACACTATCCAATTTAATCGATCAGTCGCACGACCCGAAATTAGTTCAGAACACTGATTATGTTTTTTCATGTGAAATATTCTGCCACATTGGTAACAAGCACCCAGTCGTTTGGAACGACGACATTTAGCAAAAAAGCTTCTGCCACACAATGGTTTTGCTTGTTGCTCTCAGATTTTACTTTTTCTCACATCTCTTGCTTTTCTCATTATCACAGCATGCACATCAGATGGAAAAGTGCGAAAAATACTTAAACTAATCCAAAAAATCTTATTGTCCATACTTGCTAAACTACAGACACCCTATCCGGTTCTTTAATGTCTACCAGTCACAAAGACAATTGAAGCTGCATTCGACACGATCATAATAAAAAATACTATAAATATACGCAAATATAAAACTGAAACAAACTAAAACTATAGATCACAACACTCCTTAATAAACTGAACTATTTTCCAAATGATTCGAATTTACCAGAACTGCACATAGAGTTAGGGTTTGAGAACTCGAGATCCGTTCATCTGCCAAAACCTACAAAGAAAATACCCAATTTGATTATCATTCTTCGAGATAAGGGTTTCGGCAAGGCTGAAAATCCTTCAACCTAAGTGCAGCTAGAAAAAGAACAGTCATGTACAAATACAAACATATAATGAAAATCAATAGACAAATGACTGGGTCTTTTGGGAATATGGTCATGGATTTGCAAGGGGTGGGTTATTTTTACAGAGAACAGAGAAAAACAAAGAAAAAGAAGAAGAAGAAGAAGAAGACGGAGACGAAGAAAGAAGAAGGGAGAAGAAAGAAGAAGGAGGGGGCCAAAGGAGCATGTGAAATGTTGCAGAAGCATTACAAAGTCCAAATGACATCATTTTGAATGCAAAGGTTCCAAAGGAGCATGTGAAAGTGGTTTTGTCCTGATCGTTGAGTGCTATCTCAATTTGATTGTACTTGGAATACCCATCTAGAAAACAGTAAAATTCATGGTCTGTAATTCTCTGTGGAACCTAATCAAGAAAGGAAAGAGGAAAATGGTCTTTCTTAGTTACCAAATTGAATTTTTGGTAGTCGATACACATCCGTCATCGTGTGACGACTCGAGTTGGTACTAGTTCATTTGAATCATTTTTTACTACTGTGAGCTCAGAATTTTTGGGTACAACTTGGGTTGGATTGATCCATTTTCCATCGGAGATGGAAAATATTATCCTTACATCTAAGAGCTTGAGTACCTTCGTTCTCATAACTTCCTTCATGTGTGGATTCAGTTGTCGTTGCATTTGATGAGAGGCTTTTGAATCCTCTTCAAGGTATATAGCATGATTTCAGATTAATGGGCTTATACCTTTCAAATTAGTGATGGTCTACCCAATGATGCTTTTGTGGTTTTTAAGAACTTAAATCACTTTAGACTCTTGCAAGTTTGTGAGTTTAGATGAAATTACCACTGGGTATGACTCGTCCTCTCCTAAGAATGCATATTTGAGGTCAGATAGGAGAGGTTTCAATTCAGGCTTTGGTGGCTTATCACTTGATGAGAGTGGCTTTGTGCCACTTGATGAGATCTCTTCGAATTTGGGGGTCCATGTCCCAACAGTATGAGTGGGGCAATCACCTGTCAATTCAGAGGTGAGAGACTCTAATAGAGATGATTCAGTAGGACTCTCACATTATGAGTCATTCAGATGTTCCTGTATCAAAGATTCAATGAAGTTCATTTTTTCTTCTTGTTTGTCTTCTCTAGTGTGCTTAGCAATATTGAAAATTTTCAAATCGAGAGTCATATTCTCAAAATTTAATTTCATGACTCCATTCCTGTAATTGAATAGTGCATTGGAAGTTACTAGGAAGGGTCGACCAAGAATGATGAGAATTTGGTTCTCCGAATGTATTACTGGTTGAGTATGCAGAACAATGAAGTCAACAGGAAAGATAAAGTTGTCCACTTGGACCAGTACATCTTTAACAATGTCCTTAGAAATTGTAACAGATCTATCAGCCAACTGGAGTGTAACACAAGTGAGTTTGACTTCACCCAGACCCCACTACTAGTAGATAGAGAAAGGAAACAGATTGACACTAGCTCCAATATCTAACAATGCTTATTCTATTTTGAAGTTTCCAATGACACATGACACTGTCGGACATCCAGGATCTTTATATTTTGGAGGGGTTTTGTGTTGAAGTAAGACACTGGCTTGTTCTATCAGGAAGACTCTTTTTTTGACATTCTGGCTTCTCTTGATTGTGCACAAGTCTTTTAGAAACTTGGCATAAGACAGAACTTGTTTGATTGCATCCATAAGTGGGATGTTAATTTTTACTTGCTTAAAAAACTCATAAATTTTAGTCTGATTGTTCAACTTCTATATGATTTTGAGTCTATGAGGAAAAGGAGCACGAATGGAACACGAAGGTTCTCTTTCCTCAGAAGGTTCTGGCTCTTGTTCAATCATAGGCTCTGGTTCTACTTCAATTGGTTCAGGCTCAATTGGTTCAGGCTTAAATGATGAGTTGACTGGGATTAACTCAGGTTTTTGCTTTGGAATGATCATGTCTCTGACAGTCTTGTCAATCACCTTGCCACTTGTCAGTGTAGTGATAACTTGAGCTTGGTCTTGTGAGTGTTCCATCATCGAAGGATTTCCCACATTGAATTGGCCTTGCGATTGTTTTGGTTGGTTAGGGAACTTACCCTTCTCATGTGTGGCCATTGATTGGGTCAATTTTTGGATGTGACTTTTAAGATCTTCAAAAGATTGAGTGGTCTGAGTTTTGAAATCAGTGAAAGCCTAAGTGGAATTATTATTGTAGTTCATGTGGCTTTTTATGAACTGATTCAGTGTATCCTCAAGCCTCCTTTTTTGTGGTGGTTGGTATGGCTGATATGTGGGAGGTCCTTGAGGTGGTGGGTGTGAACCTTGTGGTTGGTTTATGGGAGTTGGTTATGTGTTCATCGAACTAAAGTTCGGGTGATTCCGCCATCCTGGATTGTATGTTCAAGAGTATGGGTTGGAGTAAGGCTTGTTGAAGTTGAAAACAACATTTGTTTGTTCCAACAAGACCTCTTTAAACGCTGGAATGGTAGGACACTCCCCAGTAGGGTATCCTGTCAGTGTACATATCCCACACACTTATTCTGTGGGAGGGTCAACATTGACTTAATGGACCTTTTTCATTTCTAGAGCTTCAAGCTTTCAAAAGAGAGTGAACATTTTTGCTCTTAGGTCATCACCATCTTTCAAGACTTACTTTTCCCCTTGGAAAGTAGATGGTCTAGCTTCAACAGGGGTTGAAGAGGCTGAGTCCCACATCTGGGAACTATCAGAGATGGTGTCAAAAAAATTGAATGCCTCTTCCGTACTTTTACCCATAAACTCTCATTAGGCCATCATTTTGACAAACCGACGTAGTCTAGTGGACTAGGAGTCATAGAAAAATCCTACCAGAGTCCAATTGTCAAAAGCATGGTGTGGGCAAGATTGGAGAAGATCTTTGAATCTTTTCCAGCTTTGGTAAAAAGTTTCTTCTTTTTTCACCGAAAAATTCATGATTTTCCTTTTGAGTGCATTCGTGAAGTGTAAAGGAAAAAAATTTCTAAAAAATTCATTTTACAATGCCTGCCAGTTAGGTATTGAAAGAGTTTTTAAAGAATTAGCCATTGTTTAACTTTGTCCCTTAAAGAGAAAGGAAATAATACATATATGAAATTTACTAGATGAATCTTCCAAGATTTATCAAAGAGTCAAGTGAAATAAATATGACTCAATATCTAACTAAATAGACCGTCAAATGGCTATGATGCCCAAAATATCCAGTAAAAAAGAAAATAAAACAAATAAACTTGTCTTAGGAAGATGATGACAAAGTACTATCAATCCTTAAACTAAGAAACTTAAGTCAAAATGAAGAAAGTTTAGGTGATTCAAATAATCCTAAAAGTTCTTCAAATTATCAGTCAATATACAACAATTCAAGCGGTCCCGATGCAAAATTTGGATGCAAAGATACTTGTTGTAAAGTAGTCAAAGTTTTAACAAAACAAACTGAGGAAGAAAACATCCTCATAGATCTTATAGGTAAAATTAAGATGCAGAGAGTTAAATATATAAAAAAACTCAAAGATTTGTTTGTCAAAAAAGACATTATACAATTTTTTAGCGAAAACAGGAAATTAGCTTCAATAAAACTATGTAGTGATTCAATAAAGAAAAATGTAAAGAAGTAACTTTACAAGATCTCCAAATGGAAGTTAGTAATTTAAAACAAGAAATCAAAGAATTAAAACTGTAGGATAAAAAGTTAGAGGAAGCTTTAAACCATCTCCACGATAGTAACAAATTTAAGAAATCAAGAAACCCAACTTCCAGTCAATTTGAAACCAACTCTGATAACTCACACATTTCAACAAGAACATTTTCCTAGAGAATACACATAAGCTCCACCTCTAATGTGGAACCCTTGGGTGCAACGAAGCTGCCATTTTACGCTGGATGTTCACAAACAAGTGACAATGATAATAAGTTAAACTTAATAAACAAGTTAAATCTACAAAAATGGCACTCCAAAGTCAAAATCATAATTGCTAATGATTTTGAGATTGAAGTCATAGCTCTTATAGATACTGGTGCAAATCTGAACTGCATATAGAAGGGCTTATACCAACCTAGTATTTCCATAAGACAACTAAAAGACTTAGTTCAGCAAATGGTAGTAAAATGAGTATAAAATACAAGTTATTAATTGTACATATTTATCAAAACAATATATGATTCAAAGTATCATTTGTCTTACTACAAAATTTGGCAGATAAAGTAATCCTTGGTGTACCATTTATATACCTCTTATATCCATTTACTACAGATATAAAAGGTGTGTCCACCAAACATGTTGGTCAATCAGTAAATTTTAGGCTCTTATCTAAACCTCAGGCAAAAGAATTAAGAAGAAAGAGTCATCTTCTTCTTCTTGAAATCTTGACTGAGGGGTGTAACATGGTTTACTAATTTGTGAAGATGTATCAATACCTTTTAATTTTAACCTCTTATACACAGATTCAGATTTTCTTCCTTCACTAATTTGAAGTGGTTTACTTGATCCATTAGATCTTTTACTATCAAAGGAGATTCTTACTGATTCATCAGGAAACTATTGGATACCATCTAAATTGACTGTAGTATTTTGATAGTTTTGATTGTAACTTTCATTTTCAAGGATCCAACATTCTGAAAGATTTATATCTTTCCATTGAAGTTGCTTGGGAACTTGAATGTTTGCTTCACTTGTACTAGGGAAGATTAAGTACTGGTACCTGAGCCCACTGTTTACGAGGTACCAGTATTTACATGTCATAGTATCAGTACTTGAGCCCACTGTCCATCTAGGTATCTGTACCTGAAGTCTTGGTACCGATACCTGAGCCCACTAGAATCTAGGTACAGGTAATCATATGTCGAGGTATCGGTAACTTGGCCGCCCAACATCGTGGTATCAGTACTTAATCACTCAGGTACTGGTACTTGGCCTAGGATTTCTCCCAAATTCATTCCAATCTCAACCTTTAACCATCCAAACCTATTCCATGCTCAAACATACTTTCATAAACACAAATTTTAGTCCATATGAATTCATTATACAGTCTTTTATACAATACAAATCCAAAATAATTTACACCATTGTTTTACAAAAAATGAAATTTAAAGCCACATCTCAGCTTCTTTATCAACACAGACGGCCCTCCATCGACACTTGTCCGCACCTAAAATATTGTCCCCCTAAACGGTGAGCCATGTTTAATAGGGTATCTTCTAAGAAGGTTACTCTCCAACCCAGATGCATATGAAATGTTCACATGCAATTCAACAATCCAACAAGCATCCATCCAAGAATATGCAATTCATAGTGGATTCTACAATACCATGCCATGTAATGAGATGGTACTCACACATGCAATGCAACCCGAACCTTTCACTAGCTCCCATAACACATGCAATGCCATACATATGCAACAAGACATTCCAAGCCCCCGCTATTGATGTTGCACATTCAATGACCATTTACAAATCCCGGTTCTTTCTTGGGGTGGGTATTTATGGACTTCCAAAAATGGGCACCCAACCAACATGGCATCTATAGACTTCTACCAAAGACTTCGTATACACCGACACACTTTATGGACTCAATACCAACAGAGTGTGTATCCAAGTAACTGGGTTTTGCACCCGAGGGATAATCTAACCCTTCTTGCTAACCCTGATCCTTATTTTTAATGCAAAACCGTGCGACTCAATCGAACCTTGGTTTAACTTTTTCGAGCTGACGTATCGTCCACCAAGAGTGATGTTTGATCAAACTGTGCACACACCCCCACTCATATCAATGCACACGAATGTGATGCTACCCGTGCATATGTAAATGTAATGAACAATTGCATTTCATATCATTATGTAATCAAGTTTTCAATTGTACTTACATCATCATATTCTACATGTCATAAGCACAATATGAATAATTCTAAATCCTCAATGTAACTTATATCATTAAGTATATAATTATATTCCAACTTCTTCACAAAGCATGTTATATTAATTTCATTCAAATAACATATTCATATCATTCAATACATTTTATCAAACACCCATAAGGTACAAAATCATGTAAACACATAACATGCCCAATTCATCACATTTCTCATGAAAATTACCAAACAAACAATTTTAATAGACCCAATTCATGAAAAATTGGTTTTACACATTCTTGTACCATTTTCCATACTATAGTTACACTATGAGTATATATAAAAAAGAGATTGCATCCCTAATCAAGCTACTTCTTTCATACGCAACCCTAGGTTGAAAATAAACCTATCTAGGAGAACAACCTTACCATTTGAAGCATAAAACAAGTAGAAGAAGCTCCAAGAGACCCAACTCAAGCTTTAAACCTTGATTTCCAAAAATTCTGATCTTGAGACTTCGGCGAAATTCGTAATTTTTGGTACATAGACATAACTCTCGTCGTGCAGAACAACTTTTGTTCTTGGCCCGAAGTAATCCGACAAATGGATCGTCCTAGATCGTAAGGAGAAGCTTGAAGATTTCTTGTTTTTCTGTAAACCCCCACATGTTAACATAATATAATCATAAATTGTGTAGTAATGTGATATATGTAATGGTGTAGGAATGAAACCCATGAGTTATAACCGTAGAAAATACTAATATTGTAAAAATAATAGTTAAAATTGGTTTAGCTAGTGAATAAATGATATAACTTGTAAAAGAACTTCTATCAACTATATTTGGGGTACAAATGTATGTTGTATAAGTTTGGGTTGGCTTTGGAAGGGTTTAAGATGGATTGGAAATGAAAAACAGAAGAAAAAGGTAAAACTGGGCAAAACCGTACTGGTACTGTATTCCAAAACAATTTGGTCCAGAGAGTTAGACGTACCGGTACTGTGTACCGGTACGGCTGAAAGAATTCTGACAGTTTAATGTCGCGATTTGGGGTCTATTTTTTGCCCTATAAATACATTATGACGCCTCTTCTGGCTCTATTTCGGCCCCTCTAACCTTAGAAACCCTAAGAGAGGAAGAAAGGAAGAGAAAAACAAGAGTTTAAAGGGTTGATTCAAGATCAAAACTTAGCTTTCAAGAACATAAGGTAAAGAATTTCTTCTCTTTTTCTTACCTTGAGATTAGGGCTTATTTATATATGTATATTTTGCTCTAAATGTTATATATATGATATGAAATCATCATCTCTTAGTCTTTTGAGCAAAGATTACATGTTTTTAACCTAAGTTAGGATTGAATACCCCTGAAATCTCTTTTTGTATTTCAAAACCCTAGATTTTGGAGGGTGATGAATTTTCTTCTTAAATTCTTCCTTTATTATTGATGTTGGAACCATAGAACTTGGTGTGAGTAATAAAAGGATATTTTTGTGATTTCTTGTACTCTTCATAATTGGTTATTGAAATTGTCACATGAGGAATTTGGGAATTTTGTTAATACTTTGGAAATTGCTTTTAAATCGGGGACATGGGGAATTGTTGAGTAGTTGAGAAAATAGTGGGTAATGTATTGCTTGTATGGTTGCATGGATAAATATGAGTGAGAGGTTCCTTGAAAGGATGCTCATTCCTTCTCCAGAGGTTTTTTGTAAGGATGCTTGAGAAACAAAACCTTGAGGATGAGAGGTTCCTTGCAAGGATGCTCATGCCAAAAGAGGATAATGTGTGATCTTCTCAAGAGATTCCTTGTAAGGATGCTTGAGAAACAAAACCTTGAGGGTGAGAGATTCCTTGTAAGGATGCTCATGCTAAAAGAGGACAATTTGAGATTTTCTCAAGAGGTTCCTTGTAAGGATGCTTGAGAAATTCAAACCTTGAGGGTGTGAGGTTCCTTGTAAGGATGCTCATGCCTTGAAGGACAATATTATATCATGTGTGGGAAATGATTTATATTTTGAAAATAGATGTTTATTGGAACTTGGTTGGTATTATTCATTTCTATTATTATTGCTACTTAAACTTGATATCAGTTGTAAAATGTCACTGTTTTACTTCAAAGATTATATATGCTATTTGTGAAATGAGACTGACCTTTTTATATGTTTTTTTCTAAACCTTGTTGGAGTTTGGGAAGATTTTGCTATAGAGTTTTGTGCTCATCCCCTACAAATTACATATTTTCAGATTATGTGCTGGAGGAGGAGATTAAAGTTGATGAGCCAGCACATTGGGAGGCACCACTCGAGGGGAATCTTGACCCCGAGGTGGACCTGTAGAGACATAGCTTCTTTTGTACTAGACTTGAGAATTTCGAAGTCTAGTTTTCTTTTGTATTTCCACTGCAAGTGTAATTTAATTCCTTTGAGATGTAAATGCCATATTTTGACATATTCTTTTGATATTGTGGTCATAGCTTAACTTATTCTTTTGGGAATGATCTTGTTACTTTTATATATGATGAATGAAAAATTTTTTATTGATGGATTTATTTAGTGCTCTCATGATGTGAATGGTGATTAGCATGTAATGCCATCCAAGGGGGTATTTGGGACTTAAAACTCTTGGTGGGATAGATACTTGGACTTAAAACCAAGAAAACTGTAATTTGACCATTTATATTTGGGTGTAAAATATAATATAATTCAGAAACACTAAAAAGTGCAAATCACATATGCTAAATGCAATCATGAAAAGATCTACAAAAATGATTTTACCTCTGTTTTTATTTTATGAAATATTTTTTATATTTTACCTTTACTAGGGACTAGTAAAGTTTAAGTTGGGGGTGTGATTAACCCTAACAAGTGTGTAATTTAAAATGATTAAGTAATCAACTTTGTAAGATAAAACTACTAAAAACTATCAATTAGGATTTGCGCATAAATTAAAGTTTTAAATATTTTATGTTCAAAATTGCAGGGTTTAATGTAAAATTGCTAGAGAATACAAGCCAAATTTGCAAAGTGGGAAACAACGAAGGACCAAAGTGTAAAACAACACATGGTAGACCCAGAACACGACACATGGAAGCTCTAGCATGCGATACATAGCCCCTCCGACAAGTTACCACCATCCAGATGGTGATGGTGGCGTTCGGATAGCCACCCTAAACGGTTGGAGTTTATCCTCCACCTCATGCTTACCTTTTGCCTATATAGGGGTGCCCTCCTTCATTTGAACAAGGTCGTCCTTCCTAGACCTTTTGAGAGAAATCCAAGGAAAGAAAAGAAATAGAAAATAAAGAGAGAAAGAAAGAAAGAGAGAAAGAGAAGGTGCAATCCAATTCGGTCCGTAATCCATTCCAACTGATACTCTGTATTTCTACATTTCTGTTGCATCTTTCTATTCGGATAGTTGAACTACTGTCACTTTGTTGTTTTGATTAATAATGAAGGTGGTTATGTTTTAAGTGTTCCTTGTGAAAGAAGTTTTAGAATTCGTATTTAAATTTCAGTTGTAATGAAGACTACCCGCACTCCTTACATGTCTATAGCAATAGGGTGTGAACAGTCGTTTATACCCTTCAATAAAGAATGAGCATATGTATATTATTGGTTAGATTATGGAAATGCTGATATTTTATTTATATATTTATCTATATATGTATTATACGCTTCATGCCTGATATATCGCTTCATGAATGACTTGTCCTTCTGGTTCACTTGAATTAGTCAATTGACACATTTATAACCAGCCAATCTAAGAAGTTCCTGTGTTATGACTTAATGCCACTAGCTAGCCTAAGAAGTTGTTGGGTTATGATTTATTTTCTATGCACTTACAATTACGAGATCAATTGAATAATTCAAGTAGTCCTCATGAATGACTTGTCCTTCTAGTTTGCTTGGATTAATCAATTGTTATGAATACCACCAGCTAACCTAAGAAGTTGTTGTATGATGGTTTATATACATCAGACCTACCAGTTGACTTGCCAGTAAAATGGAGTTAATTGATGTAAGGTAGCATTTTCAGTATTTAACCAAAATAACACATATGTGATCCTTAAACTGAAGGGTATCTTTTATATTATTGTCATTTACGAACTTATCTAGTTTACTTTATTTAAATTAGACTAGATATCAATCTAAGATCACTTCACAATCTAACAAACAATACACTGCTTTAAACAATAACTTTACTGTGTATTTTATTTATTTTACATTCTAAATTACTGAAAACTCTTCGTAGGATCGATACTTGGACTTAAACCGAGAAAACTACAATTTGACCACGTATAATTGGGTGTATAATAAATATAATTCACATCACTTAAAAGTGTGAATCAAACTCTTCTCATCCGTCATTTCACTAACCACTTACCCTTAGCCATATTATAACCTCGAAAAAGTCCTATGTGATCTCAGGTCTTATGTATGTTAATAGCATTGCTTTATTTGGTCTTATGCATGAGATTATTCCCAACATGTTAGTTTTTTTTTCCTGGATTCCACTCCCCCAATTTTTGTGCAAGTGAATATTTTTTTTTTTTTGCAATTAACTTTCTTCTAATCACGTGCCTTTTTGAGAGAAAGCCACTTATGTCGGAGGGGAATTTTTGCTAAGGACATTCCAAGAAAGGTTGGTGAAATCAAAGCTACCCATGGAAGGTTATAAAGAAGAATGTTTGTTGTATGATGATTCTTGTCACTAGAATGATTATTCTTCATATAAGGAATTTCAAATGCCAATGTAACAAGTGTTTATTTTTGCATAGAGGATGTACCTATGAAAGAAAAGTGTTGGGAAACAATTCGATATTGAGGGTTGGGTATCTCAATGATCATGGTGCTAACTCACTCTGATAAAAAATCTTACATTTACATATCCATTCAACAAAAGTTTGTGGGTAGCTTCACTTAAAACCCTCACGAGACAACACTCGTCCACTAAGGGAAGCCTAGGGGTTTAACGGCTTGTTGCATATGCTAAATGCAACTGAGTGACCTACGAAAATGACATTGTAAATATAAATTCATTTAGATGTTTTATATTACTAGGGATTTGCAATATCCAAGTAGGGGGTGTGATGCATAGTTAAAAGTTACATCTTATTATGTCTTTATGAGATTAATTATGCATTAATTGTGTTAAAATGATAATATTTCAGGATAAAGAAAGTACAAAGGCTTAAAGGCAATAATTTCACACTTTCAAGCAACACACATGTTTTAAAGAATAACTCAAGAAGAAAGAAACAAGTTGCATAACAAAGTGGACTTTGCTTCCATGTTCGAATGCCACATTGAAATCATTCAAGATCTCCAGGAGACTGCTAGGGAGATGACATAAGGCTGGTTACTGTGGATGACAAGGTTGCATTAGCTACCACGTTCAAACTTTAATAGCATTTGAACGCACTTCAAAGAAGAAATGCTTTTACGTTTGAACGCCAAGTACTGTTTGAACGTCAATCCCTGATAGAATGCATGCAGAATATATTTCCACTTGGATTTCTAGCATAGGCTTGGACTTTAAGCGCCTAGGTCTGTCCTTTTCCTTCCTTCCTTGTTTATAAACACCATCACTTGGAACTTGCTTAGAGATATCTTTTTGAAGTGGAAAAACCCTCCAAAAGTAACTAGTTTTCTTATACTTTCATCATTAGTTTCATTAGCTTCCATAGTAAAGCTTCTTTCTTCACTTAGAGGATTGAACCTCTCTCACCTTTCTAGCTCTCTTGTAGCATTGAAAGGTAGGTAGTGTTTCACTCATTCTTTGTCGGAGATAAGCATATTGCTTTTGGTAAACTTTAACTTATAATTTTAAGTTCCTCTATTTGGAGGGGCGAGATTTACTCACTTTTCTAGCTTTCTCAAAACCATGAAAAATGAGTAATTTCTCTTTCACTCTTTAGTGACAGGTGATGGACATGTATACTATTGTTCTGAAGTTATATTTGTACATTTCATTTATGCTTAATGATTTATCTTTTCACTGCTTATTGAATGATTGAATGCATCTAGCAAAGCTAAAAGTACTTTGTACAATAATGAATATCTTATATACAAGTTAATTCTTGAGATAAGAGAATTCATTGGTGGTTTGCAAGTACTCAAGCTAGGTGTTCATGATAACTTTTCAATCTTCATTGTCATTTTACTTTAAATAAAAATGGGATAACTGTAAACCCCCCACATATAATAGAACTTGTACCAACTATGTTTGATGTACAAATGTAATGTTGTATTAGTTTATATTGATTTTGGAAGGGTTTAGAATGGGTTGGAAACGAAAAACAGGTGAAAAAGACAAATCCAGACAAACCATACTGGTACAGCGTATTGGTACCCCGATGTCCATAGAGCAAACTGTATCAGTATAGTGTACCGATACTGTCAGTAAAACCCAAAAATTTTAATTCGGGTACAGACAGCCCTATTTCCACTATAAATACTTAAGGACACATCCATTAGCCTCATTTCAACACTTCTAACCCTAAAAAGACTTAGATAAGAAGAAAGGAGGAGAAAAACAGAAAGAATCAAGGAGGATTCTCACATTGAAGTGGATCAATCTCAAGACTAAGGTAACAGTTTCTTTCTATTCTCTTACATTGAGGCTAGGGCTTATATATATGTATGTTTTGACAATAAATACTATTTATTTGTTAGTAAAATGTTGATTCTTGATATTCTTGCAAACACTATCATGTTTTAAACAAAGTTATGGTTAGGTAGCCGCGAAATTTCTTCTCCTTGACTCAACACTAGTTTTCAAGAGAAATAAATTTTTCCCTTGATTTTTCCTTTGTTCTTGATTTCAAAACTTTAGTACTTTGTATAGAACAACAAAATGGTGTTTATGATGATCACTTTCATTTTTCCTCAATTGTTCTATTGAGACATTATATGTGAAATTTGGAGATTTTGGATTTTACTTGGAAATTTGAGAAATTGGTTGGATATTGTATCTCTTGTGGATGTTTGGATGACCATGAGTGACTATTGACCAGATATCATAGAGTGGATAGAAGCATTTCTTACTCCGTGTGGGTTTGAATTTTTCTTACTAGTCGTAGTGGGGTTAGTGCCTTGTGAGGACCAAACCATTATTCTCTCACGGGTACGGAGGATGAGGGTTAGTATACTATTCAAGGGTTGGATTCGTCACTGTCATTGTGTTGGCATACACCCTTCCTAAAAATTGGATATCCTTGCGAGGATTTGGGTGTGTGAGTGTGGGTCAGGATATGCTCGATGTGTTTATTCATGCGATATCTTACATCATACCTGAGATACATTATGGATTATTGCTTATTGTGCAAGTGGTTGATTCTGGCTTATTGTAGGAATTGTTATTTATGACGGAAGTGGTTTATTTTGAAAATGGTTGTGGTGGAATTGGTAACTTGATGGTATTCTTATCGTTGGGAATTGGTTTTACTCTTTCATTTAATTATTGCTATTGTGTAAATTTGAGATCCACTGAAATGTCTATGCTTTCCCTCCAAAGCTATACATGATATTTGTGAAATGAGACCTTCTGTTTTTATATGTTTTAAAACCTTGTTCGGGTTTGGGAGGATTTTCCTATAGAACTTAGTGCTCGCCCCATACAAATAATATATTTTTCAGATTATTGTCTAGAGGAGGAGCTCGGAGCTGACAAGCCGGGACATTGAGAAGCTCCAACAGAGGGGAACGGGGATCCCGAGGTGGACATTTAGATCTATATTCTCTTGTGACACACCAAAATTTGGGGGGGTCTTTTGTCAACCGTTGACAACCATCAACATGCGGAAATACCCATGGATGTCGCTTAACTTGACACCACGTCGATAACATCCCCTTAACTGGGATTTAAATCACACGTGTAACCTGTGTTCCATTAATCATTTAACCCAATTGAGGTCCAATACGCCTTTAAATACTTTATTTAATGTCCATTTGTATCATTGGAGAGAAGAAAAACCTAGGGTGAAAGCATGGCAAAACACCTTTAAAATTTTAGAATTTTTGGAAACAGTACCGATATGCGTACTGGTACAGTTTGCTCACTGGAATTAAGCGTACCAGTACGCGTACCGGTATGGTTAACTCTCTGGACAACAGCATACCGGTATGTATACTGGTACACTCTGTGAATTTTTGTCTGTTTCAACCATTTTTTATTTCAAAACCCATTCCAAACCCTTCCACATTCTCCCAATACATGTTTAACATCATTTTCTATATAAAAATTGATACCCACAAGTTCTATTACATTCAATTACATAATTTTTTATGTCAAAAGAAACCAAGTTTTCATAAATGTTTTACAAAAACTCAAGGCAAAGCCACATCTTGGCTTTTCTTCACCCTTGATGGCCCGAAAGAGATCCTTCCATCGGCGTATACTCAGCACCTGAAATGTTTCCCGTATAGAGTGAGCCACGCTCAGTAGAACAATTCCTGCAAAGGCTACTCTCCACCTAGATGCACATGAAATGCAAACATGCAACATTCAACAATCCATCACATTCCAAGCAAGAATATGCATTTAATGTTAGAATTCTTCATGTCATGTCATGAAATGAGATGAGACTCACTCATGTAATTCAACCCAGGCTCTCTCGGCTTTTCAATACATGCAAGTGCCAATTTGTATGAATCCATTATCCATGTTGCACATCGAATGACATTTACAATTTTAGGTTTTTCTTGGGGTGGATATTTATGAACTTACACCAATGACACCTAACCGACACAGAATTCATGGACATCCACAAACGGTTCTATGTACACCGATACACTTTATGGACTCTTATACCAACGAAGCGCATATCCACTCACCGGGTCTCTCACCCGAGGGATCTTCTAGTCCCTTCTTGCTACCCCAACCCAAATTTTCATGCGATCATGCGACTCAACGAGATCTTTAATCCCCTTCTTTCGAGTCCATTTATCAAATATCAAAAGTGGCATTTGATTAACTATGCACACTCACACCCACACTCATGACTTATGCCCATTAATGTGATGTCAATATCATGCTCAACATGTAATGAATGCCAATTGAGTAATATCAACCACATATCATCATATTCCATGGAAATTTATATCATATGCATATAATTTTCATAAAACATATATTCACATATTATCAACAAAGCTCTAACGTGTTATTTCAATTACATCAAAATAACTATTTCACTTATTCAATGCATTAAATCAAACACCTTCTAGACACCAATCATGTTATCACATAATATTTCTCACACAACATCAAATATCATCATTCAAGGCAAACATATCATGTTATTACACAAATTTGCCCCACATCATGAAGTATCAAGGAATCACATAAGTGACTTCTACATATCAAATTCAAGCTATAATTTAGTTTAAGTCTTTTCTAGACTTGTTTCCTCATTTTCATAATCATATATGTATACATAGGTCTACATATATATAGATACACACCCAACCCTTGACCCATGGACACCATAGGGTTAGAATAAACCAAAGTAGGATAAACCCTACCTCACTTGAAGTGTGGAGAACTTCGAGAACACCAAAAAAACCCAAAGCTCTTAATTTCCTAAATTTTTCTCTTTGGATCTTTTTGGTGAAATCACTCATATTTTTTGTGGTGGCATAGCCCTCATCGACGTGATAGACTTTAGTTCTTGGCTCAACGGATTTTGACCGACGAAACTCTGAGAATCGAAGAGGAAAGCTTTGGATTTCTCTCTATCTCTTCTCCCTTTTCCTCACACGTTAGAATCAGAATTTCAGCAGATATTTCTGCTGAAATATCAATTAATTACCGTATTTATAATTTTCAAGACTTGGCTTAGATTGCGCCAAGTATCCTCACTTGTTCGGGTCTGTTTTTTTCTTCAAATAATTTATTTCATCCCAGTTTAAGTTCAAATTAATTCTATTTGAACTTTAATTCAGTTATAAGAAAATTTTAAAATTTTTATTTTCGGAGACCTTTGTGAGGTCATCCGCCACTAGTCGTCTCGTAAAATATGAAAAATTCGATTATCTCGGAAATCGACGAAATTAGTCTAGTAACTAGATTCTACGATACGAATCAAACAGAGAAGTCTGTTGTGTCGTACGAGGTCTAGAGAGTATGTATTACTATTTCGCATTATAGTGGCAAAATGACCATTTTGCCCGTTTAAAAAAAATTAAAATTTTCCCAGGTTTTCACACTCTTTTATGCTAGACTCGGGAATTCATTTTGAGACCATGAGAAGTCTAGCCTTTTGTTGTTCCGCTGTAAGATAATTTTGATTCTTTTGGGATGTAATTGACATAGTTTGGGCATATTCTTTTGATATTATGGCCATGGTTTTCATATTCTTTTGGGGATGATGTTGTGGATATTATATACGGCGAATGGAAATTTTCTTTATTGATGGATTTTATTATTTGCTCTCATGATGTGAATGATTTTGGATAGTAATGTCATCCAAGGTGTATTTTGGGGCAATACAATAACTTAACAGTAGCTAGATGAGTTTTAAGGTTTCTTGCTTGTTTATAGACAAGTTGAATCACAGCACAAATAATTCTTGTAAATCTCTGAAAAGACATTAGAGTTATGCTCTTGATTCACACATTTCATATTTATCCTCCAATTAACTTAATATTGACTTAGGGGTTAATTGAGTTGTTTACAAGGAACAAATATAACAACCAGATGAATAAATACATGTCCAGGTCCTCGAGGTAAAGGGTGACTTTCTCATTTAAGAGAATCATATATTTTGTTTAGAAATTTCTATAATCATCATAAATTGAAATCTCAAGGGTTCCAGTCACTTTGGTCTCTATCACTTATAACTTCAAAACACCAACATTAGTACCTAATGGATTCGACTCCCGACTTAACCGAATTATAACTACAACTTGACCACCTGCACTTGGGTATACACATTTCAGAATGAGTCAGCTATATGAGATGAGGGTGCATCTAAACCTCGACATGTTACCTATGAGGAGTTTGACAACCTGAGTAGGTCAGTGGCGACCCTCACTACTAGTGAGGTAGACTTGCACACTAAGCTTGATGACATGCTGGGCTTTCTCCAGACGAGATTTGGAACACCACCTCCTCCTCCGCCACTACCTTCTGATAGTGTTTATCGTCTTGATGATCCAACTGATGATGCATTCATAGACATGGGATTCTTGAGGGTCATGGACCAATAGTGACAATTATAATTGACTAGGATGTCTATAGCTTAGGAATTTTCATTTTGTTTTCACTCTAAGACTCTTTAAGTCTTTTTGAGTGTTTGAAATTATGCTCTTGAAAATCTCTGACTATAAATAAGTTAAATGATCCTATTTTTGCTCTAACATTGATGTTATTCCTTCTTTATGCTTAAATGATTTTTATGCTCAATTGTTATGATCATGATGAAGATATTCTGATCTTGCATACCATCTATTGCCTTTCATTCATCTAATTGACATTAGGGATTTGCTTAAACAAAAGTAAATAGCCTATGCTACATATGTATTAAGTTTTTATGAATTATGTTCCTTCCTTTGGCAAGTGATTGCAAATCATGTGTATCATCATAAGGTTTGGAATTGAGACAAGAAATGTTATTTCTGTGGGTTGACGGTTGGTCAATGGTTAGTAAAGGACTCCCAGAGTATGGGGCGTCACAATAACTTTTGATCCAACTGTCCAATGAAGATAAAATTTTGACACAATACAAAAGACATCCATAACTATAACTTTCATGGCTTGAACTTTTTCATATTTGAAGCGAATCATGGTCAAAATTTAGGAAAGCTGAGGTACTGCTACAAAATGGTGTGGGTGTTGATGCGTATGCTACCAAACACCAATACCTCTTTGATCTCTTCACTTTTAAGCCTCCAAATCTTCATGTAATGTGTCCATGCCTTCACCACACATCCATACTTAGTTTCAAGGTTCCAAAATCCATTATTTAAGCTATAATTACCTACAACATCGAAAATTCAACATTATCCATAATTTCGGCTAACTCTAAGTACTTATATGCAAAAATTGAGTTAAAATGCATGTATTAAAGCCGTCAAATATGCAATATTTTGTGCTCATCAACATGTTAATTATATCATGAGACATAATAACATTCCATAACCATCACTAAGCATGTTATAAGCAATATTAGTTAAAATAACGCACTCGAACATATTTTGGCATTTTATCAAACACCTTCAAAACATAAAATGTAAATACATAGCTTTCCCAATCATCTCACATATAACTAACATGTTCAACACCTAAAATCAAGTAGAAAATGGTTTACATGTTCATCAATTCACAAACCTCTCACTAGTTACACTAGTTATATGGTTAATATGTAAATATTCTACATAATCCTACCCATGTCATATACAACTTAAAATTGCAAATAATCCTAAATAGGAGGAAACCGTCACCTTTTGAAGCGTAAGAAATGAAGTAGCCCTCTAAAATAACCCAAGCTAGCTCTTCAAAGCCCTATCCCAAGAGCCCTTGATTTTTAAAAAAGTGGAAAATGCTTGAAATTGTTGTTTTCTCGTAGCCTTCATCGAGGAGAACAACTTTTGTTTTTTGGTTAATTAAATTTCAACGGTTAGATCTTGAGTTATGAAGGGAAGAAGAAGAATAAGCTTAAAGAACTTTGGTTTTTTTTTTTCTCTCTCTCCCCTCCCCCCAACGAAAATGGCAAGGAAATGGGGGAAAATATGATTTTCCCTCTTTAAATACCTTTACATACTTGGCCCATAATCTGCCATATGTCACCTTCCCATTGGTTGGAAATCCTATAGAGCCAATCACAATTTGTCATGTGTCATGCTTGGATAAGATTAGTTGACTAGTCTTTCAATTATATTATGGGTCCTGCCAATTAAACCAAGTTGCTGGAATTTAATCACGCATCACCCGATCGCGCGTTTTACGTGAAAATTTCAACTGTCTCAAAATTTAATAAAAATTGATTGGCTAACTCGATTTCACAAGATGAATCCAATTGTGAGGTCTATTTTGTCATCCAAGTTATTTAAAAATTTAGCTTTTTAGCCCACACTTAAATGACTTAATTATGGTATTACCCCTTTAATTAAGATTTTAATTTTCTCTGGTTTTACAATGCCTTATTGTATGAATTACATTTTTGGTTCGCTACTATTGTTCCGGGAAGGGGAATCCGATGTGAATTTTCCCGCACGATTATACATGTAGAGTAATAGACACTATACCTTGAGGGGGAAGGGATGAATAGGTTTTAAATTTAAGATCAATTGATTACTAATTAAAATCTAACCCACCACAATTACCTCCTCTCACCAAGATTTAAGCAAAGAATATGAGAACCCCTTTAGTCACCACAACCCACTCTTACCATGACGATTAATTAAATTAATATTCAATTTATTCGCTCATAATCAATCTCCCATCGATCCTAAAAATCCCAAACCAAATTTGCACACTGATGTTGAATACATGTCAATCAATCAAATTCAAAAACACATAGTGCGTGTGTGTGAAAACAATCACAAGTGTGTACAATAAACAATAAAGAATACAAGTGATTTGTTGATGCAGAAACCCTCTTCGAGAAAAATTACTGGGAACCTTCTCATTTCAGCAAAGCCTAATTCACTTTGCGCAAAGTTAACATGCAGGTACTCGAGTTTTATACGTCAACTAATACCCTGGTTAGATTTTATTTTCCTTGTTGTCACTGATTGGTGAGAAACGTTGTTGTTCCTAAGTTCCTCACATGAACCCTCAAACGTGTATATGACTTATGTGTATGGGTGAGTGTCACTCTCACTCGGATTCATGCAAGAGATAAGGCAATGGAATGGTGAAAATGGAATAAACAAAATGCATGAAATATGTAAGTGTGTGAACAAAAGTGCTCCCCAATCGCAAGGAGTCTTTCATTTATCGTGTTTTACTTGGAAGAGTATTCCAAGGTCGTCTCCTCAGGGAAGGAAAGTTCAAGTTGTGTGAAGGTAATTTTGTCAAAAAGAGAAATTATAAAATCTTTTGGTTTGTGTTTTGGTGAGTGAATTTCTTAATGAAAATAAAACAAGTGTTGGCTAATCCAAAGAGGTGATTCCAATGGTAATCCCAACTTAACTTGAAACCTTCCTCCGAGGGTTTATAGATGAATGATTAATTCGTGAGAAACTAGAGACGAGATGGTGATGATCTAAGCATAAACCATGACTAGGCCTATGGAATATCAAAGACTCGCTATCTCATCCACTCTCAATCCAGCCAAACCGAACCATCGTACATTGAGAGAGGAAAGAAAAAGAGTTGAAATGGAAAACCCAAGAGAAGTCTCCCTCGGATTAGTCAACTAAAAATCTAGCAAATCATACTTAAAGGAAAGAAATGCATAATGTAAAGAGACATGTAAAAGAAATGGAGCATGAAACTTAACTTAAAGCTAGAAATCTTAAACTAAGAAGAAAAATATGCAATACCCATTTTAAAGCTAGGAAATGAAGAAAACTTAAATACAACAATGATAAAATCTACAAGGCATAACTAAGCTTGCAAAGCATTAGCAATAAATGACATTAAAGAAAATTAAAGAAGCTTACAAGATTCTTACATGAGATTACAAGTGAAATGGATGGAAGAAATGCAAAAATTTAAACTATGTCACTATTCAACATCTTCCTCTACTCCTAAACTTAGGTAGCCACCCTTGTAATGCTGAAGAATGTTGTATATATGGAGTGTGTGTCTTCAATTTTCCTCCATGAGGGTCCCTAGTATATGTGTGCAGGTCTCCAATCCATAAGGGGGCTGAATAGATGGGTATGGCAGGCTAGCATAGGCTTAGTCTGCACCCCTCAAGGCAGCCCACTTTCCTCTCCTTTTCATTCAATGACAAGCCTCAAAAGTCTTCAAATATAGTATAGGAGGCAGTTAGATGTGTAAGAAAATGTTGGTGGCAAGTGGGAGAATCATTGGTGGGACCCCCAAGCAAGTGGATCATGAAAAATAGTCATTCTGGGCACTTCAGGCACAGTGTACCGGTATGCGTACTGGTGCTTTTGTTACCCAACACTAATACCTCCTTGATTTCTTCACTTTTAAGCCTCCAAATCTTCATGTAATGTGTTCATGCCTTCACTACACATCCAACATAATTGCAAGTTACTAAAATCCATCATTTAAGCTATAAATACATGCAACATCGAAAATTCAACATTATTCATAAAATCGGCTAACTTTAAGTACTTAGATGCATAAGTTGAGTGAAAATTCATGTAATGAGGCCTTGAAATGTACCATATTTTGTGCTCATCTGTCACTTTGCCAGAGGTCCTCCGACGTCTAATGTAGCTTCACTTGGACCTCCCCCACCCCACAATTCATCTAGTCCTCGAGCAATCATGGGCACACCAATGATCCTCGATATGCACAGACCAATGATTTATCAACCTAAGATCTTCTTTACAAAGTTGTGAGGTTTGGTAGAATCTCTAGTGGTAGCATTTTGGGTCTTAGGAATCTATGTTGTGGTGGAAGCTCTCAAGGTAAAAAGATTATTTTCTCCCTTAGAAATCTCACAAGAGAGTTAACCTAGATATGAGAAAGGCTATCCTTATTTATAAATCTAGAATAAGAGTTGTCTTACTAAAAAAGAAAATTCAGATTTGCGAACGATCACTCAATCGGTGGGAGGGGTGGTCATAGGGCAGTTGTTGCTAGGTTGAAAAATAAGTTCCAATCCTGACTAACACCGGTTGAGCGACCATGAGACTGCTTGAGCATTCATGTAGGGCCGCTCAAGCGTGAACCCTGTGCTGTCTTCCGTGGCCTGTTCCCATTTCCTTCTTTAAGACATAAAAGACCGCTCTAGGGAAGACAAGCACGCATAGATCGGACCCTACAGGCTTTTAAGCATAAATACACGCTTTCAAAGAGAGGTCCAATTAGGACTCAAACTAAGTTTTCAAAACAAATAAAAGGTTTAGAAAATCCTTTCTTTTAAAATCACCTAGATGTCATAATCGAATTTCTTCCAATTCGACTTTCATTCTAATCATCCTAAGTTAAAAATAACTAAGGAATCATCTTAGGTGTCTAGGTCAGTACCTTGTCCTAAGCATGAAGGTGCATACGAAGGTTAAATGATGTTGCTTTGATGCTTGATCTCCTCCCTTCAATGATGCTTTCAGATCTTGAGCTTGATAGTATCATGATCATGGAATAGGTTTAGATTTATAATGGACTCCATGAAATTAGTCAATTATAAATATGATCTAACAATCTCCCCCAAAACCTCGTGAAAAGTATCATATGTTAGAAAAAGATATAAAATAATCATAGGTTTGAAAAACCCAAAGATAATCATAGGACATAAGTATGTATATCATGTTAGAAACTAATTTACCTAATAGGCTTGAGAATCTATTGATTTATCAATGTGAAAAACACTTCAAGTTCTTCCCCTTAGTTGATGTTCACAAGTTAAATAACAAGTGAAAAATAAACAAAGTAAAAAAGGTGACTTCATGCCAAGTTTTCAAATTTACTTCCTTAGAGTATTTGAACAAACTCCCCCTTTCTATGTTCACAAGCGACATATCTAGCCTAGTTAAGAGTAAATCTCCATGATTCCTCTCCAATGTAGCTAAATATCATAAATGTCAACCCAATGAGAACATGCAACAAGCATGGTACAGAATCAAATTACCCAACATATGCTTATCTTATTGCTATAAATGTCAATTCAATGATAACCTATAACAATGATGACACATAATCATAGTACAACAAGAAGGTATGAATGCACATCAACTAGCCAAATCATGCAGGTAAATTAAGCAATGGACAAATGAGGCATATAACTCAAAGTTAAATATGATAAACAATCAAGAATAGGACCAAGAGTAAAGCACAACAAACAAAAATAAGCTAAAAATAAAAAGTCAACAGAGATAAAAAAAAAAGGAGCACTTTAGTATAGTCTATGAATGAATGTAAAGACACTCTCAAGCTCACATATAACCTATACTATGAGTCTCTAAAAGCTATAGCTCAAATTGTTGCATCTCCACCATTTCCACCATCTTCATCACCATGTTGGGGTAGCTCTGTTTTAGAATCAGACTCATCTGCCATTGTCTCCCCAACGATTTATTTACCCCTGATCAATCTTTGCAATCGACCAATTCTCCTGGTAAGAGACCCAAAAATCACATTTTGAGTAGTTTCTATGCTCACAATCCATCCATCCAATGTATCGAGTTTCTATGAAATAAGATGACGATGCTCCTCCATACGCTGTTGCATCTGCGTAAACATATGAACAACTGATATTAACTAGGCAGTAAGAATACCAAAACTAGGCTCTCATGGTAGAGGTGATTTCGTAGACGTACCATTCTTAGAATGAACTTGTGACTCTCCTAGTGCTTCTCCTCTCTCCTCAACATGTAACACCCTACTCTTTACATGGCATAATATTATCCACTTTGGGCCCACTGACCCTCATGGTTTTGTTCCTCCCAATACCCTTGGGAAAAGGCCTTATGTCATGTAAGGTGAGGGGCTTACTTATAAACCTAACAACTTTTCCCTTCCTAACCGATGTGGGATATCAGGATCTCACAGAGGGGGAGGCCAACCAGTGATGGGTCTCAGTGAAAAGAAAAAGGAACATAGATGTTCTCACTTCGGGAGAGTTTGACCAAGTCTTCCAAGACAAATACTTTCCTGAATCAGTCAACAATAAGATGAGCACCGATTTTCTCGCTCTTCGATAGGGAGGCATGACGGTAGCCGAATATGAGAGAAATTTTGAGGAGTTATCTTGCTATGCCACAGAGTTCATATCTACCGAGGCCAAGAGGGCCAAACGATTTGAGCAGGGCTTGAGGCTTGCAATCAGGAAGAAGCTTGTGGCTCTCAAGATTCGGGACTACAGGGATATTGTTGATAGAGTTGTATTAGTTGAGAGGGATATCGAAGACACCTAGTGGCAGTAGAACTATGCAAAAGGAGGTTCAATTCGGGCTGGAGCTAGTAGCAGTAGAGCATTGAGGGCATTATCATACCGTCGCCCTGATCAGATGGTTGGACAGAGACCTCAGACAGTTCGAGGAGAGGGGGCTACTCAGACTAGAACAAACACTGACCCACGTAATGCTTCGCATGTGGAGGGTTGGGGCACTTCAGACACAATTGCCTATCTTTTCCACCAAAGACCGATCAAGCAGCCGAAAAAGTAAATGCCAACAAGCCACCACCATAAAGGCCACTACAACAGATACCATTAATAGCTCAAGCCCCAGGCAATGCCAATTCAGGAAGAGTGTTTGCTTTGACCTAACCGGAGAAAGATGCTTCCAATGCCGTTGTGGAAGATATCGTACTTCTTTAAAACTCTTGGGCCCAAATTTTATTTGATCCCGGTGTGACTCATTCATTCATACGCACCATATATACTCTTCATTTGGGATTGGAATTTGAGAAGTTAGAACATGCATTAAGTATAAACATGCCTACGGGAGAACGGTTGGATACAAAAAGAGTGTGTAGAGGTTGTGTGCTTTGAATTGGGAAACAAAAATTGATTATAGATTTGGTTGCCTTAGACATGAAGCGATACGATATAATATTTGGGATGGACTTGTTGTCCACTTTCCGTGCGGTGATGGATTGCTTCCGTACATAGATTTCATTTCAAGTACCGGGAGAGGGAGTTTTTAGTTTCATAAATGATTGGAATTCTTCCCATATGTTTCCTACTGCGGGTAGTAGATTCTAGAAAGCTAAGGCGGGGATCCAGTTGAGTTTCTTAGATAGCTTGATGGAAGATGATCGTGATGGATCCCAATCGGGTAAGGTGTTGATAGTATCGAATTTTTCAGATGTCTTCCCAGATGAACTACCTGAGTTACGGCCACAGAGAAAGATTGAGTTTACAATAAATCTATATCCGGGAACTAAACCCATTTCCATTGCTCCTTATCAGATGGCACCTTTGGAGTTAAAGGAGCTTAGGAAACAGTTGGACCACCTGTTGGCTATTGGGTTTATCAATTTAAGCACCTCACATTGGGGGAACCCCGATTCTCTTTGTGAAAGCATGATGAAACGATTTGGCTATGCACAGACTATCGAGGGATAAATTGGGTGTAATACCCCACATGGTTATATTAAAATAAAGGACATAAGCGTTTAGAATTTATTTCAATTGAAATGATAATATTGTATAATACGAGTTAATAGTAGTTAACAAAATTTAGTTTTATACGGGTAAAAGTAAGAAATTAATTGTAGTAGAACTTGCACCCATTAGGTTTGATGTAGGGAATTATGTTGGATAAGTTAGGGTTGAAGTTGGAAGGCATAGGAATGGATTGGAAATGAAAAAGGGATGAAACAGGCTGTGAACAGTGCACGTGAACAGTGCACTGGCTGTAACTTCAAGCGCGATTTCGACCTTGATTCTGTCAATATCTCTCAAAACTCAAAACATTAAAGTTGTAGATCTCTTTCTTAGCATTCCATAGCATCTTGAATCATCTCAATCGGATCTTGGATGAGAGAGTTATGCCCAGATAACGAAGCGATGTCAAAACAGCCAATTAGCTTAAACAGTGCACATGAACAGTGCACTGGCTGCAACTTCAAGCCCAATTTAGACCTTGATTCAGTCAATATCTCTCAAAACTCAAAACATGAAAGTTTTAGAGCTCTTTCTTATCATTCCATATAATCTTGAATCATCTCAATTGGAGCTTGGATGAGAGAGTTATGCTCAGATAACGAAACGATGTCGAAATAGATAAATTATCTCAATCGGGTGTACGTTGACTTTGGTTTTGAGATAAATCATAAAAATAAATATTTTTAGGTTAAAATAATATTAAAAATGAATTCGGAACGTCGAAAAACCTTAGGGTAGTCATATGGATCAAATTGGAGATTTTAATGGCAAAACTATAATTTTGGAGAAAACCCAAAAAAAAATCAGTCCATGAACAGTAACATTCGGGATTTTGCTGGTTTAAAACACCATTTTCAGCCTTTTACTCTCATTTCTCTCATTCCACTCCCAACCCACTTCTCTTAGGACTCTAGAGGAAGATCAAGAAGGGAGAAAATGGAAGGAGGAGATCACAAGAACTTGGGTTCTAAGTTTAAAGTCTTGATTCAAGGTAGGGGTTTTCTCATTTTCTCTTACATTGAGGTTAGGGTTTAATTATATGTACTCTTTTGCTTCTAACTCTTATATATATGTTAAATAATGTTGATTCTTGTTCTTATATCAAAAGTATCCATGCTTTAACCAAGATTAGGGTTTAATCACTCTTGAATCTCACTTTCTTGCTCTAAACCTTAGTTCCTCAAGAGAAATTGATTTATCTCCATGTTCTATTGTATCCCTTTGCATTAATTTAAGTTTTGATAGCTCTTAGTGCTTCATTTCAAGACCTTGTATCTATAGTTCTTGATTGTATGATTTGTTTGTTCCTTGTTCTTAAATTCAAGACATTGTGTTCATTTGCTTTGATCATGGGAATTATAATTCATTGTTCTTGATTCCAACACTTAATCTTCATTTATTATTAATTTCAATACTTGATGGTTCCTTGTCCTTGAGTGCCAAAACTTGTTACTCTTTAGTCATTGATTTCAAGAGTTGTTATTCCATTGTTGGCTCATTCTAACCTTGATATTCATTTGTTCTTGAGATCAAAAATTTGATATTTGTTTGTAGTGATTTCAAGACTTGATTGGCCCTCTACTTTTACTCCAAAGTTTGACACTCCTTTGTTATGAATCGTAATATTTGTATATTCATTTGTTCTTGATTTCAAACCTTGTTGTTCTTAATTTCAAGCCTTAAGATCCATTCGTTTATGCTTTCAAACTCTATATCCAATGACCCTTAATATCCTAACCCTACATTCACATGTCCTCACTTCAAAACTCTATTTCTTCATGAAGTGTGGATTCTCCTTGGATATTCTTTTGTCTTGTTTTAAAAAGAAATTTAGTGTTTTGTGTTGAGTAATAAACTGATATTTCGATGATCTCATGTGTTTTTATTAAATTATTTTATTGAAATATTACATGTGAAGTGGGATGGAAAAATTGGGGATTATGGAATTGTTGGTTAATTGTGGAATGAAACCTTGAGGGTGAGAGGTTCCTTGTAAGGATGCTCATTCCGAAAAGGTAAAATTGGAGAAAATGGTGATGAAATGGTTGAATATTTTTTTAAAAGCGGGGGTATTGTATCTCGTGTGTGGTTGTTCGATGTGAACATGGACTGCTATCGACCGGGTATCATGGAGGGGGTAGACGCCTTCCGTAGGGGTCGGAACTTTTCCTACCACTCATAGTGGGGTTAGGGCCTTGCGGGGACTAACCCGCTATCGCCCACGGGGTATGCGTACACGTGGGACATGAGATCTCCGATTGTGACCATGCGGGATCTTACGGCATACTTGTGATACGAATACAGTGTGGGTTATTGTTCATTCTACCATAGACGATTTCTACAAGAGTTTTGGGTAGTTTGGGATGCCACGAGAATTTGTTAGAAATAGTTTATGGTGGAAATGGATTATAAATTATATATGGGTATTGTTCATTGTACCAGATACGATTTCCACAAGAATTTTGGGTAGTATGGGATGCCACGAGAACTTGTGAAAATGGTGTATGGTGGAATGAATTATGTTTTGAAAATTGGTTGTCAATTATACTTGGTTTTACTTTTCATTCAATTACTGTTGTTGATTAAACTTGAGATCTGTTTAAATGCCATGTTTTTTCCTTCAAAAGTTATATATGATATTTGTGAAATGAGACCGACCTGTTTTACCTGTTCTCCAAACCTTGTTCGAGTTTGGGAGAATTTTTCTACAGAGCTTAGTGCTCACCCCCTACAAACTAATACATTTTTCAGGTGATGCTTTAAAAGAGGATCGATTAGAAGACGAGCAAGTGGATCCGGAGGGGGATATCTAGACGGTCCTTCTTTGTATTAGATTGAAAAGTTATTTTGAGATCATGTAAAAATATAATCTTTTGTTGTTCCGCTGCTAGATGAACTCTAAATATTTTGGATGTAATTGCTATGTTTTGGCTTACTTTCTTTTGGGGATGATAGTGTGGATATGATATATGGTGAATGAAAGTGTATTTTATGGTGGATAAATGGACCCGGTGTGGTCAATAGTTATGCATATGTAAACCCGATGTGGTCAATTGTAATATAATTGTACATGTTGTGTTTTGGGTAGAGTTCCCCGTACAAGGGAGACTTTGCCCAAATTTTTTTAAAATATGAATGGTAGATGAATGAAACTTTCGTCGTGATGGATTTACTTAGTGCTCTCATACGGTGAATGGTTTTTAGAATGTAATGTCACCCAAGGTAGTTTTTGGGGCGTTACATTGGGTGACAGTGAAGAATAAATATTTGTTGTCACCAATTGACGATTTATTTGATTAACTGAGGGGTTCTAAGTACTACTCCAAGATTGATTTTCGCACAGGGTACCACTAACTACAGATAAGGGAGGAGGATATTCCTAAGATAACTCTTTGTACCTGATATGGTCATTTTGAATCGTTTGGCTCTCTTGGCCTCGGTGGATATAAACTTTGTGGCATTGCGAGATAACTCCTCAAACTTTCTCTCATATTCGACTACCGTCATGCCTCCTTATCGGAGAGCGGATAAATCGATGCTCATCTTATCCCTAACTGATTCAGGAAAGTATTTGTCTTGGAAGATTTGGTTAAACTCCTCCCAAGTGGGAGCATTTGTGTTCCTTCTTCTTTTTCACTGAGTCCTACCAATGGTCGGCCTCCCCCTCTAACAGATAAGTAGCCAAGTTGACTCAAAGATCCTCGGCTATCCCCATGCTGTCACATATCTTCTTCACCCAGCAGATCCATTTATTCGTATCCAAGGGGTTAGAGCTCCCTTGGAAGGTACGTGGTTGTTACCTCAGAAAATCCCAAAGAACTACCATCCTTCAGTTACCATCCCCGTTGCCCGGCACTTAAGCTAAAGGATGAGCACCCCCGTTGTGATGGTTGTTCCCATTTTGGTGTTGTACCAAAGTAGTTAGCTCCCTCAAGCATTGATATATGCCATTAATGGCATCAGGAGGTTGTGGCGGTGGTGGGTTTGCTTGACACCCATGCCCACGCCCACGCCTACGTCCACGTCCTCACCCTTGTTCACCGTTTTTCCTGCACATGAATTCACAATTTAGTTCCTTGATGTACAAGACATGGTTAGGTTGTCTAGATCTTAACATAAGACTTGTATAAAAATTAAATCAATTATTTCATGCAACCAAATCCTACATCTCTAGTAGGAATCCATAACCTATAACTCTCATGTAAGACCTAAATTCTAGGCTCTGATACCAAACCTGTAATGCCCCCAAAACCACGTTGGACGACATTATTATCTAAAATCATTTACATCATGAGAGCGACTAATTAAATTTCATCAAAAAGAAATATCGTTCATCATATATCATATCTACAACATTATCCCAAAAGATTAAGCCAAGTCATGGCCACAATATCAAAAGAATGTACCACACTATGGCAATTACATCCCAAAAGAATCAAAATTAAACTTGTAGTGGAATAATAAAATGTTAGACTCCACCTGGTCTCTAAAAGAAATTTCCTAATCTATTTCATAGGAAAGTATATCCCTAGGCATCCACCTCGGGAACCACGTGTCCGTCTACTGAAGCTTTCCAGGGTATCTACCCATCAATGCCTGGTTCTTCCTCTAGCACATAATCTAAAAAATGTGTAATTTGTAGGGGGTGAGCACTAAGCTCTGTAGCAACATTCTTCCCAAGCTCGAACAAGGTTTAGAAAAATATATAAAATCGGTCAGTCTTATTTCGCAAATATCATATATCAAATTTGAAAGAAAACGAGAACATTTCAATATATCTCAAGTTTAAACAATAGCAATAATTAAATGAAAACAGTAAAATACTTTTTTCAACAATAAACCATTTTCAAAATGGTTAGGAAGGCTGTCCGCCGTTGCATTGTCCCATTCCAATGCATCGGTCATGACGAAATCCAAACCATATTCTCCTGTATATTGGTTCATCACCATTGTCATGTACGTTGATTGTTTCTCAGGAATCTACCCAACATTCTACCTAGTACACCCCTCACAATCACAAGCACTTTGGAAAAGGGCGTATACCGTCTCTCACGACATTGACAAATCTTTCCCAAAAAAGGTGTACCGTCCCTAGTTCAAACTTAAGTGAACAATAGTGGGTGCGTTCACAAACAACAATCCACTACAAGTGTAGGAAACCATCTCACCCCTATTGGAATAGACTAACCTCTACACTCCACGACATCTCTTGAAGACAATTCAAGTCCATCACAACAACCATACAAATGAGAAAACCAAAATATTCTCAATTAACCAACCATTCTAAATTATTACCAAAATCTCCAATTTTTCCCATTTAGTTGTACAAAGAGCAAGATAAGAAAATGTACAAGAGACCATCATCAATACCATTTTGTTGTTCAATATTAAACACTAAAGTTTTGAAATCAAGAATAAAGGAGAAATCAAGAGAAAAATCCACTTCTCTTGAAATCTAGGGGTTTGAAGCAAGAAAAGTGATTTAAAGGTGATTCCACCATAGCTTTGTTAAAAACATGTTCATCGTTACAAAAATATCAAGAATCAAGGAGTTCAAAACCTACATATAGCATTTTGAGTCAAAAGATACTCATATAAGTAAACTCTAGCCACAATGTAAGAGAATAGGAATAAAACCCCTACCTTGGTTCCTTAGTTTTGTGAAGAAGATGAAGGTTTGGTCTTCTTGGAAGTGTAAATACCTCTTGATCTTGTGTTTTTCTCTTCCTTTCTTCCTTCCTAAGGTTTTTTTAGGGTTAGACATACTGAAATGAGGCTAATGGAGGTGTGCTTAAGTACTTATAGTAGAAAAAATGGCCTCCTATGTGCAATTCTGGAACCCGGATCATTAAGCCACGTTCAAACGTCATTTGGCGTTCGAACGTCAATAGTGCAAATTATTAATTCACGTTCGAGCGAACCTTGGGATTTCGAATGCTGGTTGCTCCCAGTACTTTTTGATTTTTATCAGAGATCCGTAAGTCACGTTCAAACGTCATTTGGCGTTCGAATGTCACTAGTGTAATTTATTGGTTTATATTCGAACGTCACTTTAGCTTTCGAATGTTGGTTTCTCCCAGTACTTTTGCATTTTCATCAGATTACACCAAACACCAAAGTACTGGGACTTATGATCATTTGAACGTCGATACACGTTTGAACGTCAACAGGACAAGTGACTGTTTTACGTTCGAACGTCATCCCAGTTTCTGCTGAAACTTTCAGTGATTTTTTGGCCAGTTTAGAGGTCGATTTGGAAAATTTTTTTGAAATACTATTTTGTAACCCTGGGAGTCTATTATCTACTGTCAAAATTTCAACTTAAATTGATATCATGGTAAAAAGTTATGATCAATACACTTGGGAAGTATCCAAAAATTCTTTTTACCCAAATTCTCTCTAAAGTGTGTTTTCACTCCGGAATACTTTCAACTGCTACAACATACCCTATTACCTCAAATAACATTTTTTTTATTTCTACTATTACGATCTACATAGTTCATACATAAATCATTACATATTTTAGCATTTCAAAAACATAATTAAATCATAATATAACGATAGGAAAATGTGGGGTTTACAATCCACCCCCTTAAAGAAAGTTTCGTCCTCGAAACTTACATCATGTAGAGAACAAATGAGGGTACTTCTCTTGCATCTCCAACTCTGGTTCCAGGTAGCTTCCTTCACGCCATGATGTTGCCACTAGACTTTCACCTGTTGGATAACTTTATTGCGAAACACCTTCTCATTGGTATCAAGAATCTGCGTCAGTTGTTCTTCATAAGTTGTTCCATCTTGAACTTCAATATCTTCTAACTTCACCACATGCGTTGCATCCGATTGACACTTTTCGAACATTGAAACATGGAACACGTCGTGTACCCTTGACAATTGAGCTGGTAATCAAAGTTGACACGCCACTTTGCCCATTGCTTTGATCACTTCGAATGGTCCAATGTACCTTGGAGTTAACTTTTCCTTCTTGCCAAATCTAAATACTCCCTTTCTTAGGTGACACTTTGAGGAACACATAGTCCCCGTATTGGAACTCTAAGGGTCTTCGTCTTCTATCCGTATAGCTTTTATGTCGACTTTATGCCATACATAATCACTCCCGGATAAGTTGAATCTTCTCCATAATCTCCCGAACAATTTTCTGCCCAAACAAGCTACTCTTGCCCGCTTATAACCAAAAATTTGGTGATCTACAATGGTCTCCCATACAATGCCTTATAAGGAGCCATTCCAATACTGACTTGATAGCTATTGTTGTATGCAAATTCCACCAACGGCAAATGATCGCTCCAACTTTCCTTGAAGTCCAACGCGTGAGCACGTAACTTGTCTTCTAAAGTTTGGATCACCCTCTCGTATTGGCCATCCGTTTGGGGATGAAAGGTGGTGCTGAAGTGCAACTCTGTCCCCATAGCTCTTTGAAGTCTTTGCCAAAACTGCGCCACGAAATGAGAATCATGATCCAATACAATAGAGAGTGGAACTCCATGTAGCCTAACAATCTTGCGAATGTAAAGCTTGCTCAAGGTCTCTAAAGTGTCTGTGGTCTTCATGTTCAAGAAGTGAGCAGACTTGATGAGTCTATCTATAATAACCCATACAACATTATGCCCTCATGAAGTCCGTGGAAAGCTCGACCTGAAATCCATGGTGATGTGATTCCACTTCTACTCTGGAATAGGCAAGGACTGTAGTAATCCTCTTGGTTTTTGATGCTCGATCTTCACCTGCTGGTCCACTACGCACTTTGAAATGTACTTAGCCATATCTCACTTCATTCCTCTCCACCAATACTGGCGCTTCATATCCCTATACATCTTGGTACTACCCGGATGTATGGAGAACTTTGAACGATAGAACTCACCCAACACTGCTTCACTTACTTGTTCGTTCTCGGGTACACATAGTCTTCCCCGAAACTGTAACTCATCATCCTTTATCGACCAATTCTCAACACTCTCATTCCTCTCCAACCTACCCCGAATATCTTCCAACTCGGTGTCTAACCGTTGCAACTTTACCATCCTTTGTCGAAGCATCGATTGGGCAACAAGATTAAATAGGCATGGTTGATCTTCCTATCTATCCACTCGTAGATTAATTCCTTCAAGGCATTCATCATCTTCCACATATTCACTGCAAGGAAATTTATTTCACCTCGAAACTTCCTACTCAGTGCATCTGCTACTACATTCGCCTTTCCCGGATGATAGTTGAGTATGAAATCGTAGTCTTCTAGATACTCAATCCACCTTCATTGCCAAAGATTTAAGTCTTTCGGAATGAATATGTACTTGAGGCTCTTATGATCCGATTACACTTGAAACTCTCTCCATACAAGTAACACCTCCACAACTTGATAGCAAAGACCACAACGGCCAGCTCGAAGTCATAAGTGGGATAATTATGCTCATGAGTCTTGAGTTGCCTCGAGCCATAAGCAACTACTTTACCTCCTTGCAATAGCACACATCCCAGGCCTTGTAACGAAGCCTTGGTATACACATTGCATCCTTCTCCACTGCTTTGAATAACGAGGACAAGAGATGTTGTAAACTTCTCCTTCAAGGTGCAAAAGTCTAGTTCACACGCTGGAGTCCACAAAAACTTTTCTCCCTTCTTTGTAAGACGTGTCATCAGCATTGCTAGCTTGGAGAATCCCTCCACAAACCTCTGGTAGTAGCCTGCTAAGCCCAAAAAACTACGCACTTTGGTAAAATTTTTTGGTGGTTCCCACTTCATTACTGCTTCAACCTTTGCGGGGTCAACAGCTACACCCTATTTTAACATAACATGGCCAAAAAATTTCACCTCCTTTATCCAGAACTATCATTTGTTCATCTTAGCATATAATTTATGCTCTCTCAATGTCTAAAGTACAATCGTGAGATGCGTTCATGTTCCTCGTGTGTTCGTGAATAGATTAGTATGTCATCAATGAACACAATGAAAAACTGATTTAGAAACGGTCAAAATACCCTGTGCATTAAATCCATGAAAGTTGCTGGTGTATTAGTCAATTCGAACGGCATCATCGTATACTCTAAATGACTATATCGAGTACGAAAAATTGTCTTAGGAATATTCTTCTCCTTGATCTGTAATTGATGATACCGTGTGCGAAGATCAATCTTGGAGTAATACTTAGAACCCCTCAACTGATCAAATAAGTCATCTATTTGTGGCAATGTGTATTTATTCTTCATTGTCACCCGATTTAACCTTCGATAGTTTGTGCATAACCGAAGCGTTTCATCATACTTTTTCACACAGAGGACCAAGGCTCCCCAAGGTGAAGTACTCAAACGAATAAACCCAATGGTCAACAGATGGTCTAACTGCTTCCTTAGCTCCTTTCACTCCAAAAGTGCCATCCGATAAGGAGAAATGAAAATGGGTTTAGTTCCAGGATATAGGTCAATCTTGAACTCAATCTCTTTTTGTGGGGATAACCTTGGTAATTCTTAAGGGAAGACATTCAAAAAATCTGATACTATAAACACCATGTCCATAGGAAATTTATCCCGATCATCTGCCACCAAGCCAGCTAAGAAACTCAAACGGCTCCCCGCCTTAGCTTTCAAGAATCTACTACTCGTAGTAAGAAATGGATGGGCATAATTTCGATCATTATTGACAAAGCTAAAAAAAATCCCTCCCGGTAATTGAAATGAAATCCGTTTACGGAAACAATATATTACCGTACAAAAAACGGACAATAAGTTCATTCCAAATATAACGTCATACCCTTTTTTGTCTAATGCAACCAAATCTACATTAAATTCTTGTTCCCTAATGCAAAGCACACAACCTCTACACACCCGGCTAGTATCCAACCGTTCTCCTATAGGCATATCAATACGCAAAATATGTTCTAGCTTCTCAAAACCTAGTCCCAAACTAAGATTATAGGCACTACAAATGAATGAATGAGATGCACCAAAATCAAATAAAATTCGGGCCCAAGAATTATAAAGAATAATGATGCCTTCCACAATTGCATTGGAGGTATCTTCCTTCGGTTGGGTCAAATCAAATACCCTTCCCTGAGTGGCACCGCCTGGGGCTAAAGCTCCTAATGACCTCTGCTGATGTAGTGGCTTATTTGTAGCCACTTGTCCTATCGCTTGGTAGACCTTTGGAGGAAGCGATGCACAGTTATTTTTGAAGTGCCCTACTGCTCCACTTGCAAAGCATTAACAGGGAATAATGTCTATTCTCCCTGGTATGCCTCCCACTCCACGAGCTATCTGAGGTCTCTATCCCACTGCTTGATCGGGGAGACGTTAAGGTGTCACTTTCTGTACTCTACTTGTACTAGCACCAATCCGAATCGGACCTCCCCTCATGTAGTTTTGTTGCCATTGATTATCTTCTGTTCTCTCTCCACTAGTGCAACTTTATCCATAAAATCCCCATAGTCCCAAATCTAGAGTGCTAATAGCTTCTCCTTGATGGTCGGCCTTAAGCCATGCTCAATTCGCGTGGCCCTCTTGGCCTCGGTGAATATGAACTCCATGGCATAGCAAGATAACTCCTCAAACTTCCTCTCATATTCGATTATCGTCATGCCTCCCTGTCGAAGAGCGAGAAAATCGTTGCTCATCTTATCCCTGACTGATTCAAGAAAGTATTTGTCTTCGAAGATTTGGTCAAACTCCTCCCAAGTGAGAGCATTCGTGTTCCTTCTTCTTTTCATTGAGTCCCACCAATGATCGGTCTCCCCTTCTAACAGATAAGTAGCCAAGCCGACCCAAAGTTCCTTGGCTATCCCTATGCAGTCACATATCTTTTTCACCCAGCGGATCCATTTATTTGCATTCAAGGGGTCAGAGCTCCCTTGGAAGGTAGGTGAGTGTTGCCTCAGAAATTTACGAAGAACTACCATCCTTCAGTTACCGTCTCCGTTGCCTGGCACTTGAGCTAAAAGATAAGCACCCCCGTTGTGATGGTCGTTCCCATTCTGGTGTTGTACTAAAGTGGTTATCTCCCTCAAGCATTTATATATGTCATTAATGGCATCGAGAGGTGGTGGCGGTGGTGAGTTTGCTTGACCCCCACGCCCACGCCCACGTCCTTGTTCACTGTTCTTCCTGCACATCAATTTACAATTTAGTTTCTTGATGTACTAGACATGGTTAGCTTATCTAGATCTTAGCATAAGACTTATATAAAAATTAAAACAACTGTTTTATGTAACCAAATCCTACATCTTTAGTGAAAATTCATAACCTACAGCTCCCATGTAAGACCTAAAGTCAAGGCTCTAATACCAAACCTGTAATGCCCCAAAAATCACGTTGGACGACATTACTATCTAAAATCATTTACATCATGAGAACGACTAAATGAATTTCATCAAAAAAGATCGTTCATCATATATCATATCTACAACATTATCCCAAAAGAATAAGCCAAGTCATGACCACAATATCAAAAGAATGTACCACACTATGACAATTACATCCCAAAAAGAATCAAAATTAAACTTACTGCGAAATAATAAAATGTTAGACTTGACCTAGTCTCCAAAAGAAATTTCCTAATCTATTTCATAGGAAAGTATGTCCCTAGGCATCCACCTTGGGATCCACGTGTCCATCTACTGAAGCTTCCCAGGGTACCTGCTAATCAACGTCTGGTTCTTCCTCTAGCATATAATCTGAAAAATGTCTAATTTGTAGGAGTGAGCACTAAGCTTTGTAGCAACATTCTTCTCAAGCTTGAACAAGGTTTAGAAAAATATATAAAATAGGTCGGTTTCATTCCGCAAATATCATATATCAATTTTGAAAGAAAATAGGGACATTTCAATAAATCTCAAGTTTACACAACAGAAATAATTAAATGGATACAATAAAATACTTTTCTCAACAATAAACCATTTCTAAAATGGTTAGGAAGGGCGCCCGTCATTGCATTGTCCCCATACCAATGCACCGATCAAGATGAAATTCAAACCATATTCACCTGTATATTGGTTCATCCTCGTTGCCATTTACATTTATTGCTTTTCATGAATCTACCCAACGATTCTACCTAGTCCACCACTCACAATCACAGGCACTTTGAAAAAGGGCGCATACCGTCTTTCACTGCATTGAGGAATCCTTCCCAAGAAAGGTACATCGTCCCTAGTTCAAACTTAAGTGAACAAAAGTGGTTGCCTTCACAGAATAACTCCACTACAAGTTTAGGAAACCATCTCACTCCCACTGGGATAGACTGACCTCTACACTCTACGACATCTCTCGAAGGCAATTCAAGTCTGTCACAACAATTATTCAAATGAGAAAACCAAAATATTCTCAATTAGCGAACCATTCTAAACTATTACCAAAATCCCCAATTTTTTTCATTTAGTTGTACAAAGAATAATATAAGAAAATGTACTAGAGATCATCATCAATACCATTTTGTTGTTCAATATTAAACACTAAAGTTTTGAAATCAAGAATAAAGGAGAAATCAAGAGAAAAACTCACTTCTCTTGAAATCTAGGGTTTTGAAGCAAGAAAAGTGATTTAAAGGGGATTCCACCATAGCTTTGGAAAAAACATGTTCATCTTTGCAAAAATATCAAGAATCAAGGATTTCATATCCTACATATAGCATTTAGAGTCAAAAGATACTCATATAAGTAAACCCTAGCATTAATGTAAGAGAATAGGAAGAAAACTCCTACCATGGCTCCTTAGTTTTGTGAAGAAGATGAAGGTTTGGTCTTCTTGGAAGTGTAAATCCCTCTTGATCTTGTGATTTTCTCTTCCTTTCTTCCTCCCTAAGGTTTTCTAGGGTTAGACACGTTAAAATGAATAAGTGAATCACATTCCACCCTTCACGGCTTTGGTAAAACTCTAGAAAAGTGGAAGAGTTTCGCTCCTCTAAGAAGAAGATGCTCAAGCCATGAAAGTGAAAGAAAGTAAGAGAAAGATAGTTATTTTTGGTGGGTTACTTCCACTACCAAAAATAAAGCTATCTCTCTTCATATATGTAAGTGAAAGCAAGTGCAACAAAGATTATAAGTAAGTAAAGGAACTAGAACATAAATGTAAAGACTTTAAGTAAATAAAGGAAACTACAATGTATGAAAAGACTACAAGTTATCAAGAAGCTCTTAGATTTTCTACCAGCTCTAGCTCCCCTCCAAGCTCCCAAAATGGGAGTATTTATAGACAAGGAAAGGGTGGTAAAACAAGGAGGTGAAAAGTACTATTGTCCAAGTTCAACAACTAATCTGCAGGCTGTCTGTATGATCATTCAAACGTTGTATGGACGTTTGAATGTGGAACAAAAAAGTCTTCAATCTTCACTGCAACACGTCATGTCTCATCAGTGTACTCTTGTCACAGATCACAGGGACGTTTGAACGTTATTTGGCGTTTGAACGTGGTACTGTTCTTCAAACGTTGTACTGCAGGCACTGCACTTCAAAGTCTTGATCTTCTTTACTGCAACACGCCATGTCTTCAGTTTGGTTTTGTCAGGGTACCAGTGGGCATTCGAACATGAGATGGCGTTCGAACGTTGGTCCATTGTTCCTTAGGACTTTGGCTCTTGGCTGCAACACATTCTGTCTCAGTGGCTTGGCTCTTATGGACGTTCGAACGTTAAATGGCATTCGAATTTGACTTTGTTCCAAGCTTTTTCAATTTGTTCCCTAATGTGTTAGTGTTACATCATATTTGTTGACTTGAGTCCTTGTTCACTTTAGGATCCGAAATATCATCACTTGAACTTCATCAAAGTATAATTAGCCCAAAAAGGGCACAATATTCTGCGATATTTGAGTACTAATCACACCCCCCAACCTAAATATTGCTAGTCCCTAGTAATATATCAACAAAGAAATGTAACTTCCTTTTTCGTAGGTCATCCGGTTGCATTTAACTTATGCAACAAGCCGTTAAGCCCCTAGGTTTCTCCTAGTGGATGAGTGTTGTCTCGTGAAGGTTTCCAGTGAAGTTACCCACAAACTTCAGTAGAACAAATGTGTATGTGAGATTTCCGTTTCAAGTGAATTAGCATCATGGTTGTTAGGACACCCATCCTTCAATCGTGACACATCCCCTACATTTCTTTTCCATTGGTACCAACTCTATGCAAAAATTAGCACTTGTCATATTAGCATTTGAAATTTACTTAGGAGTGGGATGATCATTCTAGAAACAAGAATTGATATATAACAAGCATTCCGCTTACCACCCTCCATGGATAGCTTTGATTTCACAAGTCTCTCTTGGGTATACCCTCAATAAAAATTTTGCTCTGATTATAGTGATTTTTCATAGGGTATGTAATCAGAAGATGGCCAGTCAAACAATTACATGCGTAATTTAGAAAATGAATGAAGCTTTTGGAAACAAACTATTCATGTGTTGGCATAATCTCATGAAGGAATTTTGATGAAAATAGAGTAATACAAGTAACATACCCCACTTATAGTTGAAGACATACACATGCATCAGACTTGAGATCACCTAGGACTAAATTAGGTTGTAATGGGGTCAGAGGCTAGTGGCTAATGAAATGACGTCAATGGAGTATAAAAACTATCTTTTATGCATTTTAGCACACCTCTCTTCGGCTTTTTGACATTTTTGCCTAGGAATGAGATTTTTTTCTTTCATTTTCCCATTTTTCACTTTCTTGGCATGTCCCTGTCTCTCGGCCTCTTTTCCCTTTTGTAGATTGTTTTCACTGATTTTCTTTTCTTTCATGGAATAGTAGCCACCATTGTCTTGTCTATTTTCCTTAATCTTTTGTATTATTCTGATTTATAAGAGGGTGTAAGAAAATTAAATAGCAAGGTATGTCGAGTATATTTCTTTGTGGCTTGGTCACCATTTGGACTTTTTGGAAAGGAATTCATACTTTGAAGGCTCAATCACGGATGACTAGGATCATATTTTTGTGAAAGAATTAGCTAAGGCTCAAAGTTGATCCAAAGATGGCCTAAGATCCCTTCTCAAGTAGGTGCATATGTATGCGTATGCAAAAGTTCCCTGTGGGCTATGAACACATATCACTTTAGTTGCATCAATCAAAGTAAAGTTTAATGAGATCATTGAAAAAAAAAGAAGTGAAAAACCTTTCTTGAGTAATCGTTGATATTCTCACAAAAGCAACAGAAGGTTCGAAACTTCCCATGATTTTCTTTATCATCTCCACTGGTTATGTTGGGTGTTTCGAGAAATATTGGTTGTATACCTATTTCATTTCGAGTCTGATCACCTTTGTACCTTAAAAATGACAAAAACTTCTGTACATTTGACCATTTATGCATAGAGATAGTATCAAGGTTTTAAAAACGAGGTTTTATGTTTCGGCTGTTGAGTTGAGGTGTCAAACCAATCATATGCTTAGTCATTTGAAAAAACAATCTTAACATCCATATCTATTTCAATATTTATTAACATTTAGCAATATAAAAATAAAGCTACACATGCTTTTAAAACAAACATAATTGATAAATCGAACCATGCATTCCATAAAATATGATCTTTTACAACAATATCCATGATTCGATCTATCCAAAACAGTAAAAATTGTAAATATTCATAGCAACTACCAGAAACAAACATCATCCACAAAATCTCCCCAAAATTTTCAAACAAAAACAAGCATCCATAAAAGGAAACAACAAAGAACCCTAAGAACAGAAATCATCATCCGTCTCCCTCCTCAACGTTCATGCCATCGGCTCCACTAGCACTACCATCTCCACTAGTACCACCCCTTAATAGCCTAGGGATCTCGTCCTACTTAGCTTCATTGCTAAGCATGACGTTCATCAATGTCCGCCGTGGGGTCGTGCTGGGGCCTGCCTGCTCTTATAGCTGCATGTACTCCCTTTCCATCTCCCTCTCTTCTTCTCGATCTAAGTCCTCCTGCACCTCATCAACACCTTGGGGAGGGGGTACTTCTTGTCTCGCTGTTGGGTCACCACTGTGGCCCTTGCTCCTCTTGAAAGATCTTTTATCGAATGCCCAATCAGCTCTTACACCTCCATCTCGGGCCTCTCCTTCACCCCATTGTCCATGCATATCTCTGTTACCAATGTATCAAAGGGTAATGCATTCTTTTTTGCATCGCATCCCTTTTTCATTTCATTTAGTATGAGGGAGGGGAGATCAATGCTATGCCCTTTTGTAATGGCATAGAGCAGGCGAGCCATTTCTGGCAAAATTTCATTTGATCTTTTTATGGGAGAGAAGTTGGAGACAGTGATTAATACTCAAATATAGCATACTCTTATGCCCCCATTTTTGGACTAATTGTGCTTTGGTGGAGTTTAAGTGATGATATTTTAGGTCCTAAAGTGAACAAGGGTTCAAAGACAACAAAAAGTACCTTTGAAGGCAACCACAACACATTAAGGAACAAATTGTAGAATCTAGGAATAAGGAAGCAATGTTCGAACGTTAAATATCGTTCGAACGGTCATGGAAAACTAGGCCAGCTATTATAATTTGTGTTGCAGGCAAGACCCAAGGCCCTGTAGACTTGAGTGCTACGTTCGAACGATCATCAACGTTCGAACGTCCACTAGAGCAATGTCAAGATCAGACTGACTGAAGGGGGGACTAATGGGTGGAACCATTTGAGGGATTCATCACTTGGCATTTCATCACATATATCTATTTCAATTCTTGTCTTAGTCTTTCTCTTTGCTAGAAGAAGTGGGAAGTTTAGATTCCCACTCATTTTTCTTTACATTAATGTTTACATTTACACTTACTTAAGAGTTGTAGTTTCTTTAATTACTTCAAGTCTTTAAATTTATGCTTTTGTTTTAATTCAAGTCTTTACATTTATGTCTCTATTTACTTCTAGTCTTTATTTTTATGCTCTTACATACATGCTTTTATTTATGTTTTGCACTTTCATTATTTGAGCTCCCTTCTTGCTTAGAGGAGTAAAACTCTTCTACCTTTCTAGAGCTTTTCTAACGCTGTGAAGGGTGGAACGTGATTCACTCATTCTTCGTTGAAGATTAGCTCCTTGTTAGTTGTATTTTTACTTTGAGAAGTCCTCTACTTAGAGGGATGAGCGTCACTCACTTTTCTAGCTTTACCAAAGCTATGAATAGTGAGTAGTTTCTCATTCACTCTTTAGTAAGAGGTGAAGGACATGTATTAATTATCCGGAAGTTATATAATGCTTTGTTCAAATGCTTAACGTTTATATCCCCTTGCTTATTGGATGATTGATTGCATCTAGCAAAGCTAAGGTACTTTGTATAATCGAAAGTCTTTCAACGACATGGATGACTCTTGCATGAAAAGACTCCTCGTTTCAAGGCAAGTACCCCGGCTAGATTTTCATGACTACTTTTAATCATCCCCATTATGGTGCCTATTTCAAAGAATGGAATATTAAAGCCATGGTTGGATGTCACATAGGAACACTTGCTTGTTTGTGGACGCGATAACTCTCAGTACAAACAAATCTTGTAAATTTCTATAAGGCATAGGAACCATGATTTTAATTATCACAATCCATTTCTATCTTCCAATTAGATATGTGTTAGGAAATCTTTGATTTTTGATATTCTTGTAAATATTATCATGTTTAAAACAAGGCTATAGTTGGATTGCCATGAAACCTCTATTTCTGGTTTTGAAAACTCTAGTTCTCATGAGAGGTGGATTTTTTTTCTCTCAATATTCATTTTTTCTTGATTTCTAAAACTTTAGTGCTTTTTGTTGAGTAATAAATGATGTTATTATGATCTCTTGTATTTTTCCTTAATTGGTTATTGGAATTGTTACATGATAAAATTGGAGATTTTTTAGTTATGCTTGTAAAATGAGAAATTATGGATTTTGTATTTATTTGAAATTGTTGGTGAATTGAGAATATTTTAGTTTTCTCATTTGTATGATTGTTGTGATGGACTTGAATTGTCATCAAGAGATGTCGTAGAGTGTTAGAGGTTAGTCTATCCCAGTGGGGGTTAGATGGTTTCCTAACACTTACAGTGGATTGTTATTTGGTAATGTGACTACTATCGTTCACTGAAATTTGAACAAGGGATGGTATACTTTTCCTGGGAAGGGACTCGTCACTTTCATGATGGTAGACGCCCTTTCCTAAAGTGATTGTGATTGTGATGGGTAGACTAGGTATAATTATTGGGTTGATTCATGAGAAACAATCAACATACATGGTACGGGGATGAACCAATATACATGGGATGATGGGTTGGATCGTCAAGATCGGTGCATTAGTATGAGACAATGCATCAGAAGGCGCCCTACTCAAATGGCTTAAAGTTGGAAATGGTATATTGTTGTGAAATTTATTTTATCATTTCACTTTATTATTGTTACGGCTTAAACTTGAGATCTACTTTAAATGTCATGTTTTTACTTTAAAAATTGATATATGATACTTGTGTAATGAGACCGACCGATTTTTATCTGTTTTCTAAACCTTGTTCGAGTTTGAGAGGAATTTTTTATAGAGATTCATGCTCATCCCCTACCATTCAACATTTTATAGATTATGGGTTAGAGGAGGAGCTCGGTGCTAACGAGTCAGGCCATGGAGAAGCTTCATTAGAGGGGTACTTGGATCCCGAGTGGGACATCTAGAGATGTCATTTATTTTTGTGCTAGACTAGGAACGATTATGTACAATCATGTAAAGTCTAGTATTTTTTTATTCCACTGCTAAGTTCAAATGTAATTCTTTTAATGTAGTAGTTTGGGCTTATTCTTTTGAATAATATTGTAAATATTTTATGGATTAATGGACCCGGTATGGTCAATGTAGTATAATTGCACATATTGTATTTTGGGTCGAGCTTCCCGAACAAAAGAGACTCTGCCTAAATTTTGTTAAATTAAGGACCCCCGGTTATTTATGGATTTTATTAGTTGCTCTCATGGTATGAATGGTTTTAGAAGGTAATGCCTTCCAAGGTGGCTTTGGGGGCGTTACATTAATGCTTTCATTCAAAGCCAAAATACTTTCAATCAAAATCAAACTACCATCAACAATCAAAATTCCACACCTTTTAATGACCTTAGGACCCAACTCAAAAAGTTGACAACTCCATGGGAGCATCACAACAAGAAAAAGGGAAATTTCTCGCTCAACCCCAAGAAAATCCTAGAGGTCAACATTGCATTGAGTCATCCGAACCCTCTAATACAAGTTGTGAGCAACTCAAAGCGGTCATCACCCTTCGTAGTGACAAGCAAGTTGATAAAACCATTTTTCCAAAGGTCTTACCCAAGGCCACATTTTCAAATGAAAAAGAGACCATGGGTGACACTGACGAGGGTGAGGTGAGTGAGAAGAATAAAAGTGAGGTGGTTGAGAAAGAAAAATTGACTGATGATAGTGTGCTTGTTTCTCCCATGCATGCTCCCTTTCCTAGTCATTTGAAGCCACCTGTGAAGGTGGCTAATTATGCTGATATACTGAAAATATTTTAGCTGGTGAAGATCAACATCCCTCTCCTTGATGCCCTAAAGCAAATTTCATCATGTGCAAAGATCTTGAAAGACTTATGTATGGTAAAAAGAAGGTTCAATGTCCACAAGAAGGCATTTCTCACCGAGCAAGTGAACTCAATTTTGAGGACAAACACTCCACCAAAGTTTAAAGACCCTAGCTATCCCACCATTGCCATAACAATCAGAAATTTTCAAGTGGAGCAAACATTGCTTGATTTGGGTGCTAGTGTGAATCTTCTTCCATACTCGGTATACCAACAACTTCACCTCGAAGAATTGAATCCTACTCTAATCACACTTTAATTGGCGGATCGTAGTGTCCGAACACCAAGGGGAGTAGTCGAAGATGTTTTATTGCAAGTTAATAAATTTTACTTTCTTGTTGATTTTATTGTGCTTGACGCACACCCTATTGCAAATCTTAGCTCCCAAATACCTATAATACTTGCAAGACCTTTTCTAGCCATATCTAATGTCATGATTAATTACAGGAACGGTCTCATGAAGTTAGCATTTGAGAACATGACTATGGAGCCCAACGTGTTTAGCTTGTGCAAGCAACTGGGTGATGATGAGGATTTGCATGAAGTTAATAGGATTGACACCTTGGTGGAAGAACATTTGGAACTTGTGAGGATGTTAAAGTTCAAAGAGGAAGAGAATTTTTATCAAGAGGATTGGATGAGAAAGAGGAAGTAGAGAGTTTGAAAGGGGTAAAAAAATGGATCCTTACATTCGAAAAGCTCCCACCCCAAGACAAAAAGATATTTCCATCAGATGTTCAAAAGCCCAATTTGGAATTGAAGCCACTTCCTTCCCATTTGAAGATGAGACATTTCTGGTGGTGATTAGCTCAATGTTGGATGTAAGGCAAGAAGAAGAGCTTTGGGAGGTGTTGTGTGACACCCCAAAACTACCTTGGACAACATTACAATTTATAAACCATTCACATCATGAGAGCACTACCTAACTTCATATCCAAAAGGATTTCATTCATTATATATAGCATTTACATCATTATCCCAAAAAAATAAGCCAAATCATAGTCGCAATATCAAAAGAATCAAAATAAAACTTGCAGTTGAATGCAAAGTATTGGGCTTTATAAAGTCGCAATCTAGAACAAAAGAAGATAATGCTCTAAGCATCCATTTCGGGGTCTACGTCTCCTTCAATTGGAGCTTCCCACAATGTCAGCTCCCCAACGCCGAGCTCTTCCTCTAAGCTATTATAATTCGAAAAAGACATTGTTTGTAGGGGTAAGAACGAAGCTCTATAGGAACATCCTCCTAAACTCGAACAAGGTTTTGAAAGCATGTAAACAAGTCGATCTTATTTCACAAATAGCATATATATAACCTTTTGAAGTAAAATTATGAAATTTTAATAGATCTCTAGTTTACGAACAATAAAGTTAATACTGAAAGGTGAAACCAACTACCAAAAATGAGCCATACAATTTCCAAAAGTAAACTGATACCCCACACATGATTTAATATTGTCCTCTTTGGCATGAGCATCCCTACAAGAAACTTCTCACCCTCAAGGTCTTATTTCTTTGGCAGGACCATCCTTACAAGGAACCTCTCACCCTCAACGTCTTATTTCTTTGGCAAGAGCATCCTTACAAGGAACCTCTCACCCTCAAGGACTTGTTTCGTTGGCATGAGCATCCTTACAAGGAAGCTCTCACCCTCAAGGTTTTGTTTCTTAAGCATCCTTACAAGGAACCTCTCACTCATGTTCATCCAAACAACCATACCAAAAATATAATACCAACAAATTTCTCAAATAACCAACCATTCCACAAATCCCCCAATTTACAAGTAAATTCCAAAAATCCCCAATTCTCACAAATGATATTCTTAATAGAACCAATTTACGAAAAGGTACAAGAGATCATCAACAATATCATTTTAATCCTCAACCCAAAGCACTAGAGTTTTCAAAACCAAGATTAAGTGAAGATAGAGGGTGAAATCCATTTTTTTCCAAAAACTAGGGTTTTAAAGCAAGAGCAAGAAATTTCATGGGCATTCAACCCTGACTTTGTGAAAAACATGATAATATTTGCAAGAGGATCAAGAAACAAAGAACTCATAGCAAATACATATGATTAGGAGTCAAAACATGTATATATATATAACCCTAGCCTCAATGTAAGAGAATGGAAGAAAACTCCTACCTTGAAGCAAAGATTACAAAGTTCAAATCAAAAGCCCAAGCCCTAGAGACCTTCTTTCTCCTCTTTCTTCTTTTCTTTATCTTCACCTAGGGTTCTAAAATGTTTAGGGTGAGAGTGGAATGGAAGAATGGGGTAATATATAGTGAAAAAATTTGTTTTAAATAGTCAAATCCTGACTTTTACTGTACAGAATTTCGGGTTTCTTTTGGGCATACCAGTACACAGTACCGGTACGAAAAACTCTTTGGACCTCAGGGTATCGGTACATTGTACCAGTACATTTTGTCCAGTTTTGCCTATTTCTGCTGTTTTTCATTTCTAATCTTTTCCAAACCCTTCCAAAATCAACCTAAACTTATACAACATATATTTGTACATCAAACATTGTTGGTCTAAGTTCTATTACAAACTATTTCATATATTCATAAGTTAAAACTAAGTTTTTAGCTAATATTTACAACATTAGCATTTCCTACATTTATAACATATATGATTCATTCCTACGCCATTACAAATATTAAATTACTAAACAATTTTATCGTTATATCACTATAACACACGTGGGGTTTTACATGTTAGAAGGCATAAAGGGGCAATTGGTTGGATAATTGCCGACATTAAAGAGATAAGCCCCCTCATTTGCACTCATCGGATCTATCTTGAGGAAGACGCCAAACCGTCTCAACAACCACAAAGAAGGTTGAATCCAATCGTGAAGGAGGTGGTGAGGGATGAGGTGTTGAAACTACTTGACATTGGCATCATTTTTTCGATTGCCGATAGTAAGTTGGTTAGCCCCACGCAAGTAGTACCTAAGAATTCAAGAGTTACAGTCGGTGGGCACTTCTCAGCATAAAAGACTTCAGCAAAAATTCTTCAATCAGATTTTTATTGGCCCTCACTTAACAAAGACTGTGTTAAATTTTGGTAAAGAATGTGATAGATGCTAGCGTTTGGGTAGTGTGACCCGAAGGAACATGACGCCCCTCTCCCCTGTACCTGTTATAGAAATATTTGATTGTAGGGACATTGACTTTATGGGTCCCTTCCCTATATAGTTTGGCTATCTATACATTCTACTAGCAGTGGACTACGTGTCCAAGTGGGTGGAGGCTATCCCAGCCAAGGCCAATGACCATTGGATCGTTGTCAAGTTCCTCAAAGAGAAATTTTTTCAAGTACCTCGTGCAATAATAAGTGATGGTGGATCACATTTCTGCAGTAGGTCATTTGTATCTTGAATGTTTAAATAAGGCATCACCCATAAGGTATCCACCGCATACCACCTATAAACCAATGTCCAAGCCGAATTGGATAATAGGGAGATCAAGAATTTCTTAGAAAAAACGGTTAACCCAAATACGAAAAATTGGTCAAACAAACTAATTAATGCTCTATGGGCTTACCACACCGCCTACAAGACTATGATAGGCATGTCTCCCCATCGGCTCATCTACGAAAAGACTTTCTATTTGCTAGTTGAGATGGAACACAAGGCCTATTAGACCATAAAAACCTTGAATTTTAATTTGAGAAAGGCTGGAGAACATATGAAGTTGGAACGGAATGAGATGGAAGAGATTAGAAGAGATGCGCATGAAAGCTTCAAAATTTCAAAGGAGCGGGCTAAAATCTTTTATGACAAATCCATTGTGAGAAAGTCATTCTAGCCTGGCCAAAAAGTTCTTTAATACAACTCTCGTCTCTTCATTTTTCAAGGAAAACTCCGATTCTGTTGGAATGGCCTCTATCTTGTCAAGGTGGCTTACCCTAACGGAGTAGTGGATGTCACAAACCCCGAGAATGGCCAAACATTCAAGGTCAATGGTCAAAGACTTAAGTCATTTTTTGAGGGTTTTGAAGAACAAGTGGTGAAGGAGGATTTGACGAATCCGGTTTATACGAAATTCGTGGAAGAGTAACCAATTTTTATGCTTTGTAGTGTACAGTTTTCTTATTTACTTATGTTATTTTCATTTTCATATTACTTACTTGTATAGCTTTGTTTTCCTTAGTTTCAGATGTTGGTGCTTTTGTCAAAGCTCAACTACGAGGTGTTCTCTAACCCCAATCATCTTTTTACTGTCTTTCATTGAGAACAATGCATGAATCAAGTTGTGGGGTGGGGTGCACCATTTGCATTTTACACCAATGTCTATGGAAATTTTTTTTGTGGATTATACTAAATTTTGTTTACATTATTACAAATCATGTGAAAATTTTTATAAAAAAATATCTAAATGTTGATATGTATTCCCTTATTAAGAGTGTTTGGGTTAGATGATATGTTGATCGTTGTGTTGAACCCTGAGCACATGAGCATACTATAGAAGTGAATCATATGCGTGAGTATCACATATGGATCTATTTTTGAACTCAAATGTATGTGCCTTTGAATTTTTAATTTCAGTAATTTACGGATTGAATTCATATTTTATGTTTGACATAAGTAGTGGAGATGAGTAAGGACCCATGAGAGCTTTAGTGTCAATTCTTTTTGGAGGGGACTTACATTTACTCAAGGAACAATTCTTAATTTTCAAATTTGCTCAATAGTCTCATTATGCTTGTTTTGGTTAGGTGCATTGGTGGAGTCGATTAACTTGTCTGAAAAAGAATGATCAAAAGAAAAAGAGAATGTTAAGGAAAATAGAGAAAAGAACAAAGAGTGTGGTGATGGTTGGAAGAATGAAATCCCATAAAAAGGGAGGTGTTTTTGAAAGAAAAAGTCTTTCACTCGGAACAACCCTCTTTGTACCTTATGTCCTTCATTTCTTTTGCCTCAGTATCATCCTAAGGCCCCATTATAACCTTCAAAGTCCTAAGTGATCGAAAGAAGCATGGGGTATACATGTTTTTAAAAGAAAAAGATGAGTTAGTGTTGCTACCCAATGCCCTAGCATTCTTTTCATGAGATTATGTCAATGTCACTTCATTTTCATACATGAACTTCGTTTTTAGATTACATGTGAGCATACTTTATTTTTGTGCACAAGAATCTATCTCACATGTACACACGGAGTGCAAGTCAGGATATCTAGAGAGTATTTCATTGTTAAGAGTGGTCTTCGGTGAGTCCTGCATTGAAGCTGAATTTGGCTAGCCAATCAAATGTGAATTTTATTGTGTAAGTGTTCAAGTTACTTATCTAATTCACACACACAAGAGTTTGAAAATAGATGTGTAGTTGTATACTTTAAACTAGTATGTGTGCTTATTTCGATCATCTGAGAAATGTGTTAAATAGCTCCCTGCTTGCATAATTGGGGAATATTGCTCAAGTTTTTTATATTTGAAATGAATTAGGAATGCTCGTGTTATTAATTATGTGACTTGCATTTTGGGTGTTCATTTTGATAGTTAAAGTTAGAAATCCATGCCTTGTATGTTGAATGCATCAAAATTTTAAATCACATTACAATTTTGATAATGAATTGGGCATGATGGTTCAAATTGTAGTTTAGAAGTGTAGTACATGTTTAGGGTGGAGTTGAGGTCATAAAGAGAGTGTTAGAATGTATAAGGTAGGCCTTGGAAGAAAGTAAAGAGGTAGTGGGTTGCTCATCAAGAGTATTTTTGCAACTAAGGCAAAACCTACCAGTATGCCATACCTGTGGGTTTTGGCTACTGGAGTTTAACCTATAGGTAGGTTTCACCTGGACTGCCAAAAATTAGGGATTTCAATTGATTTTTTTTTTTGGGAACCCTTCATTTACCTCTTAAATTACTGACCCTAAAGCTTCTCTCTCTCACTCAAAACCCTCTTAGGTTTCCAAATCGCCCTCCTTCTCCTTCAATCCTTCAATTCTCCATTCCTTGAGCTGTGATTTAGTGCAATCCAACTCTTTGAAATCTTAATTGTCGAAAATCCTATAAGCTCAAATCCTCTCTGCTTTCTCCAATCTATTCAAGAATCTCTCAATGGTTCGTCACTTAGAGGTCATTCATGAAGCTGCGGACCCAATTGAGGGTCTGTTCTTGATTTGTTTTGCATTCTTGTCTATGGGGGCATTATTGCATTGCATGGCCCGGACCAAGAAAATTGGACCTGACTCCTCTCAACCAGAGGAGCCCAGTAGTCGCAAGAGGAGTGGAAAAGGGTCAAGTTGGGACCGTAATGAGCAGAGAAAGAAAGCTAGGAATCAGGCAAGGATCCAGTTGATCCAGGAGAATAATGTAACCTATGAGCGTCACCTCGACCACATTTCCCTTGGTCAGAGGAATAAGCTTGTCATGCTCATCACGGCACATGGTATGATATTCTGGTTTGAGCCCGTGGACGGGTATAATTTATCAATGTGTCGAGAGTTCTACCAAACTCTCAAGGTGGTTGAGGTGAATGAAGTCGAGGTTTTGAGGACGAATGTTAGGGGAAAAATGTTCGAGGTGACTCCTGATGTGATTGCCACTCTCTTATGAAATTACAAGAGGCCACTTGATTCTCCACCAGTCTATCCTCATAACATTACCTGAGACAAGACCATTTCTGAGTTTGTAGGGTTGATGTATGAAGACCCTAGTCAATTCGAGGGGACAGTCCATGTTGGGGGATTGAAGCATTCCTATGGGTTGTTGAATAAACTTCTTTATTATAATCTACTCCCGAGGTGTGTAGAAAAGACTCCAAACATGAAGAAGTTGGCCATTTTAGGTGCACTCATGTCAGGAAAGACAGTTGACTTTGCCCTCTTTATATGGGAGGTAATGAAAGACTTTGCCGAGACACAAAATCCTAAGACCAATTTTCCAATCGGGAGCTTGGTGACCTGGATGTGCCATCACTTCAAGGTGAAGGCCTATGCCTTCGATAAGCTCACTCCCCTAAGACTGGGGCAATTGGTTAGACAAGTAGCTAAAAGAGAAAGGCAATGAATCAGGGGGAGCGAGGTAGGACTTTGGGCCCAGATTCTGAGGTTCCTGGACCATCTTCATCTGCCCTAGCTACGGAGCCTTCCATCCCGGGATCTTCATCTACCGGGCCATCCACAGCTGCACCAGTGTGCTCGATACCTCAGCGCCTCGATGCATTAAAGGCCACAATGTATGGGATAAAGGCATCAGTGCATGGTACAACAAAAATGATGGAGTTGTTCATGCGTACTTTTCCAGGGAGGCCCATCCCAGGAGTACCCACACCACCAGCTACTCGCCCCTCTGTATCTGCCCCCTCCACCTCCACAGTGGTTAAGGTAGATGATGATGACGATGATGAAGACACAGACGAGGATGTGGAGGGTGAGAGCGATTCAAACAGGGATGATGACAGTGATGTTAATGAAGATGGAGATGAGGAGTAGGTTGATTTGTGGTGTCTGTCTTTTATTTTTTAGTTGGATCATACGTACCTAGGATGGAGTCATTGACCTAGTAGAAGAATCCTTAGATCGTAGGCCATTTTTTCTCTCTTTGATGTCCGACTCCATGTACTCCAACTTTGAAACACATGAATGGAATACCATAATTTTTGTTTCTATCTGTCCAAGTTTATTTCTACAATTGCATTATGATTTATGTATTTTGATTGTTTGGGTAAATTTTTTATTTTAATGGATTGTTGTGTGTTAGACTCTTGTTTTGAAAATAAACTTTAGTGGGACTAGCAAAGCTCAAGTTGGGGGTGTGATTAGCACAAAACATTGCATATTTCATGTGCCAATACATTCCTTTTTCACTTGCTTTTGGGGATTAAATGAGTGAAATTGTGCTACTTGAGCTATTAACGAAGATTTGTGGTGTTTGCAGATAAAAGGTGATAAATGGTGCTTCTTAAAGCCTTCTCATATGGTTTGAGATGAATGATAATGAAAAGATGGCTTGAAGATAGCTTTGGAGGTGAGGAAACCAAAGAATCAACAAAAACAATGGAAAACCTATCGGTAGGTTTCAGCTACTTGACCTTAACCTACCGCCAAACCGACCGATATTTTAAGCCCACAAGAGTTTGACCTACCGATAGCCCATACCAATAGGTTGTACATATACGGCCCAGATTATGCATGTCGTGCTCTACTACCTTGAGGGTCCCACTAGACATTCTCTTGTCTACCTATGACACTTCTAAAACCATGGACATCCCTTTCACTTCTCTCATTGGACTTTTGAAGCCTTAGTGGTCAATGAGGAGAGAGAATAGAAGAGATGCTGGGTGTGCACACGGTCTGCACCCACCCTGTCCAGTCTACTCTTTTTCAGCCCTATGGATGGGGATCACATCACCTAGCTAAAGCAACACTCCATGGACGTTTTTTGTAAAGGGGGAGGGATTATGATGAGATACATTGTGATATAGAGAGAGAGTCTAGGAAGAAGATGAATGGTGTTAGAGAGAGAAGTTAAAATTTTTACATTTTCTTCCATGCATTGTCTTCTAATTTCTGGTAAGAATATTCTAAGCATTATTTGAAGTCTTCAATGCCATTTATTTCAAGTTACTTTTAAGTTTAATCTCTCATTAAAGATTTCACCATTAATGCTTCTATGTTTTTCAATTTCTTAGTTAGAAATGGGTATTGAATGCACTTAGTTTAGTTTATGTTTTCCTATATTAATTTAGCTACAATCTTCATTTCTTTATATTGTCTTTTATTTACATTATTATCTTTCCTTCAAGCATGAGTAGCTAAATCCTTAAGTTGGCTAATCTAAGGGAGACCTCCCCGTGAGGATTCCAATTCAACTCTTCTTCTTTCCTCCACTCGATGTACGGTGGTTCAGTTTGACTGGGTTGAGTGTGGACATGGTTGTGAGCCTTTGATATTCCGTAGACTTGTCATGATTTATGCTTAGATCCTCACTCTCATCTTGTCCTGAGCTTCCCACAAATCAATCGTTCATTTATGCATCATTAGAGGAAAGGCTTTGAGTTGAATTGGCATCCCCACTTGAATGAACCATTTGGATTAGCCAACACTTGTTTCCCATTTTATTTTCATCACAGCACAACCACAAACCAATTTCAAACAACAAAAGATTTTTACACTTTCCCTTTTGTTCACCGAAATCACCTTTAGCACGATTCACCTCTTTCCCTGAGGAGACGACCTTGGAGTATTCTTCAAGTAAAACTCGATATACAAAAGTCTTCTTGCGCTTGGGAAGCATTTTTGTTCATTTACACCCCACATTTCCATCATTCCATTCCATTTTCTCCGTCCCCTTTTTTTTTACATCTTTTCAAGGGAGAGTGACACTGATGAGAACTAAGGTGGATCTACTCTTAAAGATCCTTTGCATGTCTAAATGGGCCAATTACAAGATCAAGAGCTAAGAAGATCAAGGAAGCAATGCAAGGATTGAATAAATCCACTTGGGATGAAGCTAGCAAGAGCCTAACATTCAAGATGGGCTTGTAAGAAGGAGAACCAATTTTGATCCACTTGATCCAAACTGTGAAAGACATGAAGACATGACTTAGAGATAGGGTCTCTTGTTGTTAAATCTTTCAATTTGTTTAAAGAATTTTTATTATTAGTTTAGACTAAGTGGGTTTCAGGATACTTATCCCACATATGTCTTATTATTTTATTGGAACTAGGGTTTAGAATAAGTTACTGTAGCATGGTATTATTCACGTTACATTACCCGTGATACTATTCACTCAAGGGCATTTTTGAGAGAAATTGTCACAAATTTTAGTCTTTAGTTATTCCTATTAAGATTAGGATTTGTTTCCTTATTAGATTAGGATTTGTTTCCTTAGTAGATTAGGATTTGTTTCTTTATTAGTTTAAGCTTTGTTTCCTTGTAATGATCAACATTATAAATACGCGTTTAATCAATGAAAAAAAGGTGACAAAGCATCATGAATTTTGATTATGAGTTGAGTTGAGTTTACTCCTCTTGTTCTTGATTGAACTTCTGAACTTATCAAAGGTAAATCACAAATTTTGTGGCGTTCCTCCTTGTAATCTGGGTTCTTGAGATGGGTTCTTCAATGGGTCTAGATTATAATATAATCTAGGTTCTTGACACGAGTTCTCAACGGGTCTAAATTCTCCAGCCATAGACCTGAGTTTGGCTTTCTTGGGTTATATTTCCAAAATTATTGTCGGGTCTCAAAACAAGTTAATTGGGATTCACATCAGACACTCTCCTTCTTTCGTACTTGATATACTTTGAGGGATGATGTCGGAAAATTAGGGAAGACAAGGAAATAAATCCAAGCATTCTTCATGTTATCCTTCAATTTTCACCTACATGGTGATTAACTATATTATTGATTACCCAGCTGGATGTTTTATTTATGCTTTTTAATTGATTATAGACAGGTGAAGTCCTGACATCATCGATATTCATAACTATGGGCATAAAATCGGAGCTATGTTCTTTAATCTGAAATCAAATCATCATCTTTCGGTTAACCAATTGTTCACGCAGGGGGTTAGCTAATATTTTGTTATTGCACAAATGTAGCATTCAAACACACACGCATAATTCTAGAACCCTAAACTAAGGAGTGACCTTTCTTTATTGTAAACACTTTACATTATCTCTTGCACACAACTTTGTACAATACAATCACTCACTCTTTAAGTTTCTTTTGTCTTTGTCTCTATTGATCTTTTGTTTAGATAACCTCCATTAACTCCCGGGGGATTTGATCTCCAACTTAACTGAGTTATCACCAGAACTCGACCGCTTATACTTGGGCGTGCATATCTTTACTCGAGTCATATATATAAAGAAATAGAAACAAAACAAAACAAAAGTCTCCATGAGTTTACTATGGCAAATTGATAAAACCTATAATTAATGTCCTTTTTTCTTTTCTAATTCCTCTTGATAGAACCAAAACAAAATCAAATAAAAAATCAATTGCACCACAAAGCTATACTAGACACATAGAGATCCAAAAAAATGATAGAAAACCTACAATGCATGCAAAGAAAAATACACTACAATGTAAGACTCTATTTTAATTTCTTTTGCCCAGTCAACTGCTTAATGCTCCATTTGATTGAAATGAAACTGAGAAGAAATGAATGAAAATAGGAAAATTAATAGCGTTAGGAAATTGACTATTGTAATTGGTTAATTCTTTGAGGTCACAACAACTAGTTATGTAAGCCGAAAGGTATATGCATCATACAACGACTAAATTACCCTAGTAAACCTGAAGGTGAACCATTCAAAAGGTTTACTTTAGCTATTCAATCAACAAGTCGATTATTCAATGAAGATGGAGTTTCGGTTTATGCATTGAATCAAAAACATTGACTATAGCAAGATTTAACCCATCTATAACCAATCTTCTGACTATTACATAAAGCACCACTACGTGCATCATTGTATTGTGCATGAAGTACATAAAAACTTATAGATAAACTAGTATATAGCAATAAGTTTAGCTCGGTACTCATAACCATGAGCGTATAGTAATACAACACTGAACAGAAATAAAAATCATCCATCAATTAAGAGAGGTATAGACATCATAGCATAGGTAAAATATCAGCATTTCCATAACACAACCAATATTACACATGTTTTCACTATTTACTAAAGAGTATAAAGAGACTACTCACACTTCATTGCTATAGATGAGCAAGAAGGGTAAGATAATCTCATTACAATACAACACAAATACAAAACCAACGCAAGTAATCCTTCCCCAAGGAATAATTAAACACCCTCACTCTTATTACCAGCTAGAGCACAAAAGTAAGAGAGGTTCAACCCTCCAAGTAAGAAAGATGTTAAAGAAATGTAGAAGAAGAAAATTTCTTGCTTAGGAGTGTTGAGAGTAAGGTTTCTTCTTCTCTAACTTTGGTTTGCTTCCTCTGGGAAGTTTTCCTTCAAAATGATCGAACAAGCCTATATATAGGCTCCAGAAGACAGTGCAAGGTGACAGACACCCACAACACTCAATCAAGGCCTTTCATTGCGCAATTGGACCAATGGGAGAAAAGGAAGGGTTGAGACGGTTTAGGCCACCGTTCGGACGCCACCACCATCATCCGGACAGTGCTTAGTCTCTGGTTTTTTTGCATCAGCCCCCTTTGTTAACTTGTTGACTATGCTGGCGTTGGGGTGGTGGGCTAGCATCCAAATGGTGAGTGTCCTTGCTAGAATTACTCTTTCCTCCCTCCTTTGTTCATCTTCCGCACTTTTATCCTTCCAAGTTTCCTTAATTGCATACGAAACCCTACAAGATATACAAATTAAACATTAGTCACAATACAATTTAAGTTAAACATTTTAATTCAATTAATGCACATTATTAACCCTAAACCCTAATTCATTTATGCACTTTTTAGGGTTAATCATTCACGTTGGTTGCTTTTGTAGAGGACAACTAGTTCAGATATGCCTTGATAGATTGCAAATGCCACATCTTCGTATTTTCCCCATATTGTTCTCCTTTGGACTTTTTTGCCTAAGTGATTCGGGTCACCCACAAGAAAGAACATGTGGCGGGCCTTGGAAATTGAATTTTATATTGGACAAAACTTAACTACCACCTTCAAGTGGTATTGTACTCCCTAAACCACCTTCATTTTTTTTTTCATTTTTATCACTCTCATCATCCATGACTAGAAGTTCACTATGCACCTTTCACAAGTCAAGTGTGAGATGATTATGTTTCCTTTGTGATTTTTGTCCCTCTCCAACAACTTTTAAAAACTTTATAATCAAACTGTTGCACACCAACAACTTTTAAAAACTTTATAATCAAACTGTTGCACATCAAAGTAGAAGAAATTTGTACTTCGTCTTGTACCTTATCCTTATAAATTCATGTGCAACATGGCTTTTTGTATGTATTGTCTATCTTTGAAGAACATATACTTGAGGGAGACAATCAACAACAGATTTTTTAATGAAAACTGCAAGAATTTGTCCACAAGGAATTCCCATAAATTAAAACATATGACACGAGCAAACAACTTTCCTTTGCATAACATCAAGCACTACTTCATATATCGGCTTTTCTTTCCCAATTGGCATAACCTTATATGTCTTCACCATTCATTCCTTGTTATACTTAATTGCCTTATGCCTCTGGCTTGAAAACAATTCTTCTTGGAATAGTAAAAATAATTTTCTAGTATATACTTTTGTCGCCTCTGCCTCTATTTTATAACATGTCTTCAAAAGTACATTTGTGGTTATTGTTTTCACATCTTTTTCTTTCTTACCTGACATCTTTTGTCCAATGCTTTCTTGTATCGGTAAACAAAGTCACTTACCAATGTGCTTGAATGGACAAAATCTTTGAAAAAATTGTCCATACTCTCACTTCTTTGGGTTTTTGACATCCCGACGCAAAACAATGTCCTTATGTAAGCTGGGATCCATTTTTCACGACTCATGTATAAGTCTTTCGACCATCCATTCTCCCTTAATTCATATTTGGAAGTCAATTAATTCCCTTCATTTTCAAACTCTTCTATTGTAACCATGTCATGAATGCAATGATGGACTTCTACTTGAAATGAGGGATTCTTATTTAAAACGAGTCAAATGTTCAAGAAGTTTTGACAAAATATGCCACATGCACAAACGATGACTAGTTTTCAAAAATACCTGTCCAATTGCCTTTGTCATACCCTTGTTATCATCCGTTATAATAATAGTTGGAATGTATCCACACATAGCCTCAATCCAAGTTCTTAATAACCATGCATAAGATTCTACTGTTTCATTCACAAGTAAAGCACAACAAAACATAACTAATTGGTGATGGTGGTTGACTACCATAAAAGACACAAAAGGCATACGATAACGATTAGTCAAGTATATAGCATCAAAAGTGACTACGTCTCCAAATGATTGGCACGCCAGTCTTGACCTTCCATCAATCCAAAAATAATTAGCCAGACAACTATTTTCATCCATTTGAATTGCATAAACAAAGCCTGGATCCTCTGATTGTTTCTTTATGACGTAGTTATACATTCTTTGTGCATCCCCTTCTTTCAAAAGCTTTCTTCTTTTATTCTCTAAATAATTTTGGACATCCATTGTAACACAACCAACATTACAATTACCACCAGATTATTGAGTCAATACGGACATTATCTTTCTAGTTCATACACCAGCATCATTAAGCACATCAATAAGATTTCCATGAGCAGGGGTTATTTTTCTATGCCCTCGAAGTAACAATGTACTTTTTGGATAACATAACTCATGGTTATGGTCTACAACAAACTTAGATACTGCCCATTTTCCTTCATCCTTTTTCAAACCCATCATTGCTTTACATCCACTTGTGGTCACATAGGGACTAACTACATTCCTATGTTTCTTCTGATAGCTTGATTGATGATGATTAAGCTTGATGAATTCCGTTGTAGTATATCCCTATCCTTCGTACATCACCCTCATGTGTATATGACTTATATGGATGGAAGAATGTCATTCTCTCTCGAAATGATGTGGGAAATGGGGCAACGGAATGGTGAGAATGAAATGAAAATGAAATGCATGTGAATAAAAGTGCTCCTCAAGCACAAGGAGTCTTTTGATTATCGTGTTTTACTTGGAAGAGTATTCTAATGTCATCTCCTCAAGGAAGGAAGGGAGTTATGGTGTGCTTGACTATTTTTGTTGTATTCCCTTAACCCCTAGCTATCACCCTTTAGCATGTATAGTGTATGGATGAAGGGGAGTGTCACTCTCTATTAGAATAGTGTCAAAAGAAAGAGCAAGGTAATGGGGGAAATGAAATGATGTAAATGCAATGTGAAAATGCACAAAAATGCTCTCCAAGTGCAAGGAGACTTTTGCGGGTTGTGTTTTACTTGATGGTATTTCAAGGTCGTTTCCATGGGGAAGAAAATAAACCAAGGGGAAGATGATTTTGAATAAAAGAAAGTGAAAAAATCTTTTTTCTTGAAATTTGTTTGGTGAAGTGTGTTAATGAAAATGAAGTGAGAAAGATAAATGTTGACTAATCCAAGAGGTCACTCCAATAGGAATACCACCTCAACTTGAAACCCTCCTCCAATAGAGCATGAATGAACGATTGATTCATGGGAAGCTAGGGATAAAATGGGTGAGCATCTAAGCATAAACTGTGGCTAGGCCTATAGAGTATCAAAGACTCACAAACTTATCCACCCTCAACCCAGTCAAATAAAACCATTGAAATCTAAGAGAAGGGAGGAGAATGAGTTGAAATAGTATACCGAAATGGAGGTTTCCCTTGGATTTGCCAACTAAAATATTTAACTACTCATGCTTAATGGGAAACTAACAATATAATGAAGATGCATTGCAAAGAAGTAAAGTTCTTGAATGACTAAATGCAAGAGAAAATAAGCTATAAGTGAAAGTATGGAATACCCATTTCAACTAAGAAAATGAAGAAGTTCAATGCATTAATGAGGAAAGCTTTAAAAGGAGATTATACTTGGAATGAACTTGCAGGCAATAGCATTAAAGGCATTCAATGAAGCTTAAAAGATTCTTACAAGGAATTACAAGACAATGTATTGAAAGAAATGCAAAAATCTCAATTTTCTCTTACTAGAACACTATTCATCATCTTCTTCCTAGACCCTCTCTCTCTATATCTCTATCCAAAATGTGTGGACTTGCTGAATCCTCCAGACTTTGCTTGTCAAAATGTGCTTGGAGAGGTGATCTAGCATCCAGAAGTGACCTCTATCTATAAGGGTGTAGGAGAGATAACCAGGACAGGGGGAGTGCCGACCTTGTCTGCACACCCAACTTGTCTTCTCTTCTCTCTCCTCATTAATTACCATGGCTCCAAAAAAACCAAAGAGAAGTGTGAAATAGATGAATAGTATTGTGGGAGTGTCAGGGAAGCATGGAAGAACTGTTGGTGTAACCCTTAAGGCAGCAGAGCTTGAGATACAGAGATTTAAGGCAGACTCAGCAGACAGTACCAGTACTTCAAACACCAATGGCTTAAGCGTACCATTATTGCATACCGGTACTGTTTCTTCTGTTTCTTTCTTATTTTTTGATTTTTCAACTGTTGAGCTTTCCTCTAGCCATTCTTTCATCCCCAATCATCTCAATACATTTATGAGGGTCTTAAGAAGCCTTATTTAGTACTTTTTATCTACAAACGTCAAATATCTTTGTTAAGAGCTCAATTCATGCAACTCCCATTATTTAACTCCCAAAAGTAATTAAAATAAGATGATTAGCACATAGAAAAATACAAAGTTTTGTGCTAATCATGGTGAAGGTGATTTTTTCAAAATGAAAAAATGTAAAATCTTTTATTTGTGTTTTGGAGAGTGAAGTTTGTAAATGAAAATACAATAAAAATAAGTGTTGGCTAATTCAAAAGATTCACTCCAATAAGAATGCATAATCAACATGAAACCTTCCTCCAATGGTTTGTAGATGAATGATTGATTCGTGAGAAATTAGGGACGAGATGGTAAGGATCCAAGCATAAACCGTGACCAGGCCTACGGAATATCAAAGAATGGCAACTACATCCACTCTCAACTCAGTCAAACCCAACCATCGCACACCGACAGAGGAAAGAAAATGAGTTAAAATGAAAAATCCAAGAGGAGATCTCCCTTAAATTAGCCAACTAAAAATCTAGCCACTCATGCTAAAAGGAAAGGCATACAATATGTAAAGAGACATGTAAAGGAAATGGAGCATGAAACTTAACTTAAAGCAAGAAAACTTAAACTAAGAATAAAAATATTCAATACCCAATTTAAAAGCTTGAAATGAAGAAAACTTAAACAACAATGGTGAAATCTAGAATACTCAACTAAACTTGTAAAGCACTTGAAGTAAATGACATTAAAAGTAAATAATGAAGCTTGCAACAGTATTCAATACGATTACAAGTGAAAATAGAAGAAGGAAATGCAAAAATTCTAAGTTTTCTATCTACTATTTATCATCTTCTTCCTAAGCTTAGGTAGTCACCCCCTTTGAAATCTTGTGTGAATGCTGAATATATGGAGTGTTAGCTTTGCAATTTCGTCCATGGTGGTCCCCTAGCATGTGTGTGCAGGCCTCCTATCAATGAGACGTGAGATGATGGCTTGGACTGGCTAGGAGCAGCCTACCCAACAACTCCTCAAGCAGCCCCTTTCTCTTCCATCCACATTAATGTCTTTGCCTTTAAAGTCTTCAACAAGGATGTATGAGGCATGTAAAAGTGTAAGGAAAGTCAGGAAAAAGTGGAAGAATCAATGGGGAGACACTCAAGCAAGTGGAGCATGATTTTCAGATGTTCTAGGCACTTCACGCACGACGTACCAGTACGCGTACCTGTATTCTTTAGCTACTGGAGTTCGGCGTACCGGTACACTTTGTTGGCTCAGGACCAATTTTTGTAGAATTGTCATAACTTTTGATCCAATTGTCCGATTGACCTGAAATTTTGACACAATACAAAAGGCATCTAGATCTATAACTTTCATGTTTTTTACTTTTTCAAATTCAAAGCGGATAATGGTCAAATGGAGGAAAACCGAGGTAATGTAACCAAATGGTGGGTGTCGGTGCCTTCGTTCCCAAGCACCAATACCTCCTTGATTTCTTCACTTTTAAGCCTCTAAGTCCTCATGTAATGTGTCCATGCCTTCACCACACATCCATACTTAGTTGCAAGGCTCTAAAATACATGATTTATGCAATAATTACCTACAACATCGCAAATTCAACATTATCCATAATTTCAGATAACTCTAAGTACTTATATGCAAAAGTTGAGTTAAAATGCATATAATGAGGCCATCAAATAAGAAATATTTTGTGCTCATCAGATGACCTTCCCTATTACAAGAAAATACCACTCCAATTAATAACTTGTCAAAATCAGATAGTCGAGTATTACTTTTTCCAATGCTAAAACCTTTCTCCTTGCATATACTTTCTAACAAGTCATAACATCTTATAGTTCATAAAAAATCATTCCTTTACACAACTCTATAGGACCATCACATGAAGATGACTTGATAGATTGGTGGTTCATTTGATTCTCTGACAAATGCACGCTGTCTGTAAAACTCGAGAAATTTAATAATTTAATTAAATGGGTAATACGATAATTAAGTCATTTAATCACAGGTTAAAAATCTGAATTTTTATATAACTCAGATGATAAAATGGATCTCACTGTTGGAATCGTCTCGCGAAATCAAAATAGAAAGTCATTTTTCATTGAATTCTAAGACAGTGAAAATTTTTATATAAAACGAGGCGAAACGTGCGATTAAAATTCCAACAACTTGAGTTTTATTCGCGGGACCTACAATATAATTAAAATACCAATCAAATAATAAAAACAGGAAATGTGACACATTCTAGGCCAATTATATAAGGAGATTAAAGGGTAGAAAAAATCAGTTTTTCCTCCTCCCATTTTCTTGGCTAAAACGTGAGGGTGAGAGAGAGAGAGCCAAGAGAGATAAAGAGAGAGAGGTTCTAACTTCTTCATCTTCTCTATTCTTCTTCCTCCCATAATTCAAGATTCAACCGTTGGATCATCAAACCCCATGAACAAGAATCTCTATACTAGACGAGGGCAACCCGACAACACCAATTTCAACCATTTTTCCCCAATTTTGGAAAAAGCAAGGGTTAGGGCTAGGCATTGAAGAGTTATTTTTGGGTATTCTAAAGAGATTTTCTTCTTTGTTTACTCTACAAGAGTTATGGGTTCCTCCTATTTAGAATTACTTGCATTTCTAGGTATGTATATTGTATTTGTAGGGTTATGTAGAATGTTTACATATCCACCATATAGCTAGTGTAACTAGTGAGATGTTTGGCGAATTATTGAACATGTTATACCTAATTCTATTTGATTTGGGTGGTGAATATGTCATGTATGTGTGGAATGAATGGGTATGCAATGTGTGTTCATTTATTCCTTCTAGGTGTTTGATAAAATGCCTATGTACATGCAAGTGTGTTATTTGAGTTGGTAATGCTTATAACATGTTTGATGATGGTTATGGAATTTCATTATATGCCTTGTGATATAATTAATATTATGATGAAATGGAATTTCAATTGTACATTACATTACATATGTACGGGTTGCACTATAATTGTGGGCATTGACATGAGTGTGAATGTGTATGCATGGGTTTGGGTCAATCACCACCTAGTTAAGTTGATGGGTGGGGCTCAAGAAGATTGGACTAAGGTCCAATTGAGTCACTAGAATATTGATGAAAAAAGGTGTCGGGGTATAACAAAAAAGGATAGATCCTCCCTCGAGTACAAGGCCCGGTTTTGTCAATCACACACTAGCCGGTGGTGTAACGAGTTCATAAAAGTGTGTTGAGGTACGCAAAACTGGAGGTGGGAGTCTAAGAATTACCTACCCGAATAAAGACACAAAAATTAATAAATGGTCATTGGGTGTGTATAACATCAATGGCGAGAGTTTGGAATGTCCGGTTCATGACATACCATTACATCATGTGTTGTGCATGGGAACCCGGGAGTAGGTTAGAAGTTTGACATGCATTCATAAAATATCATTCATGGTTAACATGCTTAGTATCATTTAAATGTTACTTGTGTCATAGCTTAGTATCAGAGCATAGCAAAAGGTATCAAGGATAATCCGTAGTTTAATTAATGGCTAAGTGGCACTGGAAATTCAAGGTGTCACACTGTCAATGCATCTAAATTTTGTGCTACAACAAATCCTTCTTCGGTATAGTCATCAAGCAAAATTATCTCAATTCCGCCACTTTCAGTTACCATTTAACTTGTTCTGCACAAAATATAAAAATATTAAATTGTTGTATTCAATTAAAGGATACTAAAAAGTAAATAAAGAAATCACCCTGAAATAAAAAGGGAAAAAATTACTGATATCACATGTCATTTTTTTTAAATGGTATAACACCTATTAATTAAAAAAAAAAAGAGCATTGAGATATTATTTGGAATCAATACCAAATAAATCAATAAATAAACATAGAAATAAAAGGGTGCATGTGGGTTGAACAACCAAATTAAAGACCCACCGACTAGTGTAAATAAATAAGAACGCACTACATAATGTTCACTTTTTTTTCGTTAATGGCAATTTTAAGATGCCCAGCAAAAGATATATAGACATTATCAAATTTTAAATATTTAAACGGAAAAACTCACTGGGATTTTGGCTGAAGAAGACAAAAAGCAGCCACCGAAGAAGACAAAGAGCAGCCGCCGGAGAAGACGAAGTCGTTCATCTGTGTTAGAGTAGGACTCCAACTTTTGTTTCTAAATTTTTTATTATTCTTTTGGTTTGTTTCAACCCATGATTGATAAAGTGGGACCCAATAATTGTTAACCCAAGTAAATAAGACTCGCCACAAGATCCAACGCAAATGCGGTTAAGTTAAAGAAGTTTGGGTAATTGAAGACTGTTTTATAGTGTTGGATTTAAAAAAAAAAAAAGATAATGTGTCATTATATGAATGTTTGTTTGTAAACTCTCACTTTACCGTCTAACCGTGAAGCATTTAGTCTCTAAAATATCATGTCTAGTGTTAGTTTTTGTGTAGTCTACGTTACCATTGAATAGAAAAAAAAAGGCTTGAGGTCAAGTTTCTTGCCATTTCAGTATAAAAAGGAAACATGGGAACTACCAAATTGCTTTCTATGTTGACAACGTCAATTCCCTATTGCAGGAACCAACATGCCAATTGAAGGAACAAAGATGGACTTGCAAACAAAAAACGCATTCAAATAAAAAAATCAAAAAAAAAAAAAAAAGGGTTTGCCATGCCCAAATGTAGTAAATGCCATCCAAAATCGTACGCTTTTCGGCAAAAAACAAATTCGTAAAAAAACGATCACAATGAGTGAGATAGTTATTTTCAAACCAAAATTTGAAAAGTTAGGTTTCTAATTTCCTCTCAAGCCGTGAATCTCGTGGTCATGAAACTTTTTTGGATTTGTTCATATTTATGTGATTTTCGGTATATCAAAATTTTAGGGGATTCAATTAAAGATTCCAAAGCACGAGAGTATTCTAATGGCTTTGATACCAATTTTGGTAATTAGAAAAAGTTCTGCAAAAGCGTAGGATCAGAGATATATATTTTCGCTTTAATCCCAAACCGTTTGAGGATGCTCCACGCTTCTTTAGAATTTAAAAATCGTCTTTTTTTTATTGCTCGAACAGTGGAAAGAGAGAGAAAAAGAGTGAGAGAATCAAACATTGTGAGTTTTTATAATAATGTTCATTAGTTGCCTTAGGGTTTATGTAGACAACCAATAGGTATCTTGGGCAGAGCTAGGGGTGGCTCAAGACAATTTGGGGCCGAAAGCGATACTTCTAAATGAGGTCTTCTATGATTAGTGTTAATATTTTTTATTTAAAATTAATTTTTCATGCTTTTTGAGTTGCAAAAGTATTAATTAAGGTTTTATATTCAAGTTTTGCTACCATGTCTTTTTCAATTGATAGTATCGCTGATCAGTTAATTTTTCTTGTGACATAGTTGATCTTAAGTAAGATTTTATCAATTTTAATCTTGAAAAGATTCTTTCCGCATAAGCAACTGTTACAAGAATTGTTAATAATATTCAATAAGTAATGCATGCATTTGAAAAAGAATCTAAATTTTTTATATAATTTAGTATCTCAATTGGAGTACTTTCTAACATTTGTAAAATTTCTTTTAAAACATTTAGTTCTAAAAATAAATCTAAGCCATTAATATCGGGAAAAAAATCGTGTTTTAAAAAACATTTGAGATCCAAACAATATTGTTTTAAACTATCATAGGTCAATGATTTTAATTTTTCTAAGTTAAAAAAAAACCAAAAATATTTTCATACTTTTGTAATTGTTCAAATCTATTTTTTAGTGAAGAAATAGTTTAATCAATTATTTATGAAAAATAATCAATTCCAAAAGATTCTTCAATAGATTGTGTTACCTTATCATCAAATTATTTTTTTCTGCGAACTTTACATTTTTCACGAAATATAGGTTCTATACCCATTTCACATGCAATCTCTTTAGATGAAATCATAGCATTTATAAATCCACTTTCCCTATATTTTTCAAAAAAAAAAATGAGATCTTTTAATTGATTTATAGCAATATTAATATGCATGTCTTTTGATTGTAAATATTTACTAACTAAGTTGACGAAAAATAAAATATCATACCGAATAGTCTAGCCCAATAAGAATTCAAAATTCTCAATCTCATATGTTGCTAAACAATTAGCTTCACTCCTTGTTTTAGGATCTTCACTAGTTTCCGCTAATTGAAATAATGCATCTCTTATTCTTGGAGCTTGAAATCTTATTGCTTTAACACTTTCAACACGACTTTTCCAACATGTTTGTGATAATGACTTAAGAGTTAAACCTTAAATATTATCTTGTAAAAATTTTCTTCGTTTTGTGGAAGAGAAAAATAATGAATATAAATGTTATACTATTCCAAAAAATGATATAACTTTGGGACAAGAATTAGCCATATCACAAAGTACTAGATTTAAATTATAACAACCACATGATGTGTAAAATACTCTAAGATTTATATTGAGTAGGCTTTTTTCTACACCTTGATGTTTTCCTATCATATTAGACCCATTATCATATTCTTGTCCTCGTACATTATTAATATCTAATTCAAGATTACATATTATATCTATAAGTTTATCAAATATATATTTTCCACTCGTAGCATCTACTTTAATAAACTCTAAAAAATATTCTTCTATTTTTATTGGACTTATTTTAATATCTATGCATCGTAATATGAGAGACATTTATTTTTGATGACTTGCATGGGGAGTACATGTAACACCCCACCCACGTGGCAAGATATTGTCCGCTTTGGGCCCACTGGCCCTCACGGATTAGTTCTTTCTAGCATCCTTGGGAAAACACGTCTTTCTAAGTAAGGACTAAGGGCTTACATATAAAGCCCAGCAACTCCCTCTCCCTAGCCGATGTGAGACACCAGGACTATGAATCCTTTTACCAGGAACCTCATAATCCACCCCTTTAGGGCTGCACGTCCCCGTGCAGCATAGGCATAATTACCAGTAACCTCCCGCCCACACGCGAGCACGGCAGGGGCCCACCCTAGAACCAGGCGAGAGTCGGATCTGATACCAAACTTTGTAACTCCCCAAATACCACCTTGGACAGCATTACATTCTAAAACTATTTACATCAGGAGGGCACTAACAAAATCCATCAATAAATAAATTTTATTCATCATATATATATAATGTCTACAATATTGCCCCAAAAGAATAGACTCATTTTGGCCTTTACATTCCAACAACTAACTAATGTAGCGCAGCTAAAATCAAAAGAAAACTAGACTTCACAATGTCTCCAAAGAATATCCTAGTCTAGTACAAAAGAATGTGTCGCTCTAAGAGTCCATCTTGGTATCCACATTCCTGTCTAGCCGAGTCTCCTAGTGTATGGGCTCCTCCACTCCCAACTCCTTCTTAAGAGTATAATTTGAAAAACATTGGTTGTAGGGGGTGAGCACGAAGTTTTGCAGAAAAATTCTTCCGAATCCGAAAAAGGTTTAGAAGACCATATAAAAGCGGCCGGTCTCTTTTTTTTACAAATATCATATACAATTTTGAAATAAAACAGGGACATTTTAAACAGATCTCAAGTTTATGAACAACAATAAATTTAAACGGAGAGGTGAAACCAATTAACACAATGAGCCATACAATTTTTAAAAGTAAACCAATAACCCACACATGATATAATATTGTCCTCTTTGGCATGAGCATCCTTACAAGGAACCTCTCACCCTCAAGGTTTTGTCTCTCAAGCATCCTTACATGAAACCTCCCGAGAATACCACATATTGTCCTCTTTTGACATGAGCATCCTTACAAGGAACCTCTCACCCTCAAGGTTTGGTTTCTCAAGCATCCTTACAAGGAATCTCTCACTCATGTTCATCCAAACAACCATTCAAGAAGTATAATACCACCAACTATCTCAATTATCCAACTTATTCTCTCAAACCACAAGTAACTCCAAAAATCCTCAATTCTTCACACGTGATAATTTCAAATAGAACAATTTAAAGAAAAATATACAAGAGTTCATTATCAATATCATTTTATTACTCAACACAAAGCGCTAGAGTTTTCAAAACCAAGTTTGAGTGAATATAGAGAGTGAAGTTCATATTTCTCAAAAACTAGGAATTTTGATGGCTCTCCAACCATCCTTTTGTTCAACACATGATAAAGTTTGCAAGAATATTAAGAAATAAGGAACTCATAGCAAGAACATATCATTAAGAGTCAAATCCTACATATATAATAACACTAGCATCAATGAAAAAGAATGGAAGAAAACTCCTACCTTGAATCAAACATTTCAAAGTCCAAATCAAAAGTCCAAGCTCTAGAGACCTCATTTCTCCTCTTTCTTCTTTCTTTTATCTTCTCTTAGGGTTCTAAAGTGTTTAGGGTGAGAGTGGAATGTAGGAATGGGGTAAAATGTAGTGAAAATGGGTGTTTTAAATGGACCAAATCCCGACTTTTGCTGTGCAGAATTCGAATTTCTTTCGGGTCTACTGGTAGGCCCTTCCGGTAGTGTAAACCCCCACATCTCTAAACTATCAACAATCATCCAATTAGTTTCGTTTTGCATTTAACGTCTCCATTTACATCCTAAATCAAATTATAAGAATAATAAGTATAAAATACTAAATAATAAAAGAGAAAAATATGACATTTTGCATTCTCATCAATGAGCTAGCTTAGAGGAATTGAAGAAAAATTTTGATAGATATACTAGTTCTACATCATGTTGTTATGGATGATTCTAGGAGACGGATGATAATTTGATTTTGGTTAATGAATGATGCTAGACATGGATCCTTATGCAAGTCATACTACCTATATTGGAGATGGGTATGAGATAGGATTTGTGAAAAAAGACACTCAAACTCGAGTTAGACAAGTATAGAAGAACCGAGCAGTCCGGCATACTACCTTTCACCAATTTGATCATAACTCTTTGTTGAAAAGTCCAAATTGCGCACCGTTATTTTTGTTAGAACCCTAACTCGTATATCTTTCCAACCACATAGGTCACACATACTAGAAATACCTGAGTCAAAACAGTTTATTCTCCGAAGTTGACCAAAAATCAACACTGTGATGTTCCTTGGATAGTAAAGTGTTATGTTTTCTTCTTAGACTTTGAAGGTGTAAACCCCCACATGTTTATATTAATATAGTAATGTACTTTTTTTAGTAATTCTTATATATGTAATGACTTAAGAATAAATCATATGTATATTGAAATCGTAAGAATAGCACATATAGCGGTTCGGAAGAATAAAATAATAATTTTAGTGTTTCGAGTGTAAATTTATTTTTGTTTTGAGATAAATCATAAAACTAAATATTTTTAAGTTAAAATAACATTTAAAATGAATCCGTAGCATCGAAAAACCTTAGGGTAGTCATATGGATCAAATTGGAGTTTTTTAGTGGTAAAACAGTAATTTTAGAAAAAAAACTCAAATTAGCCCATGAACAAGAAAAAAATGGGACTGCTGGGTTTAAACCCAGATTTCAGCCCCTTTGCTTCTATTTTTTCTTCACATCTCTCACTCCAAACCTCTTAGCACCCTAGGAGAAAATAGAGGAAAGGAAAAGAGGGATAAAGGAGGTCTCTAGTGCTTGAATTTTGGTTTGGGACTTTGATTCAAGGTAGGGGTTTTCTCTCATTCTTGTTCATTGATGTTAGGGTTAATATATATGTATGTTTTGGACTCCTAATCATATGTATTTGCTATGGGTTCTTTGTTTCTTGGTCCTATTGCAAATATTATCATGTTTTACACAAAGTTAGGATTGAATACCCATGAAATCTCTTGATCTTGCTTTAAAACCCTAGATTTTTAGAAATATGGATTTCGCCCTCTATATTCACTTAATCTTGGTTTTAAAAATTTTAGTGCTTTGTGTTGAGTATTAAAATGAAATTATTGATGATCTCTTGTATTTTTTTATTAAATTTGTTATATTGGGAATATCACTTGTGAGAATTATGGATTGCTGAAATTTGCTAGTAAATTGGGGATTTATGGAATTATTGTTATGTGAGATAATTTTTGGCATTGTATCTCTTGTGTGGTTGTTTGGATGAACATGGGCTGCTATTGACCGGGTATCATGGAGTGGGTAGACGCCTTCGTACTCCGTGAGGGTATGAACTTTTCCTACCACTCGTGGTGGGGTTAGTGCCTTGCGAGGACTAAACCACTATTGCTCACGAGATACCGTGGAAAAGGGTTTGTATACTAATGTCTGGGTTGGATACGTCACTGTCATAGTGTTGGCATACGCCCTTCCTAAAGATTGGATATCCTTGCGAGGAATTGTGCGTGTGTGTGTATGTGAATCGTGATATTTTCGACGGTGACCATGCGAGATCTTGCTTCACACTTGAGATACGAATACAGTTATGGGTTATTGTTCATTGTACTAAAAATAGTTTCTACAAAAATTTTGGGAAGTATGGGATTTCGCAAGAACTTATGAGAAACGGTTTATGGTGGAATGGATTATTAATGGTATATTGTAACACCCCAAAATACACCCTGGACGGCATTACATTCAATCACCATTCATACCATGAGAGCACTAAGATAAACCATCAATAATAATAATAAAAAAAAGACTTCCTAACATTAATCCATAACATTTACATCAATAACCCAAAAGAATATGCCATCTTTGGCCTTTACATTCCCAATGAAAATTTACTATTATAGCGCAGCGGAAATTACAAAATAAATCTAGACTATACAGTGTTTCCAAAATAGTATTCTAGTCTAGAACAAAAAGTAAATGACATCTCTAGATGTCCCACTCAGGATCTAAGTATCCCTCTAGTGAAGCCTCCCCAAGGTACGGCTCGTTAGCACCGAGTACATCCTCTGGCCCAACACCTGAAAAAGGTTTAACTGTAGGGGGTGAGCACTAAGCTCTGTAGGAAAATCCTCCCAAACTCAAACAAGGTTTAGAAAATATGTCAAAATGGGTCGGTCTCATTTCAAAAAATATCATATATAGCTTTTGAAATAAAATTGAGACATCTATACAGATCTCAAGTTTAAATAGCAACGGTAATTGAAATGGATAAATAAAGAAGTGAAACCAAGTAGAGTGGACAACAAATTTCCAAAACATAATTCATTCCACCATACACCATTTCCACAAGTTCTTGTGGCATCCCATACTACCCCAAGACTCTTGTGAAAATCGTATCTGGTAGAATGAATAATGACTCGCACAGTATTCGTATCTCATATGGTATAGTATTGTCCTCTTTGGTGTGAGCATTCATACAAGAAACCTCTCACCCTCAAGGATTTGTTTCTCAGTAGTTCTCTTTGACAGCATGCATACAAGCAAACTCTGCCTATAATATGGTCCTCTTTGGCAGCATGCATACAAGCAACCTCTGCCTCAAGGTTTTGTTCTCAATACCAACAACTCTCTCAAATAACGACAATTCCATAAATGACCAAATTCACATGTAACCTTCCAATAGAACAATTTTAGAAAAGTACATGAGATCATCCAATAACACTATTTTATTGTTCATTATAAAGCACTAAAGTTTTGAAGTCAAGAACACATGAGTAATCAATTTTTGGAATTATTACAAATAAATATGAAGCTTGAAAATATAAAATAAAGGCGTAACAAGCTTAAAAGTCATGAACAAAGGAGAAGTCAAGAATAACGGAATAATCAAGGTTTGAATTCACTAACAACAGATTTTTAAGTTTAGGAACCACGAACAAGAGAACCATCAAGTCTTGGAATCAAGAATAAAGAATATCAAGTATTGATGTCAAGAATAAAAGAAAACTCAAGGGTTGAAATCAAGAGCAATTGAATGTCGAGTCTTGAAATCAAAAGGTATGAATCACAAGGGTTAGAATCAAAAACAAACGAATATCAAATTTAAATAGCAAGAACAAATGAAGAAATCAAGAGAAAATACAATTCCCTTGGAAACTAGGGTTTCGAAGGCATACAATGAGATTTAGTGGTTACCCACCCATAACCTAGCTTAGAACAAGTAATATTTATGTTTGAAAACCAATAATGAAGGAGGAATCAAGAGAATCACACATCTCTTTTGTAACTAGGGTTCGAAATGAAGAAAAGAGGATTAGTGGTTGCTCAAGCATAATACGGTTTACAACAAGGAAAATATATTCAAAAGTGACAAGAAATTATGATTTTATAGCCAATGGATATGATTTAGAGTCAAAGGAAATACATATGTAATAACCCTAATCTCAATGTAATAGAATGGAAGAAAACCCCTACCTTGAATCCAAGAGTTTTAAGCTAACCCAAGCTCCAAAGATCTCCTTCTTGTCTTCTCTTAGGGTTCCAAGAGGTGTGGATAAAGGTGTAGTAAAGGTGTAGAAGAAGAGAGGAGAAGAATGGTGTTCTTGAGAAATTTCGGTTTTGATTTCTATAAGGTGTGAAGCTATCTTGATCTTGATGTTTTTCCCTTTCTTTATCTCCTCCTAAGGCTTTAGGATGTTTGTGGTGAGAATGAGATGAAGAATGGGGCAAATAGGGCTTAGAATGGGGTTTTAAAACCCAAAATCCTGACTTTTTAACTGTTCGGAAGGCTTCAGAGAAGCAGTACCGGTACTGGGTACCGGTACCGTTTAGCTACTGGTTTCGGGGTACCGGAACCATATGGTACCGGTACCGGGTACCGGTACCGTTTGACTACCTCAACTTCCCGGGAAGTTTTGACCCTTTTGAGGTCGAATTAAAAAATTTTCATGAGATACACTTTTGTAGCACTAGATGTCTACTATCTACTGCAAAAATTTCAGATCAATTAGACATAAGGATAAAAAGTTATGTCCAAAATACTAAGAGGTGTCCAAACTATTTTCTACCCCGACATTTACATAAGGTGTGTTTTTATTCCGGAGTACTTCCAAGCTTCCAAGGCACCTCATATTACCTCTCCAAAGGTTTTTCGACCTTCCGGATTCAATGGAGACCTTAGTTTGACCTAAAAATATTTAAAAACTTATCTCATCACCCTTTCTAAGTTTAAACGTCTTCGAACTTAAACTTCAAAACTCAAATTGCCTCCCTAGTATTTATTCCTACTATTACCATCCATATGGTTCATTCTCACCTCATTATGTTTATATATGAATCACCAAAATAATTATATCACTATATATCTATATACATATATTAAAGAGAATGCGGGGTGTTACATATATTGTGTTCATTTATTTATTTAATTACTGTTGTTACTTAAACTTGAGATCTGTTTAAAATGTCATTATTTTATTTCAAATGTAAATATGATATGTTAAAAAATGAGACCTACCGTTTTACATGTTTTTCTAAAACTTGCTCGAGTTTGGGAGGATTTTTCTACAGAGCTTCGTGCTCACCCCCTACACATAAACATTTTTCAGATTATGTACTACAAGAGGAGCTAGGTGTTGATGAACCGGCACTTGGGGAGATTCCCATAGACGGGCATGTGGACCCCGAGACGGACGCTTAGAGCGACATGATTTTTAATTTTATTTTCCTAGGAAGGTTCTTTTGAGGCAATGGGAAGCCTAATATTCTTTTGTTATTCCTCTGCAAGAATTCAGTTTATCTTTTGCGATGTAAATGTCATAGTGGGCATATTCTTTTGGGACAATATTGTATCTATTATAAATGATGAATGCATTTCTTTTGGTTATGAAATTTATTTAGTTGCTCTCATGACTTTGAATGGTTACTTATAAATGGACCTTTTGTGGTCAATATTTGTCCATAAATGGACCCGGTGTGGTCAATATAATATAATTGCACATGTTGTGTTTTGGGTAGAGTTCCCCGTACAAAGGAGACTCTACCCGAATTTTGTTAAATTAAGGACCCTCGATTTTGGGGGCGTTACAAATTTTGGTATCAGAGCCTAGGCTTTAGGTCTTACATGGGAGCTGTAGGTTATGGATCACCACTAGAAAAGTAGGATTAGGTTGAAGGAAATTATTGGTCTAATTTTATATGAACCTTATGCTTTAGATTGAAGTGATATTTAGGATGTCTTGTACATCAATGAAACTAAATTGTGAATTGATGTGCAGGATGGACGATGGACGTGGACATGGTCGGGGAGGTCAAGCACACCCACCACCGCCACCACCTCCCGATAATAATGAATAGAATTTATTAATGCCCAAGGGAACTAACCACTCTAGTACAACACTAGAATGGGAATAAAAATCACAATGGAGGGACCCATCCACTAGCCCAAGTGTCGGGCAATGGCGACGGCAACCAAAGGATGGTAGTTCTTCGGGAATTTCTGAGGTAACACCCGCCTACCTTTCAAGGGAGCTGTCGGGTGAAGAAGATAAATGCGGATAAATGGATCTGCCGGGTGAAGAAGATATGTGATGATATGGGAATTGTCGAGGACTTGCGGGTTGGCTTAGCTATCTATTTGTTAGAGGGGGAGGTTGACCATTGGTGGGAATCTGTAAAAAGACGAAGGAACATGGATGCTCTCAATTGGTAGGAGTTTGACCAAATCTTCCATGACAAGTACTTTCCTGAATCAGTCAGAGACAGAATGAGTGCCGATTTTCTTGCTCTACGGTAGGGTAGCATGACGGTGGCCGAGTATGAGAGAAGGTTTGACGAGCTCTCTCGCTATGCTACGGAGTTTATATCTACTGAGGCCAGGAGGGCCAAGCGCTTTGAGCAGGGCCTGAGGCCTGCTATCAGGGAGAAGCTTGTGGCTCTCAAGATCAAGGATTATGGGGATCTAGTTGATCAAGCAGCACTCAGGAAGAGAGATATTGAGGACACCCAGCGGTGACAGAATTTCACAAAGGGAGGTCCGATCAGGACAGGCACTAGCACTAGTGGAGTGCAGTGGACGGCACCATACCGATGTCCAGACCAGGCAGGCGGACAGAGACTTATGACAGCCTGGGGAAATGGAGTTACTCAAACTAGAACAAGCACTGACCCGCGTCACTGTTTTGCATGTGGAGAGTTTGGGCACTTCAAAAATCAATGCCTATAGTTTCCACCAAGGACCACTCAAGCAACAGGCCAGGTATCAGCAAACAGGACACCACCATAGAAACCACAACAACCAAGACCGTTAGGAGCTACAGCCCCTGGCGGCGCGCTTATTCAGGAAGAGTATTTGCCTTGACCCAACCGGAGGAACGACCTCCAATGCAGTTGTTGAATGTATAATTCTTCTTTATAATTCTTGGGCTCGAATCTTATTTGACCCTGGTGCTACACATTCATTCATACACACTGCATATGCAAGTAGTTTGGAATTGGGCTTCGAGAAACTAGAACATGCATTGAACATTGACTTGCCTACGGGAGAACGGTTGGGTACCAGCCGGGTCTGCAAGGGTTGTGTGCTTCGTATTGGAGAGCACAAATTGAGTATGGATTTGGTTCTTTAGATATGAAGGGGTATGACATTATCTTCGGGATGAACTTGTTGTCCGCTTTCCGGGCGGTAATGGATTATTTTCGTAAACGAATTTCATTTCATTTACCGGGAGGAGTAGTTTTTACTTTCATGAATGATCGCAATTCTTCCCATCTATTTCCCACTACGGGAAACAGATTTTTAAAAGCTAAGGCAGGGAGCACTTTAAGTTTCTTGGCCAGCTTAATGGGAGATGATCGAGATAAATCCCATGTGAACGTGGTATTGGTAGTATCGGATTTTTTGGATGTATTTTCAGATGAACTACCCGGGTTACCCCCACAAAGAGAGATTGAGTTCAAGATTGATCTCTATCCGGGAACAGAACTCATATCCATTGCTCCCTATAGAATGGCACATTTGGAGTTGAAGGAACTAAGGAAGTAGTTAGACCATCTGTTGGCCATTGGGTTTATCCGTTTGAGTACTTCACTTTGGGAGCCCCGGTCCTCTTTGTGAAGAAAACGGATGAAACACTGAGGTTGTGCATGGATTACCAGAGGTTAAATCGGGTTACAATAAAGAATAAATACATTTTTCCATGAATCGATGACTTATTTGATCAGTTGAGGGGTTCGAAGTATTACTCCAAGATTGATCTTCGCACAGGGTATCATCAATTACGGATAAAGGAGAAAGATATTCCTAAGACTGCTTTTCGTACCCGGTATGGTCATTTCGAGTATAGGGTGATGCCGTTTGGATTGACTAATGCTCCAGCAGCCTTCATGGATTTGATGCACAGGGTATTCCAGTCGTACCTTGATCAATTTGTCATTGTGTTTATTGATGACATATTGATTTATTCACAGACTCAAGAGGAACATGCACGTCATCTCTCTGTTGTGTTACAGACATTGAGAGAACATAAGTTATATGCGAAGATGAGTAAATACGAGTTTTGGATGAAGGAAGTAAAATTCCTTGGTCATGTTGTGTCCGAGCAAGGGGTAGTTGTTGATCCCGCAAAGATTGAGGCCGTGATGAAATGGGAACCACCAAAGAATGTGACCGAAATACGTAGCTTCTTAGGTTTAGCAGGTTACTATCAGAGGTTTGTGGAAGGGTTCTCCAAGCTAGCGATGTCGATGACTCGCCTTACAAAAAAAGGGGAGAAATTCGTGTGGACTCAAGTGTGTGAAATAGCCTTTCGTACCTTAAAGGAGAAGTTGACGACGGCTCCTGTCCTCATCATTCCGAGCGGTGGGGAAGGATACGATGTTTACACTGATGTTTCGCTACAGGGCTTGGGATGTGTGCTAATGCAAGGAGGAAAGGTGGTGGCTTATGGCTCAAGGCAACTCAAGACTTGGAGCTTGCCGCAGTAGTTTTTGCCCTTAAGTTGTGGAGGGGCTACTTGTATGAAGAGAAGTTCCAAGTGTTCTCTGACCATAAGAGCCTCAAGTACATATTCACCCAGAAAGACTTAAATCTTCGGCAAAGAAGGTGGATTGAGTATCTAGAAGACTATGATTTCACACTCAACTATCATCCGGGGAAGGCGAACGTAGTAGTAGATGCACTAAGTAGGAAGTCTCGGGGTGAAATCAATTTCCTTGTGGTGAATAGGTGGAAGATGATGGATGCCTTGGAGGAATTCGACCATGCCTATTTAATCTTGTTTCCCAACCAATGCTTCGACAAAGGATCGTAGAGTTGCAGCGGTTAGACACCGAGTTGGAAGCTATCCGGGGTAAGTTGGGGAGGAATGAAATTTTTGAGAATTGGGCGATAAATGGTGATGAGTTACGGTTTCGGGAAAGGCTATGTGTACCCGATGATGACCAAGTAAGGGAAGAAGTGTTGGGCGAGTGCCATTGTTCCAAATTCTCCATACATCCAAGTAGTACCAAAATGTATAGTGCATGAAATGGCAATATTGGTGGAAGGGAATGAAGAAAGATGTGGGTAGATACGTTTCTAAATGTGTGGTGTGTCAGCAAGTGAAGATTAAGCATCAAAAGTCCGGAGGATTATTGCAGTCCTTGCCTATTCCCGAGTGGAAGTGGGATCACATCACCATGGATTTCGTTTCGGGTTTACCACAGACTTCATGAGGACATAATGTTGTATGGGTCATCGTAGATAGACTCACCAAGTCCGCTCATTTCTTGAGTATGAAGACCACGGACAACTTAGAGACCTTGAGCAAGTTGTATATCCGCGAGATCGTCAGGTTGCATGGAGTTTCACTATTTATCATGTCGGATAATGATTCTCGTTTCGTGGCACAGTTTTGAAAAAGTCTTCAAAGAGCTATGGGGATAGAGTTACACTTCAGCACCACATTTCATCCTCAAACCGATGGTCAATCCGAGAGAGTAATACAAATTCTAGAAGATATGTTACGGGCTTGTACGTTGGATTTCAAGGGAAGTTGAAGTGATCATTTGTCGTTGGTGAAATTCACATATAACAATAGCTTTCAAGCAATTATTGGGATGGCACCGTATGAAGCATTGTATGGAAGGCCATGTCGATCACCGACTTATTGGTTAGAAGCGGGCGAAAGCAGTTTATTTGGGCCGAAAATTATTCGGGAGACTACGAAGAAGATTCAACTCATCCGGGAGAGACTATGCATAGCACAAAGCCGACAGAAAAGCTATGCGGATAGAAGACGAAGACCATTGGAGTTCCAAGAAGGGGACTATGTGTTCCTCAAAGTTTCACCCAAGAAAGGAGTATTTAGATTCGGCAAGAAGGGAAAGTTAGCGCTAAGATATACCGGGTCATTTGAAGTGATCAAAGTTGTGGGCAATGCGGCGTATCAATTGCGGTTACCAGCTCAGTTGTCTGGGGTACATGACGTATTCCACGTGTCGATGCTAAGAAAGTGTCAATCGGATGCAACGCCGGTCGTAGACTTAGAAGATATTGATATTCAAGACGAAACGATCTATGAAGAACAATCGGTGAAGATTCTCGACGCCAAAGAGAAGGTGCTCTGCAACAAAGTCATCCGACTAGTGAAGGTTTTGTGGCAACACTATGTAGTGGAAGAAGCTACTTGGGAACCGGAGCTAGAAATGCGAGAGAAGTACCCGCACTTATTCGCTACTTGAGGTAAGTTTCGATGACGAAACTTTCTTTAAGGGCGGTGGATTGTAAAGCCCCCACATCTCTAAACTATCAACAATCGTCCAATTAGTTTCGTTTTGTATTTAACGTCTCCATTTACATCCTAAATAAAATTATAAGAATAATAAGTATAAAATGCTAAATAATAAAAGAGAAAAATATGACATTTTGCCTTATCATCAATGAGCTAGCTTAGAGGAATTGAAGAAAAATTTTGATGGATATAGTAGTTCTACATCATGTTGTTATGGATGATTCTAGGAGACGGATGATAATTTAGTTTTGGTTAATGAATGATGCTAGACATGGATCCTTATGCAAGTCATACTACCTATATTGGAGAGGGGTATAAGATAGGATTTGTGAAAAAAGATACCCAAACTCGAGTTAGACAAGTATAGAAGAACTAAGCAGTCCAACAAACTACCTTTCACCAATTTGATCATAACTCTTTGTTGGAAAGTCCAAATTGC
>CM042191.1:15072284-15135945 GCA_023539305.1 Ilex asprella
TCATATGTTTATATTAATATAGTAATGTACTTTTTTATGATTCTTATATATGTAATGACTTAAGAATAAACCATATGTATAATAAAATTGTAAGAATAGCACCTATAGCGGTTCGGAAGAATAAAATAGTAATTTTAGTGTTTCGAGTGTAAATTTATTTTAGTTTTGAGATAAATCATAAAACTAAATGTTTTTAGGTTAAAATAACATTAAAAATGAATCCGAGGCATCGAAAAACCTTAGGATAGTCATATGGATCAAATTGGAGTTTTTTAGTGGCAAAACCATAATTTTAGAAAAAACCCAAATCAGCCCATAAACAGTAAAAAAAAAAAACGGGACTGCTGGGTTTAAACCCAGATTTCAGCCCCTTTGCTTCCATTTTTTCTTCACAACTCTCACCCCAAACCTCTTAGCACCCTAGGAGAATATAGAGGAAAGGAAAAGAAGGATAAAGGAGGTCTCTAGAGCTTGGATTTTGGTTTGGGACTTTGATTCAAGGTAAGGGTTTTTTGTCACTCTTGTTCATTGATGTTAGGGTTAATATATATGTATGTTTTGGACTCCTAATCATATATATTTTCTATGGGTTCTTTGTTTCTTGGTCCTATTGCAAATATTATCATGTTTTACACAAAGTTAGGATTGAATACCAATGAAACCTCTTGATCTTGCTTTAAAACCCTAGATTTTTAGAAATATGAATTTCTCCCTCTATATTCACTTAATCTTGGTTTTGAAATTTCTAGTGCTTTGTGTTGAGTATTAAAATGAAATTGTTGATAATCTCTTGTATTTTTTTTATTAAATTTGTTATATTAGGAATATCACTTGTGAGAATTGTGGATTGTTGAAATTTGCTAGAAAATTGGGGATTTATAAAATTGTTGTTATGTGAGATAATTGTTGGTATTGTATCTCTTGTGTGATTGTTTGGATGAACATGGGCTGCTATTGACCGGGTATCATGCAGTGGGTAGACGCCTTCGTACTCCGTGAGGGTATGAACTTTTCCTACCACTCGTGGTGGGGTTAGTGCCTTGCGAGGACTAAACCACTATTGCTCACGGGGTACCGTGGAAAAGGGTTAGTATACTAATGTCGGTGTTGGATACATCACTGCCATAGTGTTGGCATACGCCCTTCCTAAAGATTGGATATCCTTGCTAGGATTTGTGTGTGTGTGTGTGTATGTATGTGGGTCGTGATATTTTCGATGGTGATCATGCGGGATCTTGCTTCATACTTGAGAAACGAATACTGTTATGGGTTATTGTTCATTGTACCAAAAATAGTTTCTACAAGAATTTTGGAAAGTATGGGATTCCGCAAGAACTTATAAGAAACGGTTTATGGCGGAATAGATTATTAGTGGTATATTGTGTTCATTTATTTATTTAATTACTTTTGTTACTTAAACTTGAGATCTGTTTATAATGTCATTATTTTATTTCCAATGTATCTACGATATATTGAAAAATGAGACCGACCGTTTTACATGTTTTTCTAAACCTTGCTCGAGTTTGAGAGGATTTTCCTACAGAGCTTCGTGCTCACCCCCAACACATAAACATTTTTCAGATTATGTACTAAAAGAGGAGCTAAGTGTTGATGAACTGGCACTTGGGGAGACTCCCATAGACGGGCATGTGGATCCCGAGACGGACACTTAGAGCGACATGATCTTTTGTTTTATTTTCCTAGGAAGGTTCTTTTGAGGCAATGGGAAGCTTAATATTCTTTTGTTATTCCTCTGCAAGAATTCAGTTTATTTTTTGGGATGTAAATGCCATAGTGGGCATATTCTTTTGGGACGATATTGTATCTATTATAAATGATGAATGCATTTCTTTTGGTTATGAAATTTATTTAGTCGCTCTCATGATTTTGAATGGTTACTTATAAATGGACCCGGTGTAAGTCAATGTAGTATAATTGTACAGGTTGTGTTTTGGGTAAAGTTTTCCATACAAAAGAGATTCTACCCGAATTTTGTTAAATTAAGGACCCTCGATTTTTGGGGCGTTACAGGTAGCGTTCCCTTCCGGAAGGCTCTTCCGGTAGGGTTTAGCTACTAGTGTCGGGCCTTCCGGAAGGGTTTGCCCAGTTTTGCCTTTATTCTCTGTTTTTCCTTTTCAATCCATTCCAAACCCTTCCAAAATCAACCTAAACTTATATAATATACATTTACACCTCACACATAGTTGATATAAGTTCTATTACAAATTATTTCTTAGCTTTACGAGCTGAAACCAAGTTTTAACTAATATTTATAACATTAACATTTCTTACGGTTATAACCCATGGAGTTCATTTCTACACCATTACATATATTAAATTACTAAACAATTTATCATTATATTACTTTTAAACATGTGGGAGTTTACAGTACAATCAAGTATGATTGAATAATATTTTACTTCTTTAAAATTTTTAATAATATTGTTTCTTACTATGTTATGTCCAAGATAATGGTTATGAATTCTATCTTATTAAATACGATGAACGTGTTCTTGCATTATCGGATCAAATTCCGCAATCATTTCAATTAAACTTAAAAAATTGTCATTATTTTCTTGATATATCTTTTCATTTTTTCCTCGAAGAGCTAAATTATTTTTACCAAGATTCTTTACAACGGCAATAATTCTTACTAATACATTTTGCCTATATTCTCTCTCTATTAATTTGTTCTTGGATACTTTTATCAATTGTTTGATTTAGTTGCAATCTTGTTTCTAATTCAATCCAAGTATTCATATTAGTTATATGTTCACTAGTTATTTCATGATTTTTAAGTTTAACACCAATATTTCTCCTATCTTTTGTTCCTTCATTAACTAGTTTACTTGTAGAATAATTCATATTGATTAATTTGCAACAAAAATAAAATATTTTATCCAAATCGTTTGAATATACTAGCCATCTTCTATCAAGTGTTTCCCCATTTGTTAATTTTCGAATATAATGTGTAGTGAAAAAATGTCTAGAGTGTTCATCCCTAGGAAAATCTAAATTATTAGATCTAATTGGACCATTTTCTACTAATAAATCTCTTAATTTTGTATCACTGTTTTTCCATTGACTTGGATCATAAATATTTATATGACAATAATCACTTGTTTCACTAAGATTTTGATTGTCTTCTATTTCATTATATTTTATTTCAGTATTTTCTTTATCAATATTTTCTATTTCATTAGCTATTATTTCAATATTTTCTACTTCGATATTTTTATTTCATTATCTTATATTTCATTATCTTTTATTTCAATATTTTCTATTTCAATATTTTTTATTTTATTCTCTTCTATTTCATTATCTACTTGTTCATTTTTAAAATTTTCATCTAAATTTTGTGTTACATTATATTTGTTACTAGTAACAAATTTATCTAGAGATCCTTTTTGAGATTCTATTAGTTGATCTATTTTTTTTTCTTTAAATTTTTTGTATCCACTTGGTTGTTTTCTAGGTGTCATATTATTAATATATTATAACTATATAACAACCAACCAAACAAACACAATATATAGTATAGTTAAAAATATATATAAAAAAATTAAAATTATGAAACAATAGAACCTGACTTGAATGATCTCAAATGATCTCAAAATGTTGGCTTGAATGAGCTCCGTTGTAGCACTTGGCAAAAAAAAATGATTTGGCTTGACTAAAAAATATGATTTGGGAGTTCTCAAGTCTTGAGAGTTGAGAGCATTGTATGAGAGAGAGACAGAGAGGGAAGAAAAAGAGTTTATTTTTTGTGTTGTTGGTTTGGTTGAGAGCACTGTAATGAGAGAGAGAAAGAAAAAAATAATTTGGCTTTTTTGTTTTGGTTGGTAATGTTGGTTTACCGAGAGAGAGGGAGGGGGAGATAGAGTATTAAAAATAAGATATGATTTGATTTTTTGAATTTTTTTTTTGGTGGCTTGATATGACCTTTCAGTTTTTTTTTATTATTGCTAATTTTTTTAGATATTTAATGTTTGGATTGAATTATGGGCCTAAAATGGTTGATTGGGCTTATATTTTTTTAAGGCTTTTTTTTACATGGGTTATTTTCAATGTTTAAAAATTTGGGGCCTTCCTTTAAAATGGGACCTAAAGCCCAGACTTTTTTACACTTGCTGTTGGGCCGGCCATGGACAGAGCACATGTCTGTCAGTAGTTTAACATAAACATCTTTTGGGTGCTAAATGACTCTTCCAGAGTCATGTCTCATAGGCATTCTCCAATTGCGTTGACCCATCATGGGTATCCGTTTCGGATTCATGACCCAAAACCCAATATCTAACCAGATGAAACAAGGGTTATGTAATATTGCTTGCAATGCAAATAATTCAACAAAAAATAGAAAGGGTAAAATTAGACTCATATTTTTTAGTTTTAGTAAAATAACGAGAAATTAGATATTTGAGAAAAGAATTCCGTACTTTTTAAATGAATTCATCACAAATGGTTATTTTAACTTTATTGGACTCAATTGAAGAAATTAAAAGAATTCCAAACTTTTTAAATGAAGTCATCACAAAATGGTTATTTTATCTATATTGGACTCAATTGAAGAAATTAAAAATAACTGAAAACAATAATAAATGTGAAATTTGAAACTTGTTTTTTGTTGGAATCCACACAACATCACATTTAGCTTCATATCTATCTAATAAAATAGGTAACATTTTAAATTTTAACACCACATATTTTTCATTTTTAACTCAACACCAATTTTTACAAGTTAAATTGTTTAATTTTGACTAATTTGTGGCTTAATATAATTTTTATATCTAATAAAATAGCTAGCACTTTGAATTTTATCCCCACTTATTGTTTTTGCTCATTTTTATCACACTCATTTCTACCATAAGTTGAATTAATCAACTTTTGATTAATTTATGGTTCAATACAATTATTAGTTCAAACATTGTTCATATATGATAGTCTGCACATGTTCGATGATGCACAAAGTCAATCATGCACGACAAAATCAATCAAGTGTGTATGGTGTAAAACAATTAATAATAAGAGACAAAGATTGGGTGGTTGGGAATGAGTGACCTAATCATTGAAGGCAGCAATGGTGGCCGGAGAACTCTATTAATGGGAGAATACAAAGTAGTAGGGGAGAAAAAAAGGGAAAGCAAGAGTATGTTCAAGGTGTAGTGTGTGTCCCCTATGTAAGGGGTTTATAATTATAGGTACAAAACTCTAACTGAGGCGGTGACATGATGGCAAAGCTACTAATCTACCAGGGACGATAGATATGATTAGGGATAGACACTATCTTGGAGTAATAGATATTCTGATGATTACTCTCCACTCGCGCTGACTTTTCCTTGACTCTTGAGCTTTGGACTGGACTGAGGCCATAAACTAAGCCTAGATAATTTGGGCTTAACTTAAGGACGGGGCCCAAGCTAAATTGGATCTAGGCTCATCATTCCCCGCCTCATGCTACATGTCCTAGTGGTGATAGGGGGTTGAGGGCATGAATGAGCTCCCACATTTGGGTAGACCAGATATTTGCTCCACATGGATTCTTCAGCTTTCCAGTCCATTACATTTTTTAAGCTTATTTTCTCATTTGGTAGGACCATTGCCAAACACCTATAGTGCTAGCCAACATCCTCCTTCTCTAGGTCTTCCATTAGGTAAAATCCTCTTTTCCTAGGGTACTAAACTTAGGGCTTTTGAGGGCTATATATATTGACCCAAGAAGTAACTATTCATTTTCCACTTCCTTATAGAAAACCCTGTCATTTCCATTGTTCAGAGAAGCCGACAGAGAAGAGGAAAAATAGATGTCAAAGGGAGGATGATGCAAAGGAGGACCACAAGCTCCTCGGTGAAACTATGGGGGCCATGTAAACCCCCACATGGTTATAGTAATATAATGATAAGGTTGTATAGTAATTTAATATATGTGATGGCGTAAAAAATACTAATATTGTAAATAAAAGGTAAAGCTAGTTTTAGCTCGTGAATATATGGAATAGTTCTAATAGAACTTCTATCAACTATGTTTGGTGTGCAAATGTATGTTGTGTAAGTTTGGGTTGACCTAGGAAGGGTTTAGAATGGATTGAAAAAGAAAAATGGAGGAAATAGGCAAAACTGGGCAAAATCATACCGGTATTGTGTACCGCTACTAAATCGTACCGGTACTGTGCTCTGAAATTGTACCATACCGGTACTGTGTACTGGTACAGTCGAAAGAGATCTAACAGTTTAAAGTTGCGATTTGGGGTCCATTATTCGCCCTATAAATACATTAAGACGCCTCTTTTCGCCCCATTTCGGCCCCTCTAACCCTAGAAACACTTAAAGAGAAAGAGAAAGCTCAAGATCTAAAGTGAGAAATAAAAGATTTAAGAGTGATTCAAGATTCAAGTCCTAGTTATTCAAGAGCCAAGGTAGGGGTTTCTTCCTATTCTCTTTCATTGAGGCTAGGGCTAATATATATACACGTTTTGACTCTTATTAGTATGTATTTGCTATGAGCTCTTTGTTTCTTGGTGCCCTTACAATTATTATCATGTTTTACATGAAGTTAGGGTTGACACCCATTTTTTTTCTTGCTTCAAAAACCTAGATTTCAAGAGTGATAGGTTTTTCCCTTGATTTCTTCGTTGTTCTTGATTTCAAAACTCTAGTGTTTGATATTGTACAACAAAATGAAATTGATGTTGATCTCTTGTATATTTTCTTTGATTATTCTACTGTATGACACATGTAATAATTGGAGATTTTGGTAATGATGTGGAATTATTGGTTAATTAAGAATATGTTGATTTCCTTATTATATGGTTGTTGTGACGGACTTGAATTGTCTTCGAGAGATGCCGTAGAGTGTTAGAGATTAGTCTATCCCAGTTGGGGTAACATGGCTGCCTAACACTTGTAGTGGATTGCTATTTTATAATGCAACCACTATCGTTCACTGGAGTTCGAACTAGTGTTGGTATACCTTTCCTGGGGAGGGATTCGTCACTGGCATTGGGATGGTAGACACCCTTTCTCGAAGTTATTATAATTTGTGATTGTGATAGGTGGACTAGGTATAATCGTGGGGTAGATTCATGAAAAGCAATCAACATACATAGCACTGGAGATGAACCAATATACATGAGATTGTTAATTATTGTTTGTTGTTGTAGAAATGGTTTCTACAAGAATCTGTTGGACATGATTTATGGTTGAAAAATGTATTTTATTACTTTAATTTAATTCTTGCTATTGTGTAAACTTGAGATCTATTTAAAATGTCATTGTTTTCTCTCAAAATGGATATATGATATTTGCAAAATATGACCGACCGGTTTTTATATGTTTTCTAAACCTTGTTTGAGCTTGGGAGGATTTTTCTACAGAGATTAGTGTTCACCCCTTGCAACCAATGTTTTTCAGATTATACTCTTGAGGAGGAGTTGGGAGTCGAGGAGCCCGTACACTGGGAGACTCAGCTAGACGGGAATATGGATCCCGAGGTGGACGCTTAGAGTGACATATTGTTTTGTACTAGACTAGGATATTCTTTGGAGACATTGTGAAGTCTAGTTTTCTTTTGATTTTCGTTGCACGACATTAGTTGATTTTTGGAATGTAAAGACCAAGATGAGTCTATTCTTTTGGAATAATATTGTAGACATTATACATATATGATGAATTGAATTTACTTATCGATGGATTATTTTAGTGCTCTCATGATGCAAATGGTTTTAAAATTTAATGCCGTCCAGGGTAGTATTTGGGGCGTTACAGAATTTGGTATCAAGGCCTAGGCTTTAGGTCTTACATGGGAGCTGTAGGTTATGGATCACCACTAGAGATGAAGGATTAGGGTGAAGGAAATTATTGGTCTAGTTTTTTAGGAACCATATGCTTTAGATTAAAGTAATACTTAGGATATCTTGTACATCAATTAAACTAAATTGTGAATTGATGTGTAGGATGAATGGTAAACCAAGATGAGGAAGTGGACGTGGTCGTGGTCTTGGAGGCCAAGCAAACCCACCACCACCCGATGCCGTGAATGGAATTTATCAGTGTTTAAGGGAGCTCGTCACTCTCGTAAAATACCAGAATGGGAATCACAACTACAATGGTGGGGCTCATCCACTACCTCAAGTACTGGGCAATGGGAATGAGAATCGGCAGATGGTGGTTCTTAGAGAATTTCTTCACCAACACCCACCTACTTTCCAAGAAAATTCTAACCCCTTGGATGCAGATAAATAGATCCGCAAGGTTAAAAAGATTTGTGATGGAATGGGGGTAGTTGAGGACCTTCGGGTTGGTTTGGCCATTTATCTGTTGGAGGGGGAGGTAGACCACTGGTGGGAATCAATGAAGAGAAGGAAGAACACGAATGTTCTCACTTGGGAGGAGTTCGACCAAATTTTTCAACAAAAATACTTTCCTGAATCAGCCAGGGATAAGATGAGCACTGATTTTTCCACTCTCCGACAAGGGAGCATGACAGTAGCTCAGTATGAGATGAGGTTTGACGAGTTGTCACGCTACGCTACGGAGTTTATATCTACTGAGGCTAGGAGGGCCAAACGCTTTAAACAAGACTTGAGGCTATCCGAGAAAAGCTTGTGACTCTCAAAATTTGGGACTATGTGGATCTTGTTAACAGAGCTGCACTGGTGGAGAGAGACACCGAGGATAATTAAAGGAGGCAGAATGCCATAAGGGGAGGTCCGATTCGGGGGGTGCTAGTAGCAGTGGAGCGGCGAGAGCGGCACCCTACCGTCACCCAGATCAGGCAGGTGGACAGAGACCTTAGATAGCTCGAGTTGCAGGAGGTGTATCAGGAAGGATAGCCACAGACCCCCGTTAGTGTTTTGCACGTGCAAGAGTGGGACACTTCAGACACAATTGCCCATCGCTTCTCCCAAGGGACAACCAAGCGACAGGACAAGTGACTACAAACAAGCCACTACAGCAGCAGAGGCCGTCGGGAGCTCTATCCCTAGGCGGCGCCACTCAGGGAGAGTATTTGCCTTGACCCAATCGGAGGAAGATGCCTCCAATGCCGTTGTGGAAGGTATCGTTCTTTTCTATAATTCTTAGGCCCGAATTTTATTTGATCCCGGTGCGACACATTATTTTATACGTACTGCGTATGCTATTAATTTGGGATTGGGTTTCGAGAAGCTAGAACATACTCTGAGTATCGACATGCCCACGGGAGAATGGTTGGATACTAGCAAGGTGTGCAGAGGGTGTGTACTTTGAATTGGGGATCATGAATTGATCGTAGATTTGGTTGGTTTAGATATAAATGGCTACGACATCATATTTTGGATGAATCTGTTGTCAAATTTTCGTGCGGTGATGGATTATTTTCACAAGCGGATCACATTCCAATTACCGAAAGGGGTAATTTTTACTTTAATGAATGATCGTAATTCTTTCCATCCATTTCCTACTATGGGTAGCAGATTCTTGAAAGCTAAGGCGGGGAGCCAGTTAAGTTTCTTAGCCAGCTTAATGGGAGATGATTGGAACAAATCCCATACGGCCGTGGTATTGATAGTATCAGATTTTTTGGTTGTCTTCCCAGAAGAATTATCAGGGTTACCTCCACAAAGAGAAATTGAGTTCACGATTGATCTCTATCCGAGAACCGAGCCCATATCGATTTCTCCCTATTGAATGGCACCTTTGGAGTTAAAGGAGCTAAGGAGGCATCTAGACCATTTGTTGGCTATTGAATTTATCCGTTTGAGTACTTCACCTTGGGGATCCCCGGTCCTCATTGTGAAGAACATGACGAAACACTTCAATTATGCACAGATTACCGAAACTTGAATCGGGTAACAATAAAGAATAGATATCCGTTGTCACGGATTGATGACTTATTCGATCAATTGAGGGGTTCTAAATATTACACCAAGATTGATCTTCACACAGGGTATCATCAATTGTGGATCAAGGAGGAGGATATTTCTAAGATAGCTTTTCGTACCCGATATGGTCAATTTGAGTATACTGTGATGCCATTTGAATTGACTAATGCACCCGCAGCCTTCATGGATTTGATGCACAAGGTATTTCGACCGTATCTAGATCAGTTTGTCATTGTATTCATTGATGACATACTAATCTATTCATGGACACACCAGGAGCATAAACGCCATCTCATGATTGTGCTCCAGACTTTGAGGGAGCATAAGTTATATGCTAAGATGAGTAAATGCGAGTTCTGGATGAAGGAGGTGAAATTCCTTGGCCATGTGGTGTCGGAACAGGGTGTAGCCTTTGACCCTGCAAAGGTTGAAGCAGTAATGGAGTGGGAACCCTCGAAGAACATGACAGAAGTACGTAGTTTCTTGGGCTGAGCAGGTGACTATCGGAGATTTATAAAAGGGTTCTCCAAGGTAGCAATGCTGATGACACGCCTTACGAAGAAGGGAGAGAAATTCTTGTGGACTCAAGCGTGTGAACTCACCTTTCGCACCTTGAAGGAGAAATTGACGACGGCTCCTGTCCTTATTATTTCGAACGGTGGGGAAGGATACAATGTTTACACTGATGATTTACTACGAGGCTCAGGATGCGTGTTAATTCAAGGAGGCAAGGTAGTTGCTTATGGATCGAGGTAACTCAAGACTCATGAACATAATTATCTCACTCACGACTTAGAGCTTGCCGCTGTGGTTTTCCCTCTTAAGTTGTGGAGGTGTTATTTGTATGGCGAGAAGTTCCAAGTGTATTCAGATCATAAGAGTCTCAAGTATACATTCACCCAGAAAGACTTGAATCTCCAACAAAGAAAGTAGATTGAGTACCTAGAAGACTACGATTTCACACTCAACTACCATCCGGGAAGGCGAATGTAGTTGTCGATTCACTTAGCAGAAAGTCTCAGGGCGAACTCAATGTTTCCATAAGTGAAAGGAAGTTGATGGATGCCCTTGGAGATTATGATCTATGAATTGAAAAAGATGGATCACGGCCATGTTTGTTCAACCTTGTGGCTCAACCTACTCTCCAATGGAATTTCAATGCTTGGATCCTGAATTAGCATCGATTCAAGCTAAATTGGAGAATGGAGAAACTATAGAGGGATGGTCTTTGAGAAATGAAGAATTGAAATATGGGAAGAAGCTATGTGTTCCCACTGATTCGTCCCTAAAGGAGGAGATACTTAGAGAGTGTCGTCGCTCTAAGTTTGCTATCCACACCGGTAGCACTAAAATGTATAGGGACATGAAGTGCTAATATTGGTGGAAGGGAATGAAGAAGGATATGGCAAGGTTCATAGCACGATGTACGGTGTGCCAACAGGTGAAGATCGAACATCAAAAACCCAAAGGATTACTACAAGCCCTGCCTATTTCAGAGTGGAAATAGGGTCACATTACCATGAACTTCGTGTCGGGTTTACCATGGACGTCGCGAGGACATAATGTAGTATGGGTCATTGTAGATAGACTCACCAAATTCGCTCACTTCTTAAGTATGAAGACCACGGACACTTTAAAGACCTTGAGCAAGCTTTACATTCGCGAGATTGTCAGGTTGCATGGAGTTCCACTCTCTATTGTATCGAATCATGATTCTCGCTTCGTGGCGCAATTCTAGCAAAGTCTACAGTGAGCTATGGGAATAGAGTTACACTTTAGCACAGATTTTCACCCTTAAACGGATGATTAATCCAAGAGGGTGATACAGATTTTGGAAGATATGCTACAAGCTTGCGTGTTAGACTTCAAGGGAAGCTGGAGTGATCATTTGCCATTGATGGAATTCGCGTACAATAACAGCTATCAGGCAAGTATTGGGAAGGCACAGTATGAGGCATTGTATGGAAGGCCATGTCGATCACCGACTTGTTAGTTGGAAGCTGACGAGAGTAGTTTATTTGGGCCAAAGATTGTGCGAGAGACTACGCAGAAGCTTTAACTCATTCGGAAGAGACTACGCACGGCACAAAGTCGACAGAAAAGCTATGTAGATAGAAGAAGAAGTCCATTGGAGTTCCAAAAGGGGGACTATGTATTCCTCGAAGTTTCACCCAAGAAAGGAGTGTTTCGTTTTGTCAAGAAGGGAAAGTTAGCACCAAGGCACATCGGCCTATTTGAGGTGATCAAAGCAGTGGGCAAAGTGGCGTATCAACTTCGGTTACCGGCTCAGTTGTCAAGCATACATGACGTGTTCCACGTTTCAATGTTGAGGAAGTGTCAATCGGATGCAACGCATGTTGTAGACTTGGAGGATATTGAAGTTCAAGATGGAGTAACATATAAAGAACAACTGGTGGAGGTCCTCGATACTAAGGAGAAGGTGTTTCGCAACAAAGTCATCCACTTGGTGAAAGTCTTGTGGCAACATCACCGGGTAGAGGAAGCTACTTGGGAGCCGGAGCTGGTAATGCGAGAGAAGTACCCTTATTTGTTCAGTACTTGAGGTATGTTTCGAGGACAACACTTTCTTTAAGGAGGTGGATTGTAAACAACCACATGTTTATAGTAATATAATGCTAAGGGTGTATAGTAATTTAATATATGTGATGGCGTAGGAAATACTAATATTGTAAATAAGAGTTAAAGCTAGTTTTAGTTCGTGAATATATGGAATAGTTGTAATAGAACTTCTATCAACTATGTTTGGTATACAAATGTATGTTGTGTAAGTTTGGGTTGACCTTGGAAGGGTTTTGAATGGATTGAAAATGAACAACGGAGGAAATGGGCAAAACTGCGCAAAACCATACTGGTACTGTGTTCCGGAATCATTTGGTCCAGTGAGTTTACCGTACGAGTACTGTGCTTTAGAACTGTACCAGTATAGCTGAAAGAGGTCAGACAGTTTAAAGTCACGATTTGGGGTCCGTTTTTCGCCCTATAAATACATTAAGATGCGTCTTTTCGCCCCATTTCGGCCCCTCTAACCCGAGAAACACTTAGAGAGGAAGAGAGAAGGAAAAAGCTCAAGATATAAAGTGAGAAACAAGAGATTTAAGAGTAATTCAAGATTCAAGCCCTAGTTATTCAAGAGCCAAGGTAGGGGTTTCTTCCTATTCTCTTTCATTGAGGCTGGGGCTAATATATATACATGTTTTGACTCTTATTAGTATGTATTTGCTATGAGCTCTTTGTTTCTGGGTGCCCTTGCAATTATTATCATGTTTTACATGAAGTTAGGGTTGACACCCATTTTTTTTCTTGCTTCAAAAACCTAGATTTCAAGAGTGATAGGTTTTCCCTTGATTTCTTCGTTGTTCTTGATTTCAGAACTCTAGTGTTTGATATTGTAGAACAAAATGATATTGATGTTGACCTCTTGTATATTTTCTTTAATTATTCTACTATATGACACATGTAATAATTGGAGATTTTGGTAATGATGTGGAATTATTGGTTAATTAAGAATATGTTGATTTCCTTATTATATGGTTGTTGTGACGGACTTGAATTGTCTTCGAGAGATGCCGTAGAGTGTTAGAGATTAGTCTATCCCAGTTGGGGTAACATGGCTGCCTAACACTTGTAGTGGGTTGCTATTTTGTAATGCAACCACTATCGTTCACTGGAGTTCGAACTAGTGTTGGTATACCTTTCCTGGGAGGGATTCGTCACTGCCATTGGGATGGTAGATGCCCTTTCCCGAAGTGATTGTGATTTGTGATTGTGATGGGTGGATTAGGTATAATCGTGGGGTAGATTCATGAGAAACAATCAACATACATAGCACTGGAGATAAACCAATATACATAAGATAGTTAATTGTTGTTTGTTGTTGTGGAAATGTTTTCTACAAGAACTTGTTGGACATGATTTATGGTTGAGAAATATATTTTATTGCTTTTATTTAATTCTTGCTATTATGTAAACTTGATATCTATTTAAAATGTCACTGTTTTCTCTCAAAATGGATATATGATATTTGCAAAATGTGACTGACCGGTTTTTATATGTTTTCTAAACCTTGTTTGAGATTGGGAGAATTTTCCTACAGAGCTTACTGCTCACCCCTTACAACCAATATTTTTTAGATTATTCTCTTGAGGAGGAGTTGGGAGTCGAGTAGCCCGTACACTGGGAGACTCAGCTAGACGGGAATGTGGATCCCGAGGTGGACGCTTAGAGCGACACTTTCTTTTGTACTAGACTAGGATATTCTTTGGAGACATTGTGAAGTCTAGTTTTCTTTTGATTTTCGCTGCACTACATTAGTTGATTTTTGGAATGTAAAGACCAAGATGGGTCTATTCTTTTGGGATAATGTTGTAGACATTATACATATATGATGAATGGAATTTACTTATTAATGGATTATTTTAGTGCTCTCATAATGTAAATAATTTTAGAATGTAATATCATCCAAGGTGGTATTTGGGGCGTTACAGGCTAGGTGAAGCCATGGGAGACGTTATGGGTTGCGCCATAGGCAGTCCCATGCATAGGTAAGGCTGTACTCGGAGGTAAGGCTCAGGCATGGGCAATGCCACTACTAGGGCTGGAGGTGACGCATGCGTAGGAGGAGGCCTGGGTGACGCCGTTTGCGTAGGTAACGCCACTAGCACAGGTGCTAGCACAGACAGGTAGTTAGGTGTTAGGGCTGGGGAGCTAGGTGCCGACAAGAAGCTACCTGACGTTGGCCTGCTAAAAAACAAAGGCAGAGTCCTAGGCTTTCCTAAGGATGGAGAATGTGATGCCTTTCGACTTGGTAAGGCGATTTTGCTCGTCTCTTAATTCTTTCATTATTTTGTCACTTTTTCACATTAGCTCTAATTTTCATAGCCGCCCAATCTGATAAGGGTACGATGGTGAACTCTAACAAGTCTCTTAATGAGGGAAGGGAGCTGCTGACAATGACGGCTTGAAAATAACTTCGATTTTCAGCTCTATAGATTGTGACAATGATATTACTAGTATCGTATCTTCTTACCATATCCCTCCTGATATTATGCATCATTAGACCGAGAAAGACGAGCCAGCAAGTTATGATCCCTCTGGGAAGATTGTTTTCTTTGAGGATGTCCTGGAGGTAGGACTAAGATTTCCCATACCTAGACCTATTTGTTGGGTTCTGGGTCACTTTGCACTTGCACCGAGGAGGTTGACCTCGAATGGTTGGAGGGTGCTTTTGGCGTTCTTTTCATTGTGGTGAATGGTTCATGGTTAGGATGTTTCTCTCCCTTTCAAGGAGTTCCTGGCATCGTATGTGCTTTTGGAGAACCCCATTCCTATTAGCGATGGTACCGCTTTGCTCCGAGATCAGGCAAACTGATCACTGGATTGCCCTTGAACTATTACAATTGGAAGTTTAGGTTTTTCTTTGTTAGAGGACAGTGGGCTGCCAAGGGGGACCATGACTTAGAGCCTTCGAGATGGGATACTCATCAGAAGACCAAGTTAGGTATGAGTTTTACCCCTACTTTTATGCCTAACTGTCATTTCTCTCTTATATTCATTGCATATTCAGTTTTTTTGCAGCTTCACGAGCATTATCAGCAGTGCAAAAGAGTAAGCACTAAGTTGTGAGGGATCATCCTACCAAGCACTTTGTAGCCCTTATGTCCTAGTTGGGTCACTCTAGAGCCTCCCCCAAACAAAAGAGGAAAGTTATTTGGTTCTTTGGATAAATTTGATGACGTCTGTAAATTCTTTTTCTCGTCTAAGTTTCGTAGGTGCTGTTGTTGATAGAGCAATGGTGGAGGCTCTCTACTCTTCTAGGGTGGCATTTTCCCTTCCCCCTAAGAGGGCAAAACCTAATGGCCCTAGTGCTTCTTAGCCAAGGTCTAATAGCCATGCTATTTCTCGGAGGGTAGGATCTGATGGTGCCACTAGTTCTTCTCAGCACGCGGCTCCTTCTAGTACCAGGGTTAGGCCTAGTACTACTTTAGGGGCTGAGAATCATGTGCGGCCTTTTGTCGAGATAGGAGCTCTACATAGTTATCCTACTTCCAATAGTGGCTCTTATCCATGCTACAGGACGTGAACCTAGCCAAGGAGCGACTTTGGAATTTTGTGACAATTGCAGATATTAGAGAGGTTAGTTTTTTGGGTCTAGAGGGTATTATTGATACCGCCATGGAGGGGTTTGCTATGGTACCCTTCTTTTCTATTCAACCTTGATTCTACAACCTTTTTTTTCTTATGTTTTGCTTATGGATATTCGTAGATGGACACTCCTTTCCCTTACCTTTTTTTAGGACAATGAAGCTTGGTGAGGTGTCGAGGGCTCTGGCAAGAAAGAGACAGGCACGCCAACCTGCTAAGGAGAAATTAAGGTTGGTTCATGAGAGAGTAACACCTCTTGAGGCCAAGCTTTTGCTATCCCATAAGAGGGCTGCCAAGCTGGAGGCTGATAGAGAGATTGTCTGCGTGAGAGCAGAGATAGAGCAACGAGCGGTCCGCGAGAGGGTAGCATGAGCTTAGGTGGAACTTGAAATAGCTCAAGAGAGGGTTGAAATGGCCAAGGTAGATTTGCGAGTAGCTCGTCAAAGAGCCACCAGGGTAGAGACTCATTCCATTAAGATGGAGAGAAAGCAGGTGGCTGCAAAGAGAGTCATTCATGATCTGAAGTGCGGGGTTACAAGGGCTTTTATTGATGGTCATGAGGAGTTTAGGGGGAAAGCCTCAGCATCTTTTCCTAATATTGACTTCTCTGGCTTTGTCCAATATTAGGCACTAGGGACGAATGGTAATGGAGAGAGTTTTGATGAGAGTGGATTAGGAAGCAGTGAGCAATTGTCAGGTGTATAACGATTTTTATCTTTTCTTGTCTGTCTTTTTGTGTCAGGTCATACTCTAATTTTGTAAGTTGTTCACAAACTGTATGGAATGAAAAATAGACAGTTCTAGATAAAATAACCTTTCCAAATTTTTATTTTTTATTTCATGACTAAAGTATTAGATAACAAAGTAAATAAGTTGGTTGAACTAACTAATGTCATCACAAACCAATGAGAATCATCGGTTTTTCCTTACTATTGATAATACTTCTTTAGGTGTTTGACGTTTCATGGATGGGCCAAGACTTTACCTTCAGAGTTCTGAATTCTATAGGTGCTTGGTCTTACAACTTCTGTCACGATGTAGGATCCTTCCCAATTAGGGCCTAGTTTCCTTTCTCGCGAGTCCTTAGTAAATAGGATTACTTTCTCAAGAACTAGGTCCCCAAGCAAGAAGCATCGAGGCTTCACCCTCGAGTTGTAGTATTTGATCATGCGACACTTGTATTCCGCATTTCTAACCATAGCCATTTCCCTTTCCTCTAGAATCACTGATTTTTCCTTGCTATTGATAATAACTCTTCAGGTGTTCGACGTTCCATGGTGCAGCCTAGATGTAATACCCCAATTTTTTTGAAATATATATATATAATTTAGTTTAAGTCAATTTGTGATATTATTTTTGAAAGGGGATGTTAGTGTAATTAAAGAATGAGGAACTATAGGGTTTCTTTTATTTTGTATGTATACATATGTAGGAAGTCAAAATAGGGTAAACAAAGAAAAAAATCTGCCGCTTGGGAGAGAGAGAGAGAGAGAGAGAGGGGGAAAGAAGGAGGAGAAACAAAAAGGGTGGAGTCCATTAAAGGTATGAATTGAATACTTGTCTTATGGGTTTTATATTTTTATCTAATTCAATGGTGTAGGGTTTATAATATTGGGATATATATATATATATATATATATATATATACACACATGTGTTCATGGTGAAGAATGGTGATAAATGTATAAATGGGTTGATTTGAAGTTGTTAATTTAAGTATTTTGAGACCTAATATAGATTTGTTATTGTTTGAGGCCTTTAAGGAAGTTGTTTAATGTCTTACAAAAAAAAAAAAGGGGGAAAAGAGGGGCTGGTTCAGGTCTGCCGAAGGTAGAAGAAGAGCAAAAATCAGAAATTATAGAAAAGTCCCCCTTAAGTTTTAAAGAGTTTTATTTTAATCCCTATATTCTTCTGAACTTAATCTTAACCATTTTTTTACATGATAAGTTGGAAGAATAGAATTTTTGAAAATCTATAGCAGTCCCGAAAACAGAAAATTCGTTTTTCAAAGAAATTACACTTTGACCCTAAAAGTTTCAAAAATTATGATTTAAACCCAAAACTTTTGAAACTTTTTCCAAACAGCCCAGAATATTTCCATACCCTATTACCCCATATTATAAAGGATATTTATATGAAAAAGATAGATTAAGTATTTATCAATGGGTAGGAAGTATAAAAATAAAATATAAAATCGTGAAACGCCGAAATTAGGAATAGAGATTGATTGTTATATGTTATTTTGGATTAGGTGGTGATTGCATTGAGGTTGAGAGAGAGTGCTTTGAATTGGAGTTTGGAAATCAAGGTGAGTAGTTTACTACTTCTTTTGGGAGAATTTTCTATATTCAATGTGTGGGTGCGTGTGTGGATTTTTCATATATACGATATATGTTGATGTTTGGGGTTGCAATTAAATGTTTTGCAATTGTGAATTGTTATACATGTGAGTTTTAGAAAATTTGTGGGATGAGTTATATCATTGCTTTGTTGATGAAAGGGAAATTTTGTGTGTGTTGGGACTAAAACGACAGTTTTGGTGTGTGTGTTGAAATCATGTTTATGAGATGGGGACTGGGTTACCAGGTCTAAATGGTAACGAGATTGTATACCGGCGTGGTCGGTATAGGGATGTGCACATAGGGGCCAGTCATCAGGCTAGTGATGATAAGAGAAGGGGCCAGTTACCAGGCTAGTGGTAACAAGAGACGGGGCCAGTTATCAGGCTAGTGATAACAAACATGATTTGATAAATGTATTTGAGATTGAATGTGTGTGTGAGTGTTTTGAGTTATAAATGTCTTTTCATTTATAAAGTTATTTGTGATCATGAAATTATTTGGTTTAAATGATTATGTGTGAGGGGTTGGGGTACAATTTGTTGTACTTATGTGTGTATCAAAGTTTATTTTCATATATAAACTGTGGGACGTATTTTTAAACCTCATTAGAGGTGGTTGCTATTCACGGGCCATTGTGCTCACCCAAACATATAACAATTTTTCAGGAAAGGATCAAGATGAGGAGTAAGTCTGCTGATATACAAGGGATTAGAGAATTTGAAGATTTATTTTATTGTAGGTCTTTAAGAATAAATGTCATTTATAGTTTTGAGACAAATATTCAATTGTTTTGGGAATAATGTTGCTTATGCTTAGAATAGTGAGACTTATGGTTTGATTATTGTTTCAGATGAGTTTAATAATGATATTGGTGATGTTTAGTTTATTCCTCTGGTATTCATTAGATCGGTGGAATGGATCACTTTATTATTTGTCTTCCGCTGTATTTTGCATTTATTATGCACAGGGTTGTTGGATAAGGCCTTGGTGGCCGGTCCGCCGCCCACCCTATGTGATCCGGGGTGGGGGTGTGACACTAGACTTTACCTTCAGAGTTTTGAATTCTATAGATTTCTAGTCTTACAACTTCTGTCACATGTGTGGTCCTTCCCAATTAGGGCCTAGCTTCCATTCCCACGAATCCTTGGTAGATAAGATTACTTTCTTGAGAACTAGGTCCATAGGCAAGAAGGAGCGAGGCTTCACCCTCGAGTTGTAGTATTTGGTCATACGGTACTTGTATTCTATATTTCTGACCATAATCATTTCTCTTTCCTCCTCTACCAAGTTGAGGTTGATCCGGAGGCCTTTTTCATTGGTGGTTGGGTTGTGTTGTTGGACCCTCAGGGAGTGTACCCCAATCTCGACTAGTATGACCGCCTCTATTCCATAGGCTAAGGAAAAAGAGGTCTCACTGGTGGGGCTCCTTGGTGTTGTCCAGTAGGTCCACAGTACTCCAGGGAGTTTGTCCACCCACCGCCCTTTGGCACTTTCTAACCTAGTCTTCAAGTTGCACAAGATTGTTCTGATATTGACCTTTACCTGCCAGTTTTCCTAGGAATAGGCTGGACTAGAGTGTGGTTATTTGATCTGTAAGTCCACACAAAAGCCATTGAAGAGTTTGTTGTCAAATTGCCTAGCATTGTCACTTACTATAGCATGAGGTACTCCAAAATGGCACATTATGTTCTTCAATATGAAGCCCTTCACTTTCTGATATGTTATTCTGCCTAATAACTCGGCTTGCGCCCATTTTTTGAAGTAGTCAATGGATACTACCATAAATTTGCATTGGCCATGACTTATGGGTAGGGGGCCTAGGATGTCAATCCCCCATTTAGAGAAAGGTCAATGGCTCATGATGGTGGTTAATTCTTCCGGTGGTTATCTTGGCACTTTCAGGAAGTATTAGCATTTATCTCCCTCTTTTACAAATTATCGGGCATCTCTAATCATGTTAGGCCGGTAGTAGCTTTGCCTCACTACCTTGTGAGCTAGTGCGCACCTTTTAAAGTGGTTTTGATATATTCCCTCGTATATTTCTCTTATAGAATAATCGGATTCCTACAGGGATAGTGACTTGATTCGAAGTGTGTACACCCAAGTTCAGGGAGTCAAGCTGTAGTAATAATCCGGTTGGAGTCCGGAGTCGAATCCACGGAGAACTTTGTGTTGATGTTTCAATGTAAACAATAAAGGAGACCAATTGGTTGTAACCTTTGTGATTTAGAGTTATGAGTTTTAGAGATTGTCCTGGATTAAATATGAAATTCTTTCCAATTAAGTTTTCTAGGCAAAATATAAGATAGGTTCAAATGAAAAGAAAGTCACTCTTTAGTTCAACGATCTGGGCATATAGCTCAATTAACTCCCGTGTCAACGGCAAGTTAATTGGAAGATAAAAATGGAATGTGAGAATTAAGAACATGGTTCCGATGTCTTTCTAGAAGTTTATAAGAATTGTCTGTGTCGAGACTTAACCCTTCTACAAACAAGCAAGTGTTTTCACAAGGCATCCAGCCATGACATTAATATTTCATTCTTCAAATGAAGCACAATAATGGGGAGAATTGAAGGGAAGTCATGAAGATCTAGCCAGGATACTTGCCTTGAAACGACGATTCTTTCAATGCAAGAGTCATACGTGTCATAGAAAGAACTACGATTATACAAACTACCTTAGCTTTGCTAGATGCAGTCAGTCATCCAATCAGCAAGGGGATATAAACATTAAGCATTAGATCAAAGCACAAATACAACTTCCAGATAATTGATATATGCCCTTCTCCAGTTACTGAAGAGTGAATGAGAAACTACTCTTCATGGTTAGGGTAAAGCTAGAAAATTGAGTGATGCACATCCCTCCAAGTAGAAAACTTACAAAATAAAAGAACAACAACCAAGGAGCCAATTTTTAATGAAGAATGAGTGAATCATGTTCCATCCTTTACGGCTTTGAGGCAAAGCTCTCGAAAAGTGGAAAAGTTTCATTCCTCTAAGAAAGAAGGATGCTCAAGCAATGGAAGTGAAAGAAGCTAACAAATGAAAGTAGAAGAAAGCTAGTTGCTTTTGGAGGGTTTCCACCACAACCAAAAGATGAGCTATCTCTCTTGATATATGTAAATAAGAGCACGAACAACTACAAGGGGAGTCTAAGCCTTCATCATGGTTGCTACAACATGAATGTAAAAACTAAGTAAATAAAAGACTGAATATCCAACTACAAGGGGAGTACAAGCCTCCATCATGATTGGTATAATAAGTGCAAAGGTAAATGCAAGTAAGAAAAGCTTCATATAAACATAACACAATTACAAAATGAAGAGATGTTGGTCTAGTGCCAAACTTATCTCCCAAAAACAACACCTTAATTTACAAGAGAAAAGTTGCTCCTCTCAGGCTCCCCAAATAGGAATATTTATAGGCAAGGAAGAAGAAGGCGGAAAGATAAGAGAGCATAAACAGTGTTTGCCGCCCCAGTCAAAGTGAAAAGTTAACTACTCTGCAGTCAGTCTGTGAAGGATGTTCGAACGTTAAGTGGTGTTCAAACGTTGTCTCTGTTTTGCTTTATGGGTGTTCGAACATTGTATGGTATTCGAACATGCCTTTTGTCTTTGCTGTAGGGACGTTCGATCGTTGTATGGCTTTCGAACGTTGACTGGCGTTCTGACCTTCTCACTCAAGTGCCCTATGATCTTCAGTGAAGAATCATTTTCATACTCCATGCATCAGTCTAATCTTCAAATGATTCCAGGGGACGTTCGAACATTTATTGACGTTCAAACGTGATACTCAAGTTCTTCAGGCTCTTCCTTCTTGGCTCAGGGTCTGCTTTCCTGCTGCAACATGTCATGTCTTAGTAGTCTGATTTTCTCATGATGTAAGGTAACGTTCAAACGTTGATTGGCATTCGAACGTTACTGCCTTGGTCCCTACTTTTCCACTTTTGTTCCATGATGTACTGTCGTTACAATCAAATATGATATTTGTTGTTCTTGAACCTTTTGTCACTTTGGGACTTAAAATGACATCACTTAAACTCTATCAAAGCACAATTAGTCCCAAAAAAGTATAGTGAAATGTTACTTTTAAGCATTAATCACACCCCCAACCTAAATATTGCTAGTCTCTAGTAATACAATTGAATGTAAATCTATTTCTAATGCCTTTTTTGTATGTCATCCGGTTGTATTTAGCTTATGCAACAAGCCGTTAAACCACTAGGTTTACCCTAGTGGACGAGTGTGGTCTTGTGAGGGTTTCCAGTGAAGCTACCTAAGAACTTCAGTCGAACAAATGTGTATATAGGATTGCGGATTAAAGTAAATTAGCATCATGGTCGTTGAGACACCTAACCCTCAATTTTGACTTATATCTAGCACGCTCCTCATTCTTCGGTATTGACTCTATACAAAAATTAGCATATGTCACATTAGCATTGAGAATTCCCTAAGTAGTAGGATGGTCATTCTAGAAACAAGAATTGTTATATAACAAACATTCCCTGTTACCACCCTCCATGGGTAGTTTGGATTTCACAAACCTCTCTTAGGAATGCCCTCAGCAAAAATTAGCACCGAATATAATGATTTGCACGATTTAGTACAGGAGTGAAGTTTTGAGAAAGCAAACTAATCATGTTCTTAGCATAATCTCATGAAGGAATATTGATGCAATTTAAAGAAATACCTATTTAACATACCCCTACTTTTGATCATTAACAATACACACACATGCATTAGACTTGAGATCAATGAGGGCTTTGTATAGGTTGTAATGTGGCCAGAGGTTAATGGCTAACGAAATGACATCAGAGGAGTTCAAAAGCCATCTCTTTTATGCATTTTAGCACAGCCCTTTTTGGCTTTTTGACATTTTTGTCTGGGAATGGTAATTCTTTCTTTCCTTTTTCTCATTTTTTACTTTCTTAACAAGTTCCTGTCTTTTTTTTTTTTTCACTTTCGGTTATTTTCCTTGACTTTCTCCTTCATGCACTAATGGCCATCATCCTTTTTCCCCTATTTTTTTTCTTTTCTGTATCATACTAATAGATAAGAGGGTGTAAAAAAATTAGATAGCAAGGTTTGTCTAGTGTATTTTCTTGTGGCTTGGTCATAATATGGGTTTTTCAAAAAAGAATTTATTCTTTGAAGGCTCAAACATGGCTAACTAGGGATATAATTTTGCAAAAGAAATGGCTCGGGCTCAAAGTCAAATTAAAAGATGGCCTAAAATCACTTCTCAAGTATGTACACATGTATGTGTCGTATGCGTGTGCTTCCAGTGGGATATTTCAACATATCACCTTAGTTGCGTCAATCAAAGCAAGGTTAATAAGATTATTGAAAGAAATGAGTGAAAGAGCTCTCTTAAGTAAATCTTGTTATTCTCTCAGAAGCATCGTAAATCTCAAAACTTACCATGGTATCCTTTGTTATCTCCACTGATTATGTTGAGTTTTTCAGGGAATGTTGGTTATATACGGATTTCATTTTCGAGTCCAATCATCTTATACCTTGAAAATAACAAATATCGATGTACATTTGATAATTTAAGCATAGAGAAAGTATCATCGTTTAAAGAACTGTGATTTTAAGTCTAGATTGTTAAGTTGTGTATCGAACCGATCATGTGATTAGTTACTTTAACAAGCAGTCTTAACATCCACATTTGTTTCTTTATTTATTAACAGGAATTGTTAAAGTGCGAATTTTGCACATGCAATTTAAACAGATAAAAATGATAAATTGAATCATTCATTTCCACAAAATATGCTCATTTGATATACCAACATTAACGATCCAATTCATCCACAAAAAGAAGTACAAAACACACTAAGAATTTTGAATATCCACAATAAACCATAAAAGAAGAAACCTATCAACCAAAGAAGAAACAACTTCTCAAAAGAAGAAACAAACATCCACACCCCTAACTCAAGAACAGAAATCAATCTCCTCCACCATGTCCACCATCTCCACCATTAGCAACTCCACCATGTCCACTTTGTCCACCCCTTAGAAAGTGAAGGATCTCATCCTTCTTATCTTCAATGCTAAGTAGGATGTCCTCTAGAGAACGTCGGGTACTCGTGCGGGGGCCTGCCTTCGATGTCTGTGTCTGGCCTCTCTTTTCCTCTGCATCTCTCTCCTCCTCTCGGTCAAGCTCATCTTGCACTTCATCGACTCCTTGGGGAAGGGACATTTCTTATCTTGTCACTGGGGTGCTACTATGCCCTTGGCTTCTCTTGAAAGACCAGTTGTTTAGTGGCCCCAATGGCTTTTGGTTCTCCATCTCGGGCCTTAGCCTCACCCCATTATTAGTGCATATCTTAGTCACCAAAGTGTCAAAAGGGAGTACACTCCTTTTCGCATCTCCCCTTTTTCATTTCACTCAAAATCAATGAGGGGAGGTCGATGATATGCCCTCTTCCCAGTGCATAGAGCAAGCGAGAGCCATTTCAGGCAAAATCTCATTTTTCTGTCCTATGGGGGCAAGTTCAGACACCACAATCAAATTTAGCATTTTGTACTTATCGGTGAGCTCCCCTTGTTTCAAAAATCTCCTTTCTCCCCATGAAAAATCAGACATCCCTATCAATTCCTTCCCAACCACATCTAACTTAACATTCTTGTATGGCAGGTAAGTTGGGTTTTGCACCTAAGGCACCTCTTACCTTACTTCCTTTATGTGCGCCTCATCCACGTCAATGTGGGTACCTCTTACATTTGTCCGGATGGCGTCGTTGATGATATCGACATTGAAGTAAAACTCCCTCACCAAGTCAACAACAGCGTCCCCACCATTCCTCAAAAACCACACCCAATTCCTCCTCTCCATTTCCTCCAAAATCTCTAATTCTGCAAAATCAGTAACAACAACATCTTTTTCACAAACTATTACATGGTATTGAAATAAATTCTCATACCTTTCGACTTTGAGTGCAGTGGGAAATCTTGTTCAATCATACCTCTTCGTCACTTGTCTCCCCTTTCTTTCCTCAATAACTTCTTCTACAAAGTTAGATTCTTGGCTTATTGGTTGATTGCGCCTGGCAGGAAGCTTAACCCTAGGCATGGTGTTTTCTCGGTTTTGAGCTTGAAAGGGTGTGGGAAATCTTGGTTATTTTGTGAAAATTGGGTATTTTTTAAGTGGAATAGCTTTGGGGCAATTGATTTGTGGTGGAAATGGGGAATGGGTGGAGTTTTGAGGGCTGGGGAGTGAAAAGGGGTTCTAGGGTTTGGAGGATTTTGGGAGAAATTTGGGGATTATGAATTGAATGAGACAAACCAAGTATTTATAGTCTGAGTCGCGTCGTTCGAACGTCACCATCGTTCGAACATGAATAGAAGGATTTTAAAATTATCGTTCAAACATTGTAGTCATTCAAACGTGGTGAACTCCCAGTACTTTTTAAATTATATCAGAGACCAAAGTACAGTAAGCTCTTTACGTTCGAATGAGCTATTAGCATTCGAACGTTGATCTCGTTCGCACGTTCTATTGGCGTTCGAACGAGCTGAGGTCTCAGTACTTTTTGGTTCTATTAGAGAGTTCATCAGAGGCAAAGTATTGCAAGCATTGGACGTTCGAACATCACTTGGCGTTCGAACGTCAAAGTAAAAATCAAAAAAAAATTATGCAAATTCATGTACACATTAAGGTAAAGGTAAACACACAAAATTGAACTAAAATTTCATGGCGTCTCAGGATAAGTCTCTACCCATGCTTGATGTTGGTATCTTGGGACAATCCTTACTCGGCCCATGTTTTCATTTCAGTCAAAAAATTTTGTACAAAATAAAAAATATTTTTACACTTTTTTATAAAAATTTGGACCCTTAGTTTCTATCCCCAAAACACAATTTTCCGTAGTTTGTTAGAAAGCAATCTAATCAGAGTCATCCTCTGTCTCTATGTGGTTTGAACAACCAATGACTCTCCCAATTTCCTCTCTCACAAACCGGTTAAGTATAATACCGGAATAGCATGGCGTATCAGGGTAATCCTTACTCAGCCCATTCACTATCCAGTCTAATCGATCGAGTGTGCGATCGAAAATTAGTTCAAAAAATTGATTATATATTTTCTCATGAAAGACTCTACCACACTATTTACGAGCACCAAGTCTTTTGGCATAACGGCATTTAGCAAATATGCTTCTACCATAGAGGAGTTTTTCTTAACAGTCTTGTTTTTTTCATGATCACATTATGCAAATCAAATGGAAAAGTTCATAAAACTGCCAGACTAAACCAAAAAAGTTTGACATCTATGCTTCCTATGCTTTAAGACTCACTATCTGGTTCTTTAACGTCTGCCAGTCACAAAGATGACCAAAGCTAACTCACAGACATCATCAATTTATACAAAATACAAGATAATATACACAACATGATCAGAATAACAACAACAACAACAAAAACAATAACAAAAATTTTAAAAATTTACAGGCATAGATTATATAGAATATGAACTATAGTTCTCACCCCCAACCTGAATTGAATATTGTCCTCAATGTTTCTAATTTACCGGTGTAAGGATCTTAGAGATGAGGTTGAAAGATAGTGATCCATTCATCTTGCCATAGCCAAAAAAAAATACACGGATTTAAACTTTTTTACGCAGATGTGGGTTTCGGGAAGGTTGGAAACCTTTGATTGATTGTGATTGCATACAGAAGAAGAACATCCATGTACAAATAGAGTAAGAAAATGTAGAGCATGAGACAGAGGACTGGGTCTTCAGGTAATCTGGACATGGGATTGTTAGGAAAGTAGGGTCGTGTTGTAGAAATCAGTAAACAAAAAAGAGAAGAAGAAGAAGAAAAGAACAGAAAGTGAAAGGAAAGAAAAAGAAGCGGGGGGCCAACAGTGGTGAACGTGGAGGAAGGGGGAAAAAGCATAGGGGCCTTATAAAGGCGTTCCCTCGGGTCGAGTAGGCTCAAATATTTTCTGACCCGATCCATTTGAGTGTCGGCAAGCATGAATCTCGGAGGAGTATGCTGGTTCCATTAAAAGAATGGTCTCCACATTTTTCACAAAGTTTTCTAAAAATGGTTTCAACAACTGACCATTAACAGTAAAAATATTACCGTTTGATGGGTTTTCCACTTCTACCGCTCCATGTTCAAACACCTTTTTGACAATGTAAGGTCCAGTCCATCTTGACTTCAACTTACCAGGGAAGTAGCGGAGTCTTGAATTAAACAACAGGACTTTTTGAGAAGGTTTAAAAGACTTCTGCACAATGTTCATGTCATGAAAAATTTTCATCCTGGTTTTAGCAATCTTAGCATTCTCATATATTTCATTTTTTAATTCCTCAAATTCATTTATTTAAAGTTTTCTTGACTGCCCAGCCTTATCTATGTCAAAGTTCATTACTTTAATGGCTCAATATGCCCTATGTTCCAATTCCACAGGTAGGTGACATGGCTTGTCATAGACTAATTGATAAGGAGACATGCCCAAAATGGTTTTAAAAGCAGTACGATATGCCCAGAGTGCATCAGTTAGTCTTGACGACCAATCTTTGCGGTTCGGGTTTACCATTTTTTCTAATATTAATTTGATCTCCTAATTAGTTAATTCAGCCTGTCCATTAGTTTGTGGATGATAAGGGGTTAAAATTTTATGAAAAATCAGGTACTTTTTTTATTAAATTCTAGAAAGGACAATTGCAAAAATGAGTACCCCATCACTTATGATTGATTTTGGAATTCCACACCGAGACAAAATATTTTCTTTTAAAAACTTGATTACCATTTGGTGATCATTATTTTAATATGGAATTGCCTCAACCCATTTGAACACATAGTCTACTGCCACTAAAATGTATAAATAGCCAAAAGGAAGGGGAAAATGTCTCATAAAATCAATATCCCAACAGTCAAAAATTTTAATCACCAGAATAGGATTTAAGGGCATCATGTTTCTTTTTGAAATATTTTCCAATCTTTGGCATTTATCACAAGTTAAACAAAAGGCATGGACATCTTTGAAAAGTGTGGGCCAGTAAAATCCACACTACAGAATTTTTGTAGTGATTTTTCTTGATGAAAAATGGCCACCACATGCTTCAGAATGACAAAATGTTATTACATGTTCACTTTCATGAGCAGGGATGCAACGCCTTATGATCTGATCCTTACAGTACTTAAATACATACGGATCTTTCCAAAAGAAGTTACGAACTTCCCTCAGAAATTTCTTTTTGTCCATGGGAGTGAATGATGGAGGGAGTGTTCTAGTAGCTAGAAAATTAGCAATATTTGCATACCATGGGGACTCATTAATCATGAACAGTTTTTCATTGGGGAATTTTTCATTGATTGGCAGTCCATCCTCGTTCAATTCATAAGTTAATTAGGACAGATGATCTACCACCACATTCTCAACACCCTTTTTATCATTGATAATCAGATCAAACTCTTCAAGCAAGAGTATCCATCTCAAAAGCCTTGGTTTGGCATCTTTCTTTGTGAGCAAAAATTTTAGAGCTGCATGGTCAGTGAATACAGTAACAGAAAAATCAACAAGATAGGAACGAAATTTTTCCAAATCAAAAACTACAGCAAGCAATTCTTTTTCAATTGTTGAATAATTCATTTGAGCATCATTCAAAGTCTTACATGCATAGTAAATTACATGTGGTTTCTTATCCTTTCCTTGTCACAACACAGCACCTACAACATAATCACTTACATCACACATTAGTTCAAAGGGTAGAGTTCACTCAGGGGGTTGTATTATTGGGGCGGAAATTATCATGCCTTTCAGCTTGTCAAAGGCTTTTTGGCATGTTGAACTCCACATAAAATTTATGTCCTGACTTATGAGATAACAAATAGGTTTTGCTATGGTACTGAAGTCTTTTATGAATCTCCTATAACAACCTGCACGTCCTAGGAATGATCAGACATCCTTCACAGTCATGGGGGTGGACAAATTTTTAATCAAATCTATTTTTGCTTTATCAGCTTTCATGCCCTCAGACGACACAATGTGACCTAAGACAATGATTTATGTTACCATGAAATGATATTTTTTTTAATTGAGCACCAGATTGATTTCTTTACACCTTATCAACACCTTTTCTAGATTGGCTAGACACAAATCAAATGAGTCACCATAAATAGAGAAATCATCCATAAACACTTCCAAAAAAATTTCAACCATGTCACTAAACAAGCTTAGCATGCATCTTTGGAATGTTGCAGGAATGCTACAAAGTCCAAATGGCATCATTTTAAATGCAAAGGTGCTAAAGGGGCATGTGAATATGATTTTCTCCTAGTCATTTAAGGATATATCAATTTGATTGTACCCAGAATACCCATCAAGGAAACAGTAAAATTCATGACCTGCAATTCTATCTAGAACCTGATCAAGAAAGGGGAGGAGAAAATAGTTTTTTCTAGTCACCAAATTGAGTTTCCATTAGTCAATACATATTCTCCATCCTATGACGACTCAAGTTAGTACTAGTTCATTTGCATCATTTTTTACCATTGTGACCCCAGACTTCTTGGGCACAACTTGGGTTGGACTAACCCATTTGTTATCGAAGATGGAAAAGATTATTCATGCATCTAACAGTTTGAGCACCTTAGTTCTCATAACTTTCTTCATGTGAGAATTTAGTAGTCGTTGCATTTGTCGAGAGGGTTTTAAGTCCTCTTCAAGGTATATAGCATGAATGAAGATTAATGGGTTTATACCTTTCAAGTCAGTGATAGTCCACCCAATGGTGCTTTTATGGATTTTAATAACTTCAATCAGCTTAGACTCTTACAAGTCTATGAGCTTAGATAAAATTACCACTGCGTATGACTCTTCCTCTCCTAAGAGTGCATATTTGAGGTCAGATGGGAGAGGTTTCAATTCAGACTTTGGTGATTTTTCACTTGAGGAGAGTGGCTTTGTACCACTTGGTGAAAGTTCCTCAAATTTAGGTGCCCATGCCTCAACAATATAAGTAGGGCAACTTTGTGAATTTGGGTCATCATTTGTTGACTCAAATGAGATTGATTCCAACAGATATGATTCAGCAGATGGTTTAGAGAAGGTACTATTCACATGTTCGTGGACCAATGACTCAATGAAATTTATTTCTCTCACTTCTTGGTCCTATCTTGGATGTTTGACAATATTGAAAATATTCAGCTCAAAGGTCATGTTCCCAAAAGTTAATTTTATGACTTCATTCCTGCAATTGATTAGTGCATTGGAAGTCGCAAGAAAATGTCGACCAAGAATAATGAGAATTTGGTTCTCAAAATGCATTGCTAGCTGAGTATCTAGAACAATGAAGTCTAAAGGGAAGACAAAGTTGTTCACTTGGACAAGTACATCTTGAACAATACCTCTTTAAAGATCTGTCTACCAACTAGAGTATGACACAAGTGGGTTTGAGTTTACCGAGACCCAACTGCTGGTAGACAGAGAAATGAAGCAGATTAACACTGGCTCCAAAATCTAATAGTGCTTGTTCTATTTTGAAATTTCCAATGACACATGAAACTGTTGGACATCTAGGATCCTTGTATTTTGAAGGAGTGTTGTGTTGAAGCAAGGCACTAACTTATTCTGTCAGGAAGGCACTCTTTTAGACATTTTGGCTTCTCTTGATTGTGCACAAGTCTTTCAGAAACATGGCATAGGACGGAACTTGTTTAATTGCATCTAAAAGAGGGATGTTGATCTTTACTTGCTAAAAAAGCTCGTAAATCTCAAGTTGATTGCTCACTTTCTAGACTGTTTTAAGTCTATGGGGGAAAGGAGCTAGAATAAGGCATGAAGGGTCTTTTTCCTTTGAAGGTTCTGACTCTTGTTCAATCACAAACTCGGGTTCTTTTTCATTTGGGATTGACTCAGGCTTTAGCCTTGGAATCAACATGTTTCTGATGGTATTGTCAATCACTTTGCCATTTCTCAGTGTAGTGACAGCTTGAGCTTGATCTTGTGGTTGTTCCATGATCGAATGATTTTCCACATGAAATTTTCCTTGTGGAGGTTTTGGTTGGACAGAAAACTTGCCCTTTTCGTGTGTGTTTATGGACTGGGTCAACTTTTAAATGTGGCTTTTGATATCCTCAAAAGACTGGGTAGTCTGTGCATTGAAATTGGTGAAAGCCTGTGTGGAATGAGTGTTGTAGTTCATTTGAGTTTACATAAACTGGTTCAGTGTATCCTCAAGGCTCCTCTTATGTAGTGGTTGGTATGGTTGGTATACGGGAGATCCTTGAGATAGTGAATGTGAACTTTGTGGTTGGTTCATGGGAGTTAGTTGTGTGTTCCACCAACCTGGATTATATGTTTCAGAGTATGGGTTGGAGTAGGGCTTGTTGAAGTTGGAGATTGTATTTATTTGTTCCAACAAAATTTCCTTGAATGCTGGGATGGTAGGACATTCCCCAGTAAGGTGTCCAATCAAGACACATATTCCACACACTCGTTATGTAGAAGGGCCAACATCAACTTGTTGAACCATTTTTATTTCTAAAGCTTCAAACTTTCGAGACAAAGTGGATATTTTTGTTCTCAGGTCATCATCATCTCTCAAGACATACTTACCCCCTTGGGAAGTATATGGTCTGCCTTCAACAGTGGTAGGAGAGGCTGAGTCTCACATTTGAGAACTGTCAGATATAGTGTCAAAGAAATTGAATACCTCATTCGGACTTTTACCCATAAACTCTCCTTGGGCAATCATTTCGACAAACTAACGCAATCTAGTGGGCAAAGAGTCATAGAAAAATCCTACCATAATCCAATTCTCAAAAGCATGGTATGGGTAGGCTTGGAGCAGATCTTTGAATCTCTCCAAACTGTGGTAAAATGTTTCGTCTTCTTTCACCAAAAAAATCATGATTTACCTTTTGAGTGTATTGGTCTGATGTAAAGGAAAAATATTTCTAAAAAATTTATTTTGGAAGGCTTGCCAGTTAGGCTTGGAAGAGCTTTTAAAGAATTTAGAGAGAAAGGAAAAAGTTTCATCTTGACTAGTTCAGAATTTTCTTGAAAGGTTTCACACACTTCCTCAAAATATTTTATATGCAGGTATGGATTTTTTGTATCCAATCCATAAAAAACAGGTAACAACTACACAGTCCTTGGCTTTACAGTAAAGGGAGAAGCATTTTTAGGAAATACAAAACAAGATAGGACACTATTTCTTGTGGGATGTAAGTAATCCCTCAAGGTTCGAATGTTGGGCACTTCTCCCTCCTCGATAGGGACTTCTCCATTTCTGTCATTATTTGTCATAGTACTCTCACAGGAGTCTGTTACTGATCTAAGTAAATTTGGTTCAGGCTGATTCATAGACCCAGAAGATTTTGTCGACAAATTTTGATAGTGAGGAGCGTCCTCAAACATAAAATAAATAAAACAAGACAAAATTATTCACAGTAAATCAACAAGTATACACAAAGAGGAAATATTTTTTTACCTTTTACCTTAAAACATCTTTGATAGTTCCCCGGCAACGGCACCAAAAACTTGACTTTAATTTACAAGAGAAAAGTTGCTCCTCTCAGGCTCCCCAAATGGGAGTATTTATAGGCAAGGAAGAAGAAGGGGGGACAGATAAGAGAGGATAAACAATGTTTGCCGCCCCTGCCAAAGTTAAAAGTCAACTACTCTGCAGTCAATCTGTGAAAGACGTTCGAACGTTATATGGCATTCGAATGTTGTCTCTGTTTTTGCTTTATATGCATTCGAACATTGTATGGCATTCGAACGTGCCTTGTGTCTTTGTTGTAGGGACGTTCGATCGTTGTATGGCTTTCGAACGTTGACTGGCGTTCTGACCTTCTCACTCAAGTGCCCGTGATCTTCAATGAAGACTCATTTCCATACTCCATGCATCAGTCTAATCTTCAAATGATTCCAAGGGACGTTTGAACGTTTATTAGCGTTCGAACGTGGTACTCAAGTTCTTTAGTTTCTTCCTTCTTGGCTCAGGGTCTGCTTTCCTGGCTGCACCATAACAGGACTCAGCAGTCTGATTTTCTCATGATGTAAAGTAACGTTCAAAAGTTTCTGTCTTGGTCCCTGCTTTTCCACTTTTGTTCCATGATTTACTAGCGTTACAATCAAATGTGATATTTGTTGTTCTTGAACCCTTGTTCACTTTGGGACTTGAAATGACATCACATAAACTCTATCAAAGTATAATTAGTCCCAAAAAGGCATAATGAAATGTTACTTTTAAGCACTAATCAGAGAGGCAACGGAGTAGCTGCAGTGTGTAACTCCTCTTGTAAAGGGTGTCAAGCAAGACAACAAATTGGACACCCTTAGTCTCAATTTTTTGGCTTCCAATTGGTTTTTTGGGAGAGTGCCTTCTTCTAGATATTTTCGGATGAGTGTCAGCCAGTTGGCATCAGAGGATCCGCAATTAACATTGTTCTCGTCAGCTTTGAACTTGTTGGGCTTAAATTGGTGACCATTGAATGTGGGGCCTGTAAGGATATTTGCGGATGCAAACTTGGCTAGTGCATCTACCATGGCGTTATTGTCACGCCCCAAACCTGATTCCCGTAGATTCAGTACGTGAAGTTAATTACCATTAATTTCAATCCATACAGAAAACTAAAATCCTCAATCAATAAAAATAGAATTTCTTAATCTTTAGAAATAATTACAATGGTTCAAACCACTCTCAAAATTATGATATTTCACCAATGAATCAATAATTCGAAGTCTCTAATTCTTCAATTGACCTGATCATCTATTGACTTTGAATAAATTTTCAACCTGCATTTGAGAGGAGTAAAAGGAGGGTGAGTTTGGGAGGCCCAGTAAATAATTTACAACATAATATACGGAAATCACAAGATCACACGATAATCTAATGATCAACCGTAGAAGCATGAGATAAAAAGAATATTTATATTTTACACAATTAATAAAAAGCATACGAAACTCCATATTTGAATATTTTCAATTCACCTATGGCATCATACCCGGTTCTTCTCAGCTACATTGTAAAACTCGGAAAAATTTGAACTTTTTTCGAAAAGGGAAAAATGGTTATTTTTCCATTATAATGTGTATTTAAAATATTCATGTTCTAGACCTCGGATGAGAAAATGGAGTTTGCCGTTGGACTCGTATCGAAAAATCTAGTCACCTTGTCGAATTTCGAGATAGTCGGATATTTAATTATCTTAAAGGCCTCTAAATATAATTATCTTAAAATTTAAGTATAATTGGATTAAAGTACCAATAACATTAATTTGAGCTAAACATGGAATGTAATAAATCGTTTCAGGGCGAAATCAGGCTCGAATAAGCGGGGGACACTTGGCACGATCTGGGCCAAGTCTTGAAAAATATAAATAGAGCCTTAAATGGGATATTTCAGCAGAAATATCCCATTGCTCAACCCATTTTAGAAGCCCAAGGAGAGAAAGAAAGAGAAGAGAGAAACTTATTTTCTTCACATTTCTTCTTCGATTTCTCGGACTTCCGTCACTCGGATTCCGTCGAGCCAAGAGGAAAAATCGATCTCCGTTACGAGGACTACGTCTACGTACCAAAAATAAGAGATTTCACCGAAGATTCAAAGTGAAGATTAGGGAAATCAAGAGTTCTTGAGTAGTTTTGGTGTTATAAAAGTTTTCTACACTTCTATTGAGGTAGGGTTCTTCCTACCTTGGATTATTCTTTCTTTAGATGTTGGTAAAATAAGAGTTGCATTTATATATATGCCTATGTATTGACTTGTACATATGTATATGATTATGGAAGTGGAAAAGTGAGCATGGAAATGATTCAGGCTAGTTTCTGGCTTGAATTTGGTATATGGAAGTTACTTGAGTTCACTCTTGTAGCTTGGTGAAATTTATGCTTGAAGGTTGTGCTTAACTAATTGGATGCCTTTAAGGTGTTTGATAATATGCCTATATGATATAAAGTGTGTTAATTGCATGAGAATATGCTATAACATGTTTAGGTATGTGATAATGTGAAATCATATGCCTATGATATGGATTGTGATTGAAATGTATTTGTTGATATATGCATGTCTTGATATATTGACATTGAAACAAATATGATAATTATATGCTTAGGATATAATTTACCATGGATGGATTGGAATTGTTCATATGACATTCATAATATATTGAACATTGTGTTGTTATGCAATGGTGCATCACATTATATATGCACGAAAAACATCGCATCACATGGGTGTGTGCATGGTTGTCGTCAACACCACATTTGATGGGTGACGAAAGGCTCGGGAAAGTTGGGTCGAAGGCCTAAAGGAGCTACTTGGTTGCATGATGGTTTGGGTCGGGGTTAGCAAGAAGGTACTAGAAGATATCTTGGGTGAAAGGCCCGGTGATTGGATACGCATTCCGTTGGTATAAGAGTCCATAAAGTGTGTCGGTGCACACGGAACCGTTGGTGGAAGTCCATAAATTCCGTGTCGGTTGGGTACCATTGGTGTAAGTCCATAAACATCCACCCCAAGAAAGACCCTAAATTGTAAATATCATTCGATGTGTAACATGGATGACGTGTTCACACACATTAGCACTTGTAGGTGTTGAGGAGTCGGGATGGGCTCGAATGAAGTGCATGAATGAGTCTCACCTCATTGCATGGCATATCATAATAAATTTCATCATTTGGTTGCATATATTTGATTAGAATTGTTGAGAATTGTTTGAATGTTGCATAAGCATGAGCATCTAGGGGGAGTAGCCTCTATAGGATCTACTCTACTGGGTGTTGGCTTACCCTATACTGGAACACATTTCAGGTGTAGAGTATACCCCAATGGGCGGAGCACATTCGGGTCACCAAGGGTGAAGAAGGCCGACATGTAGCCTTGTTTTGAGTTTTGTAAAACATTTATGGAACTTAGTTTTTGACATGTAAATTCATACAAAATATTGTAATGAAACTTGTATGGATCAAGTATTATGTGTATAAACCAAGTTGAAAGCCCAAATACATGTTGTGTAAGGGTTGGGTTGGTTTTAGAAAGGTTTGAAATGAATTGGAAATGAAAAACTAATGAAATGGGCAAAATCTGGGTTTAACTACCGGTAGTCAACAGGTAGTCGTAGACCAGAAGATCACAAGCTACCGATAGTAATTGGGCCAGAGAGTTCCAGCTACCGGTAGCTCACAAGTAGCTTCCGGTAGAGATTTTTCAGAATACCCGAACTACCGGTAGTCGATATACACCTACCGGTAGCCAGTCCAAAAATCTGAAATTTTAAAATTATTTTTCCAAACTTTGGGCTTAAAATTTCCTTCCTTTAAATGACCAAATTGGACCCTTATGGAGTATGAATCATGGTGTGTTGGACTTAGATGCTTTTAACGTGATGTCAGGCTATGCGACATCAACGGGTATTTCCGCGGGTTGACGGGTTATCAACGGTTCATAAATGACATCCAGATTTTGGGGTGTCAAATATAAACTAGGCACTACTCATTACATCCTACTCTATCACATGCCCCTTGCGGCCACAATTATATCTCAATACCAAACCATGCTGCCGAGTGCGCCTAAAACATGTGCGAATAGGTCTCCAAGCACTTCACCAACAAAAATACTTTTTGCACAAAAAAAATACAACGACCCATCAAACAAAAACTTAAATGAACATCACACATCAACGGTAAAACACTGAATCATAATACAATGACGATAACAATAAAAGGACTCTTTGCAAAGAGAATAAGACACGAATACATATTATGAGATAAACTACTTACCTAATTCGATATCGACAAAGACAAGGATCCCAATACTTTACTACCATTGAACATAATTTAGCCTTGTATCTTTCAATCGGGTCTAATATTGTCACGATTCTACCTTTTGTTATATTACCAAATCATCTCTCTCTCTCTCTCTCTCTTGTAGCCGCCACTTCTAAAGGGTTTCCCAGACTAGCAATTCTATTCTATAGAAACCACAAGTAATCTAGTCTTACTCATAAGCTATCAAAACAATCCTATTATAATATAAACTTGTAATACTCGGGGGCACTCGCTCACATGGTATACCATTAACCTCATGATGTATTTAATTATTCTTATTATTTTTATACAGGGTGTCACATTCTTCCCCTTTTAAAAATAAATTTCATCATCGAAATTTGTTATAGAAAACTTATTCTAATGTGTTCAGAATCCCTTCTATTGCACACTCTGATTACAAATTGCTACAATTATTAAGTGTACAATTACACTCCAAAGTGTAATTATTTGTGTGGTCCTTCTAAAACTTACTACAGTTAGAATTCTCAAATCATAGGTAACCAACTATAAATGTTTTAGTCGTCACTTCTCATGGGTTTATACCTCTAACGAAAAAAGGCCATCTAAATCACAAAAAACAATCCTAATAGTTTTCATATTGTGAGTGATATACCCAACCTAGGTATACAGGGAGCTTTTTTTTTCTTTAATTGAATATCTCTATCATATCACACTTTGGCTGCGCTACTCTAATTTATTAATTCCATAAAATATAAATAATAGTAGCTCTACACTGTTTACAATAGTTTTTTTTTTAATTAAACCAAATGAATTATAAAGAAGGGACTTGAAACACTTATCATCTACCCTATTTATATTCACTAATCAAAAACTCAATAACAATGTGCTAGTACTAGGTAACAACTAAATCCACTTAGAGTCCACGTTACCCATACTTAAAGCTTATTATTTTGCTATTACACCACCGATACTAAAACATATATCACACCCTCTATTAGCAAATCACAATATAATACCCAAGTTTGGTGATCCTATACTCGGTTTGTATGCCTTTGCATTAAAGTGAGAATTAAGATATGATCTCAAATGGTTAACATATATCCTACTCTCACTTATTCTAGCCTAGTTCCCAAAGGTTAAATCTATTGCTCTGGCCAACCCACTTCCATACAGATCCCATGTAAGATCTATTTCCTAAGCTCTAATACCATTTTATCATGCCTCAAACCCGATTCCTGTAGATTCAATACACGAACTTAATTTTCATCAATTTCCATCCATACAGAGCACTAAAATTTTCAATCAATAAAAATAGGATTTCTTAATCTTTAGAAATAATTACAATGGTTCAAACCACTCTCAAAATTATGATATTTCACAAATGAATCAATAATTCGAAGTCTCTAATTCTTCAATCAACCCCGATCATCTACCGACTTTGACTAAATTTTCAACCTGCATCTGAGATGGGTAAATGGGGGGTGATCTTTGGAGGGCCAATAAATAATTTACAACATAATATACGAAATCAGAAGATCACCTGATAATCCAACAATCAACCATGGAAGCATGAGATAAAAAGAATATTTATCTTTAACATAATTAATAAAAGCATACAAAACTCCATATTCAAATCTTTTCAATTTACCAATGGCTCCATACCCGGTTCATCTCGGCTACATACTAGGTGCTACTCGGTATATCTCATTCTATCACATGCCCCTCGGGGCCACAATCACATCTCAATACCATAACATGCCACCAAGTGTGCCTAATGCATGTGTTAATAGGTCTCCAAGCACTTCACCAACAAAAATACATTTCGCACAAAAAAATACAAAGACCCATCAAACGGAAATCACAAATCAACGGTGAAACATTGAATCATAATACAATGACGATAACAATAAAAGGAATCTTTGCAAAGATATTTAGACACGGATGCATATTATGAGATAAACTACTTACCTAATTCGATATCGATGAAGACAAGGATCCCAATACTTTACTACCAGCGAACATAATTTAGCCTTGTATCTTTCAATCTAGTCTAAAATTGTCACGATTCTACCTTTTGTGATCCATAATTCTAACCTTAAATTACCGAAGCACGTCTCTCTCTCTTTCTCTCTTGTTGCTAGCACTTCTAAAGGGTTTCCCAAACTAACAATTCTATTCTATTGAAACCACAGGCAATCTAGTCTTACTCACAAGCTATCAAAACACTCCTATTATAATATAAACTTGTAATACTCACGTGCACCCACTCACATGGTATACCATTAACCTTATTTAGTGTTATAAAATAGGTTATGACCCTAAAACTTCTCATTCTAATTATCTACATATTATCGGTCAATCAAACAAAAATTAAAGGAGATATATATAATTAATTAGTCCACCCAATCATTCTAATTCCACATCATAATCAACACTATATCTTAGGAAAAAGCTAAACTCTCTCCATTTGGTTTCATTATGTGTTTAATTATTATTGTTATTTTTTATGGGGCATCACAGTTATCCTCTATGGGCACATGTTGGATCTGGAAGTGGTTGAACTTTTTCATCAAAGTTCGTACCACTGATAGATATTCTTGCATCTTTTCCTCCTTTGCCTCGAAGTCTTCCTTTACCTGATTGTAATACCTGAGATGAGGGCCTCATATTCTGCCTAATTGTTGGATGTTGCAAAATAGAGAGATACAACGTGTTTAAGTAGAGTGCCATGGGAACTGATAAGTACTAGCCCTGCTCCACTGCCCTCGCTAGTAGAAGACTCATCTTCGTATAGTTTCAATCATGCTACTACATCGATGGGTATATAGGCTTTGACAGTTGGAGACGTCCACTCAGGCACATAAGTGCAATCAAGTAAGAGGGCGGTAGGCTGAAGTGCATTCAATTAGGGTATCGACGTGTATGGTGCTGATGACACTGGACGACTAGGTACTAGGGACTTGTGTGCCTCGGGTCAAGGAGCCTTAGCACCAAGGGCCTAGGGCCCTAGTTCCAGGGCATCAAGTTCTCCAAGGGTGGTGCCTAGCCTTGATGTGTAGGGAGTCCAAGCTTTGTGCATTGAACAAGTGAGCATAAGGGCGGAGGTCACTTCTTTTGGGGAGCCTCCTCCTCTATTGGTGTAGATTTGGCCACAAAATTCTCTATTGTTTTCGCCTCTATGGCCGTCCTTGGTTGATATTGCACATCGAACTCGCTTAACTCAACGACCCATTTGAAGAGCCTTTCTGACACATCTAGCTTTCCCAAGATTCCTCTAAGTGGTTGATCTAAGATAACCACGATGGTGTGGCTTTGAAAATAGTGTTGTAGGGGCTTGGCCACAGTGACTAACGCGAGGGCCAACTTCTCCTACTTAGAGTGCCTTACATCTGCTCCTCAATAAGCCCTACTCACATAATAAACAAGCCTTTTAATTCCTCTTTCCTCGCTGACAAGGACAGAACTCACAGCAGAGGGCAAGGCGAATAGTTAAAGGTATAAAGTCTGTCTAGGTCGACATGGGAGAGCAATGGGGGTGCACCAAGATAGGCCTTCAACTTTTGGAAGGCCTCTTCTGCATCAAGTCCCCATTAAAAAGATTTTCGAAGAATTTTAAAAAATGGTAAACACTTATATGCCAACTTTGAAACAAACCTGTTGAGCATTGTTATCCTTTCGTTAAGGCATTGGACCTCCTTCACAAAGGTTGGGGATCTTATGTCTAAGATAGCTTTGATCTTGTTTGGATTAGCCTCAATATCTTTCTTATTGAACATGAAGCCAAGGAACTTTCCTGAGCTTATGTCAAAGGTATACTTCTCAGGATTAAGTTTCATCTGATAAGCTCTTAGGACGTCAAAGGTCTCCTATATGCGTGATACATAGTCCATTGTGGCCAAGCTCTTTACCAACATATTGTCCACATAGACCTCCATGATCTTCCCGATCTGTGCCTCGAACATTTTATTCACGAGGCGTTGGTACGTGGCACCAACATTTTTGAGTCTGAATGGTATGAACCTATAATAGTAGCTTCCTTTAGGGGTGATAAAAGATGTTTTATCTTGATCTGGAGGAAACATGCTAATCTGGTTATAGCCAGAATAAGCATTTAGAAATCCAATCAGCTCGTGTCCAACGATGGCATCAATGAGGACTTTGATGCGCAACAAGGGATAACTATCTTTGGAATAAATTTTGTTAAGTTTGGTGAAGTTCATGTAAATGTGCCATTTCCCATTAGCCTTTGTTACCATCACGATATTTGATATCCAAACTAGGTAGGCTACTTCCCTCACCGACCCATTTGTTAGTAGTTTTTCCACATCATTTTCTATGGCCTAGGCTCTTTCGGTATCAATATTTCTCAGCTTTTGGTAGACGGGCATGTGTTTAGGATCCACATTAAGCCGGTGGGTGGTGACCTCTAGGTCTATGCCCTACAGATCTTCATAGGACCAGGCAAAAATGTCCATGTTCTGCTTAAGGAAATCAAAAAGGTGGGTGGCTCGATCTCAAGGAAGCGAGGAGCCAATATAGATTCTGCTGTCTAGAAAGTTCTCATCTATCACTATTGATTCAAGTTGTTCTGCTGGCTCTCCTATTTCTAATGTGTTGTCATCCCACGGGTCGAGTATTTTCACTTATAGGGTCTTTTGAGGTTTTTTGGACCTCATAGAGGCCACATAGCATTCCCTAGCAACAACTTGGTCTCCCTTGATTTCTCCAACCCCATTTGGAGTTGGAAAAACGGAGAACGAGGTGATATGTGGACGACACTGCCCTTATGGTATTGAATGCAGGGCATCCAAGGATGATGTTATAAATAGAAAAACAATCCAACACTATGAAGTTCACCATGATGGTGGATAAGGGTGTTCACTCTACCCTACGGGTAGGAAATATAGTCTTCCGTCTTCCTACCCAATACTTTGTGGAAAAATTTTTCTTGGCCTACCCTTCCTAATCAAGTGTGGTATTCTTACCCAACTTCCTACCCGATTAATCAGGTAGGAAGTCGGGTAAATGATGAGAACAAAATATTTCATATTTTAAGGCCTCATTACATGCATTTTAACTTAACTTTTGCATCTAAGTACTTAGAGTTAGCCGAAATTATGAATAATGTTGAATTTTTTATGTTGCAGGTAATTATAGCTTAAATGATTGGATTTATAACCTTGTAACTATGTGTGAATGTGTGGTGAAGATACGGACACTTTAGATGAGGTTTGGGAGGCTTGGAAGTTGAAGAATTCAAGGAAAAATGCATTCGGAAGGTTTTGCCCACTGAAGTGAAGGATTTTGACACAATACCACTGTTTTCCCCATTTTTTACCATGATCTTATTTGAATCTGAAAAATTGCAAAACATAAAAGTTGTATATCTAGATGTTTTTTGTATTGTGTCAACATTTCAGCTCAATCCAATGGTTGAATCAAAAGTTATGCCGATTCTACGAAATCTGGTCCAGAGCAAAAACAGTACTGGTATACAATACCAATACTGAACAGTATCAGTACTGCATACTGGTACCCCGAACTCCAAAAGGATTAAAGTACCGGTACATAATACTAGTACGCTCCCCAGAAGTGCCTAGAACAATTTTTTGTCGTCCTCTACTTGCTTGGGGGTTCCACCTACACTTATCCCATTTGCCCCCCAACATTTTCTGCACATCTTCATGCCTCCTACACCCTTGATGAAGACTTTAAATGAGGAGAGAGAGGAAGCGGGATGCCATGTGAGTTGCAGGCTAAGCTCCTCCTAGCCTATGTAACCCATTCAAAATCACCTCTTATTGATGGGACGTCTGCTCACACGCCTAGGGGGACTACCATGCACGAAAATTGAAAGCTCACACTCCATTATATTCAGTATTACACAATCATTTTCAGTGTGGCTATCTAAGCTTAGAAAGTTCTTAGGAAGAAGATGATGAATAATGTTTGTATTTTTGTATTTTCTTTTCCATCTCAGTTGTAGTTAACTTTAAACTTCTTGTAATCTTTATTTCTTGCACCTTAATGTTATTTATTTCAAGTTCATTTCAAGTTTAGTCTTACATTTTAGATTTCACCATTAATGCTTTCAAGCTTTCTTCATTTTTAGTCTTAAAATGGGTATTACAAATTTTTCTTCATAGCTTTAGATTTCTTGTTTTAAGTTAATTTTTAATCTTCATATCCATTTCCTTTACTTGTCTCCTTACATTATGCATTGTTTTCTTTTATTTATGAGTAGCTAGAGTTTTAGTTGACTAATTCAAGGGAGACCTCCTCTTGGGTTTTTCATTTCAACTCTTCGTCTTTCCTCATCTCGGTGTATGATGGTTCGGTTTGACTGGGTTGAGGGTGGATGAGGTTATGAGTCTTTGATATTCCATAGAATTGTCACAGTTTATGCTTGGATCCTTACCATCACATCCCTAGCTTCCCACGAATCAATCGTTCATCTATGCACCAAGGAGGAAGGTTTGAGTTGAGTTGGGATTTCCATTGGAATGACCTCTTTGGATTAGCCAACACTTGTTTTTATTACATTTTCATTTACAAATAGAATCACAAAACTCAAACAAAAAATTTTACACTTTCTCTTTTTCACAAAATCACCTTCACACACTTGAACTTTCCTTTCCTGAGGAGACGACCTTGGAATACTCATTCCAAGTAAAACACGAAACTTAAAAGGCTCCTTGCGCTTGGGGAGCACTTTTGTTCACTCACGCATTTTGTACATTTCATTTTTACCATTTCTTTGCCCTTTCTTTTGACACTATCCCAAGGGAGAGTGACACTCCCCTTTGAACCATACACTTCACATGTTAAGGGATAGTGTTTATGGGTTAGGAAACAACCAAGGTTTTCCATCAAGTAATAAACACTTTTGTAATTATTAATTTTTGGATCATTTTAACAATTCAATTAAATAACATGCACCAATTTAATAACACAATAAATCAATAACACTAAAATCTATCAGTCATCTTGATAAGTGTGTATATCTGCCAGAATCTGCATGTTTTAAGATTGTCTTCCCAAATTTACATGAAACATATTTTTTCTTTCTTTCAGCCCATATAACAATTTATAAACAAACGTTTGACCAATTTAACTGTGAATTGAAGTTGTAGGAAAGAACCAAACTTCTACATAAATTTATTTGCAACAAACACGTGTTTAGTAATGCAATATTATGAGGGGCGCATCAACTACTATGACAAACCAGTGGAGTCTATATCAGCAGCTGAGAAAGAAAACAAAAGAGAGGAGAACAAATTAAGTGGTAACCATAACCCTAAATTCAATATTCTATATAAAAAAGAATGCTACAAAACTTACTTCATGTAACGAACAACCTCTAAGTAATGACTTCTTCATGATAGATGATTGTTCCCAATTTCACCAAATAGTATTTCTGTAAGTGACCTCCCTCTAGTATTTTTATATATAAATTAATTAATGCGGGTAGGGTAGGGTAGGGTAGGATAGGAATGCAAAAATTGATGGGTATTCTGCATTCCTATCTGATTTAATCGAAAGACCAAAAACTTTTTTGCGTCGTTCAGTAGGGTAGGGTAGGGTCAAAAATTACGGCCAATTGAAAATTTGAACACCCCTAACGGTGGACCTTCTTGATGTTGTTCCCTCTATGACTGGTAGGGTGATGGAACGCAAAGGATACGCCTTTTTTCCTTGAAAATCCAATGAGGGGCATCCTAATGGGTTGTAGTCTCTCCTTGCCACGATGGAGGCTATCATAGGCAGAGACGAATATGATATCGACAGAGTTGCTACTATCTACCAGGATTCTCTTAACTTGATAGTTGGTTACCATCATGGTCAACACTAGAGGATCGTCATGGGGGTGTTGGATCCCCTCGAGATCTATGTCTTATAATGAGATGACATCTCCTTCCCTCTGCATATGTGTCTCTATCGGGCAAGCGTACTGTATTGGTCACCTCCTCCTCTTAACCTAACTAAGTTGGAGTCACCTCATCCTCTTAACCTTCCTGAGATCATCTGGATTTCTTCGAGGGACTGTTGGTGCTCTCTATCATCTTGGTTCTGACCAGTTAGTGGGGATTGTCCTCTACTGACTACGTATTGCACAACTGGCCATATTGTATGAGGTCTTCAATCTACCTTTTGAGTTCAAAGCAGTCATCGGTGTAATAGCCATGATCACAGTGATACCGGTAATATTGTTCAAGTTCCTACGATTTGGGGCGAACTTCATTTTCCCTGGTCAACGTATTGTAGGATCATCCTTGATTTGGAGCAAGATATACTCGAGTGAAGCATTGAGCAGTGTTAAGGCCTGGCACTCTCTCAAAGGTGGAAGACCGAGGCGGTCCTTGACTAACGCTCTTTCTGTCCTCTTTTTCTTATTTTCTGATTCTCTCCCGTCTTCGCGGGACTCTTTCCTCTTTACTCCTCCGTGGGAGAACTCACCTCGCCTAGCCTTGGTGACGTCCTCAACATTCATATATTTATGGGCTCTAGATAACAACTAGGGCATGCTTGCTAGTGATTTTTTTAAAACTGAAAACATAAATCTAGATGAGGACAAACCTACGATAAAGATGGTAATAGTGACCCTGTCATCTGGATCTTTGATCTAGAGAGCCTCTTAGAAATCGAGTGAGGTAGATCCTTAGATTTTCATCTTAATCCTACTTAGTGGTGAGTAGGTGGGTGACTAGCTTCTGATGTCAGCGTCTCCCTATGAAGGGAGACGAAGAATTTGCTTAGTTCAGCAAAAGAATTGCTTGAAGATGGTTTAAGTTTAGCAAATCACTGGTGTGCAGATCCCTTGAGGGTGGTAGGAAAGACTACACATTATTTCGTCTAGTACATTATGGAGTTGCATCAGGGATTTGTACTTGTCGAGGTGGTCGAGTGGATCTTTCAAACCATCAAAAGTTTCCACAGTAAGCATTTTGAACTTCGAGGGTAAGGGGTAGTTGACCACATCAACCACGAATAGAGTGTCAATGCGCTTTAACGGATAGCCTACTGTTTTTGGCGTCTGCACCTTGATAGCGTTAAAGACGTCGCCTAGATGATTATGTACCTCCTTAATTTTTTCGTCTCATTAGTTGGGGACACCCTTTGTCGGATCATTATAATAACTTTCATGATTCATGTACTAGTTTTTCCCCTTATCCTTCTGCATAGGAAGGTCGCCAGTGTGTGATGACGGAGCTAGGGCGTAAGGAAGGGGAGTTGGGGCGTCTGTGCACTGAGGAGGGACTCCCTGGTACTGGTGGGTGCCCTGGGGGGATTGGTTGTAGCACTTCCCCTTCTGCGGACTGGAGCACGACTCTTCCTACAACGAGCTTCAATTAGAGAATTTGTTGGTTTTGGTTCACTAGCAGCTGCATTGTCTCTGATAGTTGCTGCCCTACCACGAGATTTGTCATTAATAATGGGTTCTGTTTGCTGAAGTGGAACCTCATCTATACGCAGTGGATCATTATCCTTAGCTTGTTGATTCATTGACCTAGGTTTGATAGCCATGGAGAGAGTAGGGACAGATAGATGGTAGTAGATAACTTATTTTTTCCCACAGACTACATCAAGCTGATGTTGAACAAAGTCGATTATACACGATCAAATTAGTCAAGTGTGTGTGGTGTAAAACAATTAATAATAAGAGACAAAGATTGAGTAGTTGAGTCTGGATGACCTAACCACTGAAAGCGGCAACGGTGGTCGAAAAACTATATTAATGGGAAAGTACAAAGTAGCAGGGGGAGAGAGAAAGCAAGAGTATGCTTAAGGTGTACTGTGTGTCCCCTGTATAAGAAGTTTACAATTTATAGGCACAAAGTCCTAACTGAGGCGGTGACGTGAAGGCAAAACTACTAATCTATTGGGGGGTAGTCATGATTGGGGATAGGCACTATCTTGGAGCAATGGATATTCCGATAATTGCTCTCCCACAAACGCTGACCTTTCATGAACTCTTGAGTATTGGATTGGATTAAAGTCGTGAATTAAACCTGGATGATTTGTGCTTAACTCATGGACTAGGCCCAAGCCCAATTAGAACTAGGCTTGTCAATGTTCATACTTTTTCAAAATCAAGTATTTTGAGAGAATTTTATCAATTTTTTTTAAAATAATGGATAGAAATTAATTTTAAACTATGTAATTGAAATATATTTTAAAAAATTATTATTTAATATAATAAATTAATTTTTTTTATATTCAAAATTTATGTTATACGGTGCCTAGGCACGTGTTACCTCTTAAATCAGTAGTGGCATTACGTCGTAACAGCTATAATTTGTCCACAAAAAATAATTTGCCCGCAAAGTATAATGGGTAGTCCACCCTAGGAGCTCAACAAAAAAGGCCTATTTTGGTAATCTAGCCGATAAATGGGTTAAATCTCTGTCACTTGCTTCAAAGCTGAAGAGCAAGAAGTGTCTTTTTCTTGGGCCCCTCTTTTTCTTTTGCCTTGAAGAGCAGAGAAAGGATTACCGAGTAGAAATAGAACAGATCTGCTTTCTCTCCCTCTCTTAGTAGATTTTCTTTCTCATCGATCGGAGATGGCAGAAGACAGCAACTTTGAAGACGACCAGCTTGCTTCGATGTCCACTGACGATATCGTTAGGGCATCTCGGCTTCTTGATAACGAAATTCGAATCCTCAAGGTTGAGATATCTCTGTCTCGTTCTGTATATATGTATATATTTATATCTTTGTTTAGTCACCGGTATTATTAATTTCTTTTGCGTGTGATGGATATGAACAGGAAGAGTTGCAGAGAACGAATTTAGAATTGGACTCGTTTAAGGAAAAAATAAAGGAGAATCAAGAGAAGATCAAACTCAACAAGCAGCTTCCTTATTTAGTCGGCAATATTGTTGAGGTAAATTTTTACTATTTTTTTTAAAAAATTTGATGCTTTTTGTTGTTGGTTTCTGAGAGAAGTATATAGAAAATGGAAAAGAAAAGGAATTACTTGTATATAAGACGCTTCATGAAGGTTCTGATCCTTTATGTTTTGCTTGGTTGCTGAAATAATCTCTGAAAAGAAAATGGGCAAGAGAATGTAGGGTTTTAGCTCCTTATGTTTTCTTCTTGCAAATATTGGTAATCTTATGTGAACTCAGCCAATTACTTGCATTTGGTACGGTGTATAGGTTTTTATGCTTTTTGTTTGGCTTGGTTGCTGTAAAATTGTAGGTAAGGGAAAGGGAAAGGGAAAGAAAAGAGGGAAGTGAACTAGGGTTTTGATACTTTGTGGATATTTTTTGGTTAGTTTATCACCTTTACATTGTTGCTTGTATGCGAGTTGTATACGAAAATTGTGGAATCCCTAATTCTTGTAAGAAGTGGATCTGAGCACTGAAGTATGGTTTACTTGATTTGATTATCTTAGCTGTAGCTTTGGCGGATAATATAAGTTTTTCGATAACTTTTATAAGCAAAAATTCCAAATGAGTTGATTTTTGGCTGAATTGTAGTCCTTTAATATATTTACACTAAAGCCTCAAGTGATTTAGCCTTTTTCATTCACCTCGCAGAAGTCCCTACTGCAAGGGTCATAATTTCTACTACCAATCTCACTCTCCCCTCTCCCCCTGGCAAAATATCTAATGGGTATCAAAGTGAAAGCATGGTGTCTTTTTTCTTCTTTCTTTTTACACTAGGTTTTTTTTTAACTTGAAAGGATTATTTTTGGAATAGGTTTTTTATATATGGGTTATTTGCATAAGTATTGTTTTTATTTCGGAAGGTAGGGATGTGGAAGGGGTTGATTTTCCCTCGCTATTGTTACTTAAATGATTGTACACAGCGAAAAAGGAATAAAAGAACAGCCCCAGCTAACTACTAGGAGCTTGTGGGTTCTAATCTGAGATGAAGCAATATGCATATATGGCACCAATTATTAGGATTGTACCCAGTCAAACCCTTCCCATTTCCATTCTCAATCTCGGTCAAACTGGGTTTTGGAGTCATTTTGGCTTCAAAAGTTGAACTTATGCAAAAAGGTGAGTTCTGGCGTTATCTTGGCCAAAAAAAAGTTGACTTACTTTTCCTAAAGAAAGGTGAATATAAATTATGTCTCATGCGCAAGGCCTGTTCATAGTGCATAATTGGACTTATTTATTTGGATTTCATCACATATTTGTGTTGTTTTTGAAACTCTCTCTAATGTCAGAACTTGAATATGATTTATCAAGTTTGTTTTGAGATTTGAAAGTGTAGTTTACTGGACATGATTGCCTTGGACCTTATTTTTTTGGTGCGGATTGCATATGTAGAGATTTAGTCTTTAACATTTGCTACAGCTGGATTGCTATAGATAAGTGTTGAGTGCTCAATGTAGTTGCTTTTCTCTGGACTCTATACCATGGATTTATGTTTGAAGTATAGTTTAGGTTGATATGGTTATCCAAGACCTGGTTTGTGATGGGGTCGAGATGCATATTCTGCAATCACTAGAAACAAAGAATAACTCATGTCTTTAATGATTTAGGTTCTGAGCAGGGATTGGCATAGTTATTGCTGTTTTAGCTAATTTGGGAACTCACTTCAATTTCTGTTTTTCCAGATTTTGGAAATGAACCCCGAGGATGAGGCTGAAGAAGATGGTGCCAATATTGATCTTGACTCACAAAGGAAGGGTAAATGTGTTGTACTGAAAACATCTACACGCCAGGTAAGCTAGCTTGTTCTCTTTACATCTGTGCATTTCTTTTCCACAGTGAGGTAGGTTTCCTGGTGTGAGTTTCTCTTCCTTTCTCTAATTTATGTTACGTATAACTTTTCCTTTTTCTTTTATTATTTCCATTTCTTGTGGTTTTTATAGTCGGGAACTACCCTTGGTTTAGGTCAATGAATTGGAATTTTTAAAAGTTGATTTTTCAACTAATAATTATGAATCAGTTTGAGAAATGTTGTATCTAAAATGGTTAAATTTGAGTATTGTTAACTTGATTGTGGGTGTCTAGAATCAAACTAGTCCTGGTGACTTTAAAGTATCATCTAATTTTTATATTCTGTTCATGAGGTTAAGCTTGCACCCATACTTCTACTGCTGTCTCGGTAACCATATTTTTGTTTTCATTAATGTGGTCTTGAAGTATTACCTATTCTATATTGACTGCAGACTATCTTTCTCCCTGTGGTCGGTCTTGTTGATCCTGATAAACTAAAGCCTGGTGATTTAGTTGGAGTGAACAAAGATAGTTACTTGATATTGGACACATTGCCGTCTGAGTATGATTCTCGAGTTAAGGCAATGGAGGTTGATGAAAAACCAACTGAAGACTATAATGACATTGGAGGGCTGGAGAAACAGGTTAGGTGATTACACTTGGAATAAGACAATTACTTGCATGATATCTGAGTTATGCTTGGACCTCACTTCCATTGCACAGATCCAAGAACTAGTAGAGGCAATTGTTTTGCCCATGACACACAAAGAGCGGTTTCAGAAATTAGGAGTTCGTCCACCCAAAGGAGTGCTTTTGTATGGACCACCTGGGACAGGGAAAACTTTAATGGCCCGTGCGTGTGCTGCCCAAACAAATGCTACTTTTCTGAAGTTAGCAGGCCCTCAACTTGTCCAGGTATATTTCTTATCAGAATTTGCAACATGCTATTTGGTTCTTTTTAACTTTGAATCTGGTGATTCTTAAATGGCGAACTCTTTGCAAGAGCCTGTTGTTCTCTTTAGGCTCATGGTTTCTTACAGTTACTGGATGATAATCTCTTTACCAGGACCAACGCCGTCCTTGAGTTTTGTTGTACTAGGAAAATTGAATCTTTGTCGTTTTTATGTTCTTATGAAAGACTTGATCATGTTCTTTGACTCTGATTGATTAGGACAGTGGAATATTGTTGCTCGTTGTGCTTTATGGCTGATGTAGTTTCAGGCAAAACCTTGATGCATTATCTTAGGTAGCGTTTGGTAACTGGGCTGTTTGTGTTTTTTTTGGTAAAAAAAAACAATAATGCGTTTGGGATGTGTTTTTGTTTTTTTTTAAACTATATTATTTTGAAAACAAGGTACAAAACTATAAATACAAAAAATGATGTTTTTGAAAACATTCATAACTAAAAACACGCCCGCGCGTTTCATTATAAATATGAGGTCCAACCTTTGAATCTCATTAGCAACAAAATGAGATTTTTTTTTTGTGGCAACTATAAAACCCCCTTTTCCTCTCTTTTTTTTTTTTTGTCTCTTTCTCTCATATGTCTCTCTATATGCCTCTTTTGCAACCCCCTTTCACGAAGACGACGAGGTGCCTCTTCTGCAACCCACCGTCATGAAGACGAAGAGGAGAGGACGAAGATGAAGACGAAATCAAACATGAAGACGAAACTTACATCGTCTCTCTTGCTTGTTTTCTTTTTTTTTTTCGTTAACTTCATACCATAAATACACATAGATCTATATATACATAGACAAGCATAGATCTGTATATATATGTATATGTATGCATAGATCCACATGTGTATGTTGTTATATATTCATTGATCTACATGTGTGTGTGTTTATTTGTGTTTTTGTGTGTGTATGTGTGTTGTATATATGGATCTGTGTGTAATTTGTGTGTCTGTGTGTAATTTGTGGAAGTATAGGTGTGTAATTGTGTCTATATATGTGTGTGTGTCCCAGCAAGAATGTCTCCAATTGAGACAGCTATTAGGAATTAAAATATTAACCAAAATAACAATAATAAAATATTATCCAAAAAATATAATACCAAACATGATTTTAATTTATTTTTTTTATAATTTTTTAAATATAAATGACTACAAACATATTTTATATTTTTAATTTTTATCACAAAAAAAATAAAAAATTAGTTTTAATTTTTTTATAAAAAAAAATAAAAACGAAAACATTACCAAACACGTCCTTAGTTAAGGTACAATAGTTTTTAGCAAGATACCCAAATAATTTTTGGAAGTTATTACCATAGTCTGTATGTGAATAAATTTTGCCTTCGGCAGATTTGATTAGTTACAAAATAGCTGTCCTACTGATATTTGTTTCCTTAGCAATCAACTTGTGAATCATGTATACTTTTAACTAATTTTTACCTTTGCTGGGTATCTAAGGCCATGAGATTTATTTGTTAAATAGGGTAACAGAATGACCTTGGTAAGGAATATACTTATGGTGTGTTTGGTAGGGTGGATGAAAAAATGGAAAAATAGAAAGTGAGAGTGGTGTACTTTTTATACTTCAAAGGGGAATCCTTCCTTCCGTCTTTTGTGTTTAGTAGGAGGGATGAGAAATATGAAATATTGATTATTTTGTGTTTATTATGATGAAAAAATGGAAGAATGAAAAAGTATAGATACATATTTTATCATTGTATTTATATAAAAAATTAATGTGTACATAACATGTAATAGATAAATAGGATATGTGCATGTATTAAATGATATAAAGTAAATAACATACATTTCAACACGCATAACCAACTTTCCATCCACGTTTCCTCCCAATTTTTGAGGGAAAGATTCTTGTGAATTGGAAAGAAAGTTAATTCACCCATTTTTTCATCATTTCTATTTTTCTTCCTTACCAAATATGATGTGTTATCAATCCGTTGAAACTTTCCATCGTTTTATTTTTCCATCATACCAACCAAAGCATTTAGATTTTGTTTATTTGTTTTGTCTTAGTGAATTAGTGATCGTATGGTGTGTAATTAATATGTTAATCAAACTTATTATGAATACAGATGTTCATAGGGGACGGTGCAAAACTTGTTCGCGATGCTTTTCAGCTTGCAAAAGAAAAATCTCCTTGCATAATTTTTATAGATGAAATTGATGCTATTGGCACGAAGCGGTTTGATAGGTATGCAGTATCTCAGTCTCATGTACATTTACCTGATTGCATTCTTCCCAGTTAACTTTCTCAATTATGATATTTTAGTTTTCGTATGGAATACTTCTTGGGATTGTGTCAATTGGCAGAAATAAATACTGAGCCACCTTAGGACCAGAGGAGCCATGTCCTGTTCTAACTTTTCCAAAAAGTGCACCCTTACCCTTTTAGCATTGCTTTATTTTGTCAAAAGATATTGTGGAGTCGGCACCCTATAAATATTGATTTTTCAATGTTGCCCCTCTGAATCCTATATAGTTCCCCTTTTCCACTTTTATCTGGCCCGTAGTTTTGATTATCTGGTTGGTTTGCTCCCAGTTGAGCTTATATCACAACAGCAGTTACTAATATACAGTATTTTCTTTTATTGCAGTGAAGTTAGCGGGGATAGGGAGGTCCAGCGGACAATGTTAGAATTACTCAATCAGCTTGATGGATTTAGTAGTGATGACCGGATAAAGGTCCTTTTCTCTTTGCTTTGAATGGAATTTTTTATTTCAGTATTTTAATTATTTTGAGGTGATTGTGAACAGTTAAATGTAATTAAATCATTTTAACCGGCTGTTATTGGCTTCTGACCTTTGGTGAGTGGCTACATTTTTAGAACTTTTAGCCTTGGTTGGATGGTTGAACTTGCTTTTAGCATCCAATGATGAAAGCCTGCAAAAAAGTTTTTCCTTTGTGATCTTCAGTTGACCAGGTCAAGTATTTGGTTAATATTGCAGGTGATAGCAGCAACAAATCGAGCTGATATATTGGACCCTGCCCTTATGCGCTCTGGTCGACTGGATCGTAAAATTGAATTTCCCCATCCCACCGAAGAGGCCAGAGCTCGAATCTTGCAGGTTGGCCTTTCAAAAAGCCTGCTTGAAGTTCCTGCATTACATACTTTAGGAAGTATATGTTAATTTTATTGATTACTTAATGGAATTGCAGATCCACTCCCGAAAGATGAATGTTCACCCCGATGTAAATTTTGAAGAGCTGGCTCGTTCGACAGATGATTTTAACGGTGCACAACTGAAAGCTGTTTGTGTGGAGGCAGGCATGCTAGCTCTTCGCCGTGATGCAACTGAGGTGTGTTTGTGTGTGTGGTCCCTAAAACCAGGGGTCCTTTATTAACCTATTGATCATTCATCAATCTGCGGAAGTACATGTGCATGCCGCATAACTCGACATCACGTCATCACACGACCATACCAATGTCCAATCTCCATCCATTTGTCCTTAACCTTTAATCAATTACATTCTTTAAACGAAATAGCTCAAGAGGTGAAGGCTTGGCAATGTCACATTTCAAATTTCAGTTTTTGTGAAGAGGTACCAACTCCTTGTATACTTGGTACCGGTACTTGAGCCTTCTGTTTGCCAAGTACTGGTACTTGTAAACATGGTACTGGTACATGGGCTCTCGACAGTGTGGTATCAACACTTGTGTACCTAGATATCGGTATCTGAGCCCATTGCTAGTGGGGTACCGGTACCTGGACTCTCTGGATGCTAGGTACCTGTGCCAATACCTGAAGCATAGATTTTTCCCAACTTTTACAAATTAAACTTTTGGCCATCCAATACATGTCATACACATTTTATTCATTCTTTTTGCAAAAGAACAATGTCCCATTGCATGCATGATTTATATGAGGGCAAAACAAAGTACAAAATGGGATTCGCGAGCCACAACTCAACTCGGTCCTCAACACGTCAAAGGGAGGGTCACCTGCTAAAGCTTGTCCAACACCTGAAATATATATCCTCATAAAAGATGAGCCATACTCAATAGAGTATCTCCTAAAGAGGCTATTCTCCAACCCAGATGCATATAAATATTCACATGCAATTCAACAATCAATCAATTATTCATTCAAGAATATACAAATCATAATGGATTCTATAATATCATGTCATGTCATGAGATGTAACTCACACATGTAATGTAACCTAAGCTCATATCACATGCAATGTCATGCATATGCATTCGGATATTTTGCGTCCCTACCATTGATGTTACACATTTAAAGACCATTTATAAATCTCAGTTCTTTCTTGGGGTTAGTAATTATGGACTTTCACCAATGTGCACCCAACCGACACGACATCTATAGACTTCTACCAACGGTTTTGCGTACGTCGACATTTTATGGACTCAATACCAACGGAGTGTGTATTCAATTCACCGAGTCTTGCATCCAAGGAGTAATCTAGTGCTTCTTGTTAGCGTCGACACTTATTTTCAATGCAACCCGTGCGACTTAGTTGAACCTTTGTCCAACTTCTCCAAGTCCACACATCATCTACCAAGAATGTTATTTGATCAAAACTATGTACACATTTACACTCATGTCACACATCCACGAATGTGATGCTTCTCATGCATATACAATGTAAATATACAATTGTAAATTTCAATATCATGTTCAACATATCATGAGCATATTATGAACATGTCTCAATTCCACAAAAATTCTCAAGTTCTCAATGTCAATATATCATAAGGCATATACTAACATTTTTCAACATCAATCCCAAGTATGTTATAACATATTCAATGCAAATAACACACTTAATATATGTATTTTATCAAACAACTTTAAGACATAAATGTAAACACATAGCATGTCCAATCAACACATTCATCTTGAAATTCCAATGAGCAATTTCACCAAAACTCAATTCATGCAAGAATTGATTTTGAACATTTTTATATCTATTTTTCACATTTCAACTACAATAAGTATGTACAATACATGAGATTACATCTCTAATACCCTACCAATTTCATATTGCAACCCTAGGTTGAAAATAAATTTCGTTAGAAAATGAACCTTATATCTTAAAGCATAATACACGTAGTAGAGATTTCTAAATACCCAAATCAAGCTTTAAACCTTGATTCTAAAAAATCCAGATCTTGAGATGTTGGCAAAATTCATGATTTTAGGTACGTAGACGTAACTCTCGTTGTATAGAACAATTTTTTTTCTTGGCTGAGGCAATCCAATGAATAAATCGCCCTAAATCGCAAGAAGGTGGAGATGGGGGGAGAGTTTCTCTCTTCTTTCTTTCTCTCTCTATTTTGAAAATCAGCTGAAAATGGGAAAAATATGATTTTTTTTCCCTTTTATATTTTCCAATACATGGTCCACAACGCGCCACATATCTTTTTTTTTTAATCCGATATTATCTCAGATCAATTAATTCTCGTTTTGTTTTATATTCAATATATTTTATTTGAACTAATTTTAAATTATTTTTTATTTTTCGTAATCAAATTCCAATCACGTTTATTTTAATTGCGAGATGTCTAGTCGCACCGTAAAACGCGAAAAATTCGACCGCCTCGAATTTTGACGAAAATTGATTAACTAGATTTTGCGAGACAAATTCAATGGTGAGGTCGTTTCGTCATTTGAGTTTTAGAAAAATTCGGGTTTTCAATCTACACCGTAATGTCTAATTACCATTTTGTCTTTCACAATAGAAGTTTAAATTTTTCTAGGTTTTACAGTGTGCGTGCGAGCGCGAGCATGCATTCGCGTGCATGTATGCATGCATGCTTTAGGCATGAGAGCCTGTGTCGGTGCCTGTGCTCTCTTTTTGTATGGATGCATGTGAATGCCTATGTAGCCCATTTTGGGAACATTGGATTTGCTTCTTTTTAGTCTTAGTCCGAAGTCTGAACATAGGATTAAATTAAACAGTTAGACTCAAATCCAAGTGAGATAGTGGCAGAAAAATATAAAATTAAAAGCAAAGAATTAATGAAGATTTGCAATGGAACATATGAGTATGTTAAAAAGTTAAGACTCAAATCTAAGCAAGATATCAGCCGGAAAATTAAAAAAAGCAAAGAATTAATGAATGAGGACATACAATGGATTAGACTTGTCATTTCCTCTTTTATTTTTGTAAGCAATATTTACCCATTTAATTTGTAGTATTCTGTAGAAATTGATTTGTTGTCATGCTTATTGTTTGTTCTTGTTTGCATTTCAATGGTTGACAAATACCGAAATTCTATTACTCTTCCGATATCCAGATACTATACACTGGCATATGCTCTACAAAGTACTTCTTGTTAACACCATATAACTAGAGATATTGATGTGATGTCCATCATCAGTTCACGTGGGGACGAAAAGAGTGAAACTTTGACATTTACGAATTTTGATAATATTTAAGTACCCTCCCTATGGTGAGTATGGTTCCAAAAATGTTTCTATGCATGGATGAATTTGATTCAGAGGCTAAATTGTGAAAACTATAGCTTCATTTACGAAAAAGAATATGACAATTTGAAAACCATATATACATACATGTACATGCATGTTATATTGTATTCTTTGGAGCAAGCACTGACAGAACCATTGGCTTGTTTATTTCCAGGTGAATCATGAAGACTTTAACGAAGGTATCATCCAAGTCCAGGCTAAGAAGAAAGCAAGCTTAAATTACTATGCTTAGATTGTCATCTAAACTGAGAAGTATCGTACAAGTTTGGGCCATACCTTTCTTTTATGTTATAAGTAAACCTTTTGGCTTGTCTGTTTTTTTTGTTTAATAGTTGTGCTAACTTTTGGGCCAATATATATATGTACAATGGAAACTCTGCCACACTTGCTTCTCTGGTTTTTCTAATTCTTTGGCAATACGAATTCCTTGTCTCCAAATCATTAACAGACATCCGGGAGCAGTTTAGGCCAAGAAGGAGGTAGAAAATCCCCAGATGTGGTGGTACATAAATGGATCGGAAATCCCCAGGGAAAGGTTGAAACAACAGCTCATGCCTGGTCCACGATATCTAGAAAAAACCCTTCAAATATCATCCTTGCAACAGAACCTCCGTTACACTCTCGAGTAATCAGAAAAAGGAAAAATTTAGTCGCACTCTTTTTTAGTTTACTATATCTTCAAGGATATGTTCTCTATTTTTTGAATATTCACCTGTCAAATTAGAGGTGTTAATTAGAATGTAATTTTGTTAAATTGCTCATGGTATATTTCAATAAAAATTTCATTCACACACCCTCTAAATAGGTATATCTTTAATGGGAATTTATTTATTTATTTATTTATTTTTAAAGATTAAAATTGGATTTGAACTAATTAAAATTATTTTTTACATATTAAAATTTGGGTCGATTAAAAATTATATTTTTTATGTATTAAAATTTAAGTCAATTAAAATTATATTCAAGCTGATTAAAATTTATTTTTAATCGACTCAAATTAAATTTTAATTAACTTGCATCAAATTTTAATCGGCCTATATTTTGATATATAAAAAAATTTAAATTTTAATTGACTCAAATTTTAATACGTAAAAAATAAATTTTAATTGACTCGAAGTGAATTTTAATTGCCGCTAATAGTTTAGGTATAGTTCAAATCGGCTTGAATTTTAATATGTAAGAACAAAAATTTAATAGGCTTGAATTTTAATAAGTAAAAATAAATAAAATTTAATCAATTTAAATCAAATTTTAATTGGCTCAAATTTTAATATGTAGAAAAAAAAATTAATCTGCTTGAATTTTTATCGAATTTTATGTAGAATTTTTTTAGGATTTATGTAGGGACAATTTTAGTATTTTAAATAATTTTTTTATTAGAAGCAATAGTTTAATGTCAGAGTGTTAGTGATGTTTAAATATTAACTAAAAGGAGTGTCTGTAATATTTTGAATCATATCGTTAAAAATATGATAAATTAGAAAGAATGTGGAAAAATTTTCCCTCATAAAAATTATGAATCATGCGCCATAATTTATGGCTCCTAATGCACATCATCATTTAACATTTAAAAATAGTTACTTAATTCTTACGCAGGTAGGGGACTAAGGTGCACAGTTTTGTTTTCCATCCAATTAAACGATCATTGTAATCTACCTTCTTAAAGTGAGAAGTTGAATGATAATATTTTAATAGGTGAAAAATGCCCTCTTTCCCTCTTCTCTCTGTGTCTGCTCCTGCACTCTGCTTGGCTACTTCTTCAAGCACAAACCTCGTTCGCTGGCTGCTAGATGCTGGTGTTTTCAATTTCTTTTGCAGCAGGACATCACTACGTTTTCACTTTCTCTAGCCTTTTCAAATCGGATTTCGATGAAGAACTGTTTGGATGTTAGTGAGTCTTGCCACTCTATGTATTGGTTTGTATGTTTTTTTTTTTTTTGATAGGCAACGACTTTACACAACAGGAGAAGGGGAGCTGAGGAGGGGAATCGAACTAACAACATCACACTTTAATATGGAGGCTTTCACCATTCGGGCAGGTCCTCAGTCCTATGTATTGGTTTGTATGTGACTAGTAATATGTTGGGGGTGTGGTGGCGGCCATGCTATTAAGGTTTGAGTAATGCGACACTGACCAAATTTTGGGACCAAATTTAGAATCCAAATGACATAGCAGCTGAGTTGGGCTTCTTTATTTGGTGTCATATCATTTGGGTCCCAAGAAAACTTCAACCAATATGTTGCAACGTCATTTGAGCTCTAAATTTGGTCCCAAAATTTGGTCAGTGTAACATTTCTGTTTAGGTTTTTAACGAGACATTCAACGGAACAATCATCAGATGACACCTGGACCAAGAGAGGGTCCACCCCCATACACGTCATTCCCCGAGTAGGTATAGTCCGAGGGAATAACTTACTCGTCCAAGGCTTGGAGATACCCGTGGGAGGCATAGCTCTTGGGCACGATGATGTCACCTTTCCCCTGCTAATGTTGAGGCTCACTGATGCTAGCCGAATCAATTGGTGTGACAATGGACAGGGACTATCAGCTATGTTGCCTCCTTCAAGTTGGGACTAGCACGAAATCTCATGAATACTGACAACAATAATGCTACACTGACCAAATTTTGAGACTAAATTTAGAGCTCAAATGACATGGCAACATATTATTTGATGTTTTTATTGGAACGCAAATGACTCTGCACGAAACAAAGAAGCCCAACTCAACTACCATGTCATTTGGACTCTAAATTTGGTCCCAAAATTTGGTCAGTGTAGCATTACTCTACTGACAAAGAGGTATAACCCTTGCACAGGTGGACCAATTGAGTGAAACCTCTAGAGAAGCGAGCTAGGTCCCTGACCAAGAGTGACCTCTGCCACTAGCTTTCTTGACACACTAAAAATGAGGACTTCAGGGTAAGGTCCAAAGTCCCTCTCAAAGATAAAGGGAACTATATGAGGAGCGCAAGCCGAGGACATAGGAAGATGGCGCCAAGAATCATAGACAAGAGAGGACCTAGAGGTTCTCTCGTGAAGCCGAAGGGCACAAAGACGTGGCTTTGGAGGATAAGCTAGACAAGTCCTCTTTCGTTTGGAGCATCTAGGAGGTGCAGATGCCCAAGAAGTTTGTCATTCCCTTGTTTAAGGTCTATGACAGTAAGGTTGACCCAGAGGGTCATTTAAGATAGTACAAGCAACTCCTATCTCTCTAAAATATCCATTTAAGATAGTACAAGCAACTCCTATTTAAGATAGTTCACAGCTCGATTTTATCACCAGTAGCAAACACCCGAAGTACATTGGCACCCTCCTAATCCTGTGACTGAAGGAAGGGGAGACTCTCAGGCACTATGCCACCAGATCTTGAGAAGAGGTGAATGAAGTAGAGGGTCGTATAGAGATCATAGTAGCTGCCTCTTTCAAACTTAGGTTATCCCAAGGCATAGATCTATATCAGTCCCCAACCAACATAGGAGACCTTATGGCTCACATCGACAAGTATGCAAACGTTTGGGATGACACGGTCGGGGTCCATAGCGAGGGGTCTACTTCCAAGAAAAATAAAGAAAAGGACCAAGATGGAAAGAAAGGGGGATCATCCCAAAGTCCCTTGGAATTGTCCTTTAAAGGCTTCCCTTGAGAAATTGGTTAAAATAGGTCACTTGAGCGAGTTCATAGACAATAAGAAGACACGAAAGGAGGAGAAACATTCTGACATGCCTATTAAGGAGGCAACCAATAGCATTGATGTGATCCATACATGCCCCAATGAAAGGCCATGCAACTGCTTATGAGCCGATCTATAGAGGGTGGCCCAAGTCAAGAAGGTTGACAAGGAGAGGGCAAAAGAGCAGGTCCCGAAGAAAACCTGCCCCGATTTTGAATCCATTGTGTTAATGGATACTGTTGGAAAAATTGGATGCAAGTAAAAAAAATGACAGGGTGAGGCGCGGACTAGATCACGCTCTTAAGACGATTCGCGCCCCATTATAAAAAAATCACAGCTCAGAAGGTAGTGACGTGTCGTCCCTAGGATACAATAGCTCAGTCTATTGAATGTGGTTTCACTCAGATCTGCACAATCGAATGAAGCAAAAACTTCACACGCACCTTTGAATATTGTCCAAAAACTTATATAGTAAAAAGATAGTTAATATCAGATTGTATATATCTCTATACTGAAAATATGTATATATACATACAAATAATATGTGTTTAGTAGGCTGTAATTACTTATATATTTAATTAGATAATAACTTAAAAAATATGACTGTTGTAATACTAGCCGTTGGAGATTTTTTGTATTCAACAACTAAAAATTTAATATAGGAGTAATGATAGAAAATAATTAAACAAAATATTAAAAGGTGGGTTTAATACTAGTTAATATCTTATTTCATTTAGGCGAGCCAGGGGGACCAACTATTCGGGTCCTAGATTAGGCTTAGCAGTGTGGTTCGTAGATTTTAGAAATCCATATCTCCTTCGCTAGTCCACCCCTATGCACATTAGAGTCTCAAGATCTCTCTTCAATTCAAAGGCTAGATAACACTAGTATATATATATATATATATATATATACACACACACTCAAGTACTTTTGGATATTTAATCAATGTGAGATTGAGATTTCACAACTAAAAAATACTCTTTTAGTTAAAATATTCTAACAGGTACTAACCTTACAGGAGTTGTCCTCTCCCATAAAGATGCCCTAATTATCACTCTAAGGATAGGGAAGTTTGATGTCAATCATATACTGATGGGCTTGGGGCAATCGTCAGAGGTAATGTACCAGAACCTTTTTCAGAAAATAAGGTTTAGGTCGAGTGACCTGAAACTGGTGAAGACCTCTCTAGTGTGTTTCAATGGGTCTTATGCCCTTCCCCTTGGCAATATTACCTTGCCGATCAGAATCGTCACATTGCTAGTGGAATTCATTGTTATTGACTCCAAGCCCTACAATGTCACCGTGGGTTCTTGCATATTTCTTAACTCACAACTCACCAAACTTCAAATCACAAGATTTTTCATTTTTCACTTTTTCACAAATAACTCTTTGAAAATACTCGACCTTATCTTCCCTAAGTAGATGACCTTGAAATACTCATTTCAAGTAAAACACGACATTACAAGTCTCTCTACACTTGTGGATCACTTTTGCACACACACATGTTTTTGTTCATCCACATAATTTTCCCCACTTCTTGTATTAAACTTGAGGGAGAATGGCGCATACCAATTTCTATAAGGCATATACACATGTAACCGGGTTCGTGTTGGAAGTCAGGGAAAACCATCAAGCACTTGGTATAATAGATACCGGTACCTAAGCCTATTGGAATATTAGTACCAATACCCATGCCATTTGGTACCGCTACCCCGGAATTTCCCATTTTTGACCATGCTTCACCTGAATCTGAAAAAGTGCAAAACATAAAAATTGTAGATCTGAATGTCCTCTATCTGGTGTTAAAATTTCATCTTAATCAAACGGTGGAATCAAAAGTTATGACAAATTTACGAAAACTAGAAATAAGCTACTGGTAGGAGCCTGCCTGAGCTATCAATAGCTCCCTCCACAGAGCTACTGGTAGAAGACCCTACTGGAAATGAACTACCAGTAGGAGCCTTATGAGCTACCAGTAGAAGAAGTTTAGAAAAGTCAGACCCTTCTCCAAACAACTCCACCTACTATGGGGGGCACCTTTTGTCACATAATTCATATTATGACATTTCTAATACTCCATTATGATCTCCTAACCCCTACATTCATATTTTAAGCATGAGGGAGTGGGTGACCAATGTAGAGAGAGGGAGTGGTTGAAAAGTATGGGAGGACCATGCTTTGATTGATTTTAGAAACTTTTGTGGACAATCTCTCTCCATTCACTCCAAGTCATCCACTCATGTTAAGAGAGAGGGCGATGGATGAAAATGGGGACTTCCTACACACAATTTCAAATCATCAAAGTTTTAGAAAGAGAAGGTCCAAGGAAGAAGATAAGGTTTTATATTTTTCTTCACCATTTTCATTGTAGTAAGCTCCATTTCACATGTAATTTTTCCTTTTTGCACTTTAATCTCTTTTAATTAAATTTGTAATTAAGCTTAGCTAAGTTTATTGTGGTTCATTTTTACATTTGGGTTTTATTTCCTTTAAGCTTTACATTTTAGAAATGAATATCTTCTCTCTTGTAGTTTAAAGCTTCTTTTGCATTCATACAAGTCTATATTTGATTTCACTACTATGTTTCTCTACTTAGTGTTTGCTCTTGCCCTTTCCATGCATAGCTAAACCTTTAGTTGGCTAATTCAAGAGGGATTTTCTCTTGAGTAGGCCTGTCAAAATTCAACACGACACGATTAATCGCTGATTAAACGGGTTTGGGTGAGACCTTAACGGGTTCGAGTGATAAACGGGTCAACC
>CM042191.1:15148089-15189875 GCA_023539305.1 Ilex asprella
GGTCATAGGAGAGGTTTTTTCCCGAGTTATGGATGTTAATGGCATATATTTGGTTCCTGATGGTGAATTTCATAATGTAAAGATTTCTCACGATTATAAGAGGCAACCGGGTATGTGTTGGTCACTATGCTCACGCAATGAATGTTCATAGGATATAGTGTTATCAGTTTCTGTCTCTAGTAGAGGAGTGATTAGAGATTTCATTTGGGGATGTATCATTTCCAAGATGTATAGCTTCTTTGATTAATTGGACTTTACTTATTCTGTGCCTTCTCTGCTCCAGCCACTAAAAGAAAAAGGAAAATAAGGCTAACAAAATGACTTCAAGCTGTATTTAATTGGGTACTCCTTCTATCATATTGGTTATGTATGCTATCAGAGTTGACTTTAGGAGGGACACAAAGAATAGCTTCTTGGAATGCACATTGTGAAACATGGTGATATTACATGTTGGAAGCAAAAACTAGTTGGTTTAGTATTATTTTTTTTCCCATTGAAAGTTTTATCTTGTATTCCTAATAAAAACTTAAACTATGGCAGAGATGCACACCAAACTCTAAGTGAGACTGTATATTTGGAAAGGGATTGAGCCTTGTAATGCAACACAGTATGGAGACCCTATTGATGCTATCAATCACTGGTCCTTGGAGCATAGATGCTTTATAAACTTGATGAGAAAGAGATTGAGGAAATTTATTCTGCCGTCCACTTCATGTTTCTCATTGAACTGTTTCATGCTGTCAAAGTAGCATTGTCCAACTTGTTTTTTGCAATTTTAAATTTGATGTATGTTCTATTCTTGGTTGTGTCCATCCTACGCAGACACTACAACAATTTCTTCATTACGTAATTGTATACTTAGAGGACTCCTTCAGCTTTCTCTGCAGTTGACTATGGTAACTCCTTTAACTCCTGATGGAGAATATTAGTTATTTTTTGCCATTAGGTTAACTAGGCCAGGACCTTGAGCCTTGTTGAGCCTTCTTTTGAATCAGTATAGTGAAGCCTCTCTTACAATCTTATTTGTGTCTATGGTGTTAGTGTATTCATTTTTATCTCTTGATATAAGGTTTGAATATTGTGTTAATTATTGCATCAAGCCAATTGAGGGAAAATTTTGGGCCCAAGTTCTTTATCTCAAGTTTTAAGCAGCACTTTCCAATCTCACACTATAGGCATGATCACTTTGATTGTTGTAAAGAGTAGGTGATACTCTTTTTGCAGGAGCTGCACTTTTCACCCAAATATTTCAAAGAACAAAGCAGTATGAAGATGCCATATGTACACAGTGTTGATTGAAAAAGATTAGACTAAGAGTACACATAACAGATATGTTGGTAGCATGGCTTCTGAGTGAATAACCAGCAATAAAACTTAATTAAATTCTTCTTTTTGGAAGTACTTAATCTACTTATTGAACGTGGGAAAAAAAGTTAAACCCATTTTACTTTAGATTCTATTGTGACGATATAACAAGTACAAGCTACAACTTAATGATTCATGATATATCCATATTTATATAGATGCATTAAACTCTTTAAATTGAACCTTTTAAAGATAAGATAACGCCTCTGTGACTGCTTTGCCTGACCTTAGGAAGGACTAAAGTGAGGCTTTTACCGAATCTATACCTTTATGGAACTTTTTACTTTTCTTTTACATTGGTTGTCTATTTCTTATTTTTGTGGAGGCATTACAAGAAAGTGAGTGGTGCAACCAGCAAGGCCCACAGGCTTATTTAAATAAAGATTCTAGACTAAGCTAGTCAAAGAAGGAAGACATGATAAGAAGTGTAAACTAGTGTCATAGGGCCGCAAAGGCACTATCAGGGGAGGCTTTTGAGAGATATAGCAGAGAAGCATATCCTTAATTGACTATGTCAGGTGGCATAAGGAGTCTCTTTCCCAATTCATTTTTGGTTTTGGTGACTTCAACGGTAACCCTAGCTCTATTATTGGCCTGAGCAAGATATGATTGATTTGAACGTGGCCTTGATTTTAAGCAATTATCTCTTAATGTATTCTAAGAACAAAGTTCTTTAACTCCCTCTCACTATTCTTTTTGGTTAGGGGATGGGGCCCTTCAATACATAATACTCAAATTACTTGGAAAGCTAAATGACATGTTATATCTCTCAAACTTGCTGTCTTCGAGTCATTTGGAATGAAGACTAAATCGCTCTTCTGACTTTGGTTCATTAGTGAACAAGGACATGGTGTTCTTCCAATGCTAGCATGATATGTTTGTTAAAAGCAAATGTTTTTATCTAAAAGTGCATGGGTGATTGGAGCTTGCAAAAACTATTTGATCTTCAATTGGTATAGCCCTTTGTCGGTGTGCTTTCCATTTGACTATTTGACCATTGGTTTGCTTTATTTCTTGGGTCGATGAACTCTGTGTTGGCAGCTCAACAAGTCGATTTAAGCGGATTCTCCTGAAAATTTGTCCTAAATGGGTTAAGGTGGGTGGCAAAACAGATTGCATACTATTAAGCTTGATTGAGTGTCGACTTGAGAGATTGTGAATGAATGGCTAGTAGTAGTCCTCAACAATGATACCATGGTTTGAAGTAAAATGTATAGGAGATAACAGGGGAGGTTGAAATGAGTGTAGGAGGTTTTATGTAATAAAAAATAGGTGGAGGGGGGGCTCTTGATATGGAAGCATAAAATGACTTGGGTAGGATTGATGGGAGAGTTAGGAAGGTGAACAGTGTTATTAAAAGGTTGGAGGTTGATGGCATGGAAAATGAAGAGGCATACGTGATAATAGACAAACATATTAGTTTTACCATCATTTTGGCTGGCACTTAGGAACCATCACTAGTGTGCTAAATTAGGATTTTCAAGATTGCTTGATCTTGAAAGGTTGGAGCATGGAGAAATGATACAACAAAGATATTCTGTAAAAAGATGTAGCGCGGTGGCTGAGATTCAAATTCAATTGAAGTTTTTCAAGATTTAGATTTCTTCGTTGTAGTGACAAATTGTCGAAAATTTTTCTCACTAACTGCGGATTGTGCTTGTGCTTTATGGCTTGAGATTGTTCTACCGGAGGTTGTCAGATATGATCAACGTGGTCACTTTTTTAGAACATTTAGGTGGAAGGAATACTCCTGTGTTCAACTTGGTGGTAATGGAAGGGGGGAATTTATTAGAATTACACAAATTACAGATTAGCGGGTATAGAATGGGATTGAGCATTCCTAATGGAAAAATGGTGTTGTAACCATAGTTGTTAGTATCGTACGATACGTCATGATATAGAGCTAAAATGATGCGGATCGTAGTTATATATCATTTTTGCGTTGTGTCGTCCAATACACGTTACGTTTTTATTATACGATACGTATCGGTACGATAAGCACGATAAGTATAAAAATTGTTTATTTTTTTTAAAGGAACGACGTTGTTTTGTGCCAAGAGGGCTGATTTTTTATCCCAATAACCACTGAAACGACGTCGTTTCAGTGGTTAGGGTTTACAAAAAAAAAATTCCTCTTTTCTTCGCTAGCCTCTGTGTGTTCTTTAGCCTTGGATGACGATGACGACAGGGTGTTCTTCAGCCATAGACGACGACGACTGAGGGTTTGCTGGTCGTCGACTGTGGGTGTTCTTTGATCTGGGTCTTCGATTATGGGTGTTCTTCGATCTGGGTCTTCGCTCATCGCTGGGTGTTCGACTCTAGGTGTTCTTCCATCTGACTTTGGGTCTTCGATCATTGCTGGTTTTCGAAGCTATGTCTCTATTCTTCCATCTAAGCAGCCTTCTTCTCCATTGTCCAGGTACTCCATCGAAGCTGCAATAAATATTAATTTTTAAATGCTATGGTTGTAAACTTTGCATTATAATAGTAGTGCATTGTGTTGATGACTTGAATAGTTGGTGGAGTATTAATGAAATGCTATGTTTTTATGAGTGTATGATTTTTTTTCAAAGGTATATACATTTTTTATTATTTATTTAAAATTGTACCGTATCTTACGATATACGATACGATACACTATTTTTAAAATACGATACGCCTTCCGATACATGATTTAATAACTATGGTTGTAATTATTAGAGAGATGGTTATGGGAGGGAGAAAGAGGTATACTTAGAGAAAGTAGAACATGGGAGACTAGTAACAGGGGTTTTAATAGTGGGTGTAGCATTGAAAGAAGATGATCTAATTATTATAGGGGGTTGTAACTGTGCTGTTGTATGTGCTGAAAAGAGTATATTTGATTCTAGGATTGGGTTTAGACGTGATCTGTTGAGGAGATTGAGTTTCGAAGTTAAATTGTCCCCTATTCAAGTTGATGGAGTAGTTACATATTCTGTGGAAGCCATGATAAAGTTGAAGAAATCCGTAGGTGAGAGAAGTGCATTTCGAAAGGTCCTCTTTAAGGTAAATTTCATAAAATGTTGCCAATAAACAATTTAGACAAAAATAGAGTTTTTTTTTGTTTGGGGATGGATTTATGTCAAAGGATTGACGTTCAATTTATAGAAACTTGAGGTATTCATCAAAATAAGGGTCTGTTGTGGTGGTATGTTGAAGCTGATCTTAGTTCTCTTAGTTTACAAAATCGGTTCATGACTACAATTGTAGTCTAGATTTTGGCCATCTTTCCAACATTGCTCGAAACGGAACTTTAAGGGAAAGTGTATCGGATCAAAGTTAGGTTGTTCTTTAGGTTTGGAGATGATGGGCGTAGCGAACAACTGAGGATGGAAGGTGCAAATTGCACAAAGTTTTTGTGCACTAGTCGAGAGGTAGAAGACGGTAAATCAAGGTGACACATATTGCATGCTGGAGGATGGAATGGGGTTGTACCAACGTTACATGAGGCATTTGGGGCTATTAAGAAGAGTGGACTTGGAGTTGGTTCTGATTCACAGGATTTTGAGATGAAATTAAGGGGGAGTAGATTAGGGCTTAGTGATATTCTTTGCCAATATAATCATGTGATTGATGAAAATTGTAAAATTTGGTATAACAGTATGGATGTTTAAATTCCTTAAATGTGATCAACTGTGTAAAAATTAGCCTATCTTAGTGTGGTAGTTTACATAAAATCCAAAAGATAATTTTAACTATCTTCAAAAAAGTTGACCAGTCTAGAAATTCAATCATTTGGATTTTGACGAGGCACTTCTCATATGATAGGTTAGATTTTCTAATTGTTCTCCTTGCCTTAGGGTTTGGTCGCTGCGAAGGTGCAAGAGGGGTGGATTCCTCTTTCCACAAGATGTTAGTTGGGTGAAAAATCATGTATGCAAGAGTTTCAAGTGGAGATGATGGAATTTTTGAAGTAAGTGCTAGCATTCTACCTCAGAATCCAGTCACTAATGTTGTTTGAAGGGGCCAAGGTTATTTTAGTGAGGGGTGGGACGATCTCTCAGTTATGGACTAAGAGGATGGAGAATTCCATAGGGATACATTTGGGCATAGTTATTAAATCCGACCTGGACATGGACATGGACATGACCCCAGGGAATGGACTAGGTCAATCGTTATTGGTTCAACCGTTAGGTTAATTGGTTGGACTAGTCATATAAATAAAAACAAAGAAATTAATAATAATTATTATGCTAAAAAATACACAAATTATAAAAATAGAATGCTTTTGATCGAATAAAAATACAAAAAATATAAAATATGTGCAGAATGCATTTAATTTTTAAGACAATTTCTATCAAAGTTCAAGACTCCACTTTTCCATCAAGCCAAAAAAGATTTGCAATATTCATACAGTAATGATGTACATGAAAAAAGAAAAAAAGATTCACACGATGGCATATGTAGACAACACAATGACAAGATTTTTTTTGTAGGGAATACAAAGATGTATAATAAAAAAAAAACACTTCAAAAGTCATGACTCTAAGCTTACGATCTCTAATCACGTAAAAAGTTCACAATCAAGAACTATGTTTAGCATATGAAAATCATCAGCTATATAGCTAGGGATGAGAAAAGTGCTAGAGAAATGGTGAGACCTCTGGAAAAAAGATAATCAAGAACTTCATAAAACAACATATATCCCTCTACAAGTTCATTCCATTGTCTCCAATAAAATAAGCAAACAAAAATATATGGTATTGAAACATTTTGATCATGATACGTGATCATAGAAGAATACTGCAAACCCATCATTGATAATAAGCCACAACCATTTGACGAGAGAAACAAATAAAAAGAAAATTGAGTAGAATATAGTTTACTCAATACCAAATCAAGGAGAGCAAAAACCCAAATAGACTCAAGCCAAGAGCAGATCTGAATTGCACATAACATCAAATCGTGATCAGAATCAAGTGAAAACTAACCAGCTTGACATTTGCTTGAGGGATCAAGAGTTGAGGCTGAAAGAGTGAGACAATGATGTCCTCCCTAGTCTCTGCTTTGCTTCCCTCTACTTGTCACAAATGGTGATGGCAAAGAGAATCTCTAAAGTCGGAAGTCTTGATGTTGGATTGGAGGATTGCAATTTCACATAAAATAGAGAAGATGGAGGGTGACAGAGATGGCGAGAGGTTGAGCGTGAGTGAGATTTCTGATTGATTTGTAGATCTAGGGCAAAATATAATACTAGATTCATGAATCGTCCGATTTAGGATTACTCGGTTGGTTCATATGGGTTTTCTAAAATTTGTCTAGTTTATCGAGTTTTTGCTGGGTTTCCATTCACAAACGATCCAATAGGCAAACCAGCTTGGCTAAGACACGACTTCACCTTTCAAGTTCTCGTGGGCAAGGTTGGGCCAGGTTTCATAACACTGCTTTTGGGGCTGAATTGAAGTTATGTAAGGTATTCTATGATCATAAGGAGATTTTCGGTAAGTGCTTGTCTTGTCTTATGCATTGCTCGCCAGGAAAATCCCTTTTTTATCTTGTTATGCATGGGAAAAAGGGGGAAATCTGTTTGGGGGTGAGGGGTGTGTGGTGTCATCTTATTCCCATTTCCCATTGTTGTCTTATAATCTTGAGAATGATTTTTGGGGATACATATGGGCCTTGAGAATTCATAGGGTTTGTTTAGAAATTAGGGTTAGGAGGAAATGGCTGTTTTTGAAAATAGAAATGCTAGTGAGATTAGGAAGGAGAGGGGAATACCGATTGTAGATGCGGCTGAATTCTTCATTTAGTAAAAATTTGGAAGTTAGGAATGAGGAGGGGCTTTGAGGACTGCTTACAAACCAATTGGGATTATGTGGGATAGTTTGTTTGATGAAGCCTACTGGGGTATGAAAGTAATCAAAGATAATGGAGTTAAGAGGATGAAGGGTTTGAGCAAGTTGGAAAATCTAGAACCAGTTATGAAGCAGGCTATTCTCGAAAAGATGGAGGGGATGACTTAGTTTTCCAATGAATATTTTGGGTTGTAATGTGTGTGGTTTGGGTAATAGGCAAAAAAAAAAGCTCTATAGACGAAGTGGTGGTCAAAACAGATCCGGAGATTGCTATATTGCAAGAGACTAAGAGGGAGACCATTGATAGAAGCATTATTTATGGTTTTAGGGTTCTAGATTTTAGGGCTGGTTGTGTCTGCCTTTTTGTCATGAGTGGGGTGTGTGGCTGTCAGTTGGGATTTTGGGTTTGTGTCTACTTTTGGAGATTGTTGAGGGTTTTTTTTTTCTAGTTTAGTGCATTTTAAAATAAAAGATAAGTTGGATAGGTGGCTGGCAGGGATTTATGAAGCAAATATTACTAGATTTAGAAGGGTGCTTGGGAAAAATTGACTGGGCTTTTAGGTTTATGTAATCCAAGGTGGTGTCTAGGGAGTGATTTCAATATGGTTAGACATATATTAGAGAAGTCAATGAGACGCAGGAGAACTAGAAGTACTCGTGACTTTAATGATTTGATTAGAAAAACTAGTTTGAGAGATCTGCCCTTGTGCAATACATATTACACTTGGTCTTTACTAGTGGAAAATTTTGTTTGTTGTAGGTTGGGAGAGGTGAGCTCCAAATGCTAAGACAAGAAGCTTTGGTTAGAGTGCTATCACACGATTTCTCTGTATTTTGGATTTGAGTGTGTTTAAATTCGGGTCCTTCTTGGTTTGGAACCATGTGGTTGGAACATCATTTTTCTCAAGAGTAATTTCATGTCTTGGTGGGTAGAAGATGGTGTACAATATGGCAAGCACAAAAATGAAGGTTTGGAACAACGAGGTGTTTGGTGATATTAGAATTGAAAATAGCTGAACTTGTTAGACCGGAGGCAATTGGGGGTTTGAATGATCCATTGAGAAAGGAGAGAGGTGAATTGCACTAAATTTTAGGAAGTGGTGCTTTACGAAGGCGATTTCTTGGAGACAAAAAACAAAGGTGAAATGGGTCAACTGATGTAATAATTCAAAGTTCTGTCACATAACGCTTAATGGGAGAAGAAAAAAAATCTAATAAGTAAATTGTTGTGGAGGAAGGGCAAATGGAGGAAGAAATTTTGGACTACGTTGAATTGCTTTATTCATTAGCTGAAGGTTTGAGGCCAAGATTATTAGGATGAGAGTGGAGTCGTATGTGTGATAAAAAGTTAGGTGGTTGGACACACTGTTTGAGGAGTAGGTGAGAGGTGTTATTTTTGAGTGTAGTAGAGATGGAAGGATTTTCATTGGTTTTGTTTCGATCTTGTTAAGAAGTGGTTAAGGATCTCTTTGAAAAGTGGGGATTTTAGGCCAACCAGTTTGGTTACTAGTATGTGTAAGATCTTGGCTAAGGTTTTGTCCATGAGGTTGAGGGATCTAATGGGGGGTACAATAAATCGAATGGTTTTCATGAAGGGGCAACAAATTTTGGATAGGATTTTGCTAACAAATGAAACGGTAGAGAAGTATAGATTGAAGGTCAAGGGAGTATTTTTCAACATTGATTGCGAAAAGGCTTATGGTCGTTAGGGTTAGGTCTATTTGGACTTTATCCTTAAAGTAAAAGGTTTGGGTTTAAATGGAATAGATGGCTTATTGGATGCTTAACTTCTACGATTTTTTTAGGGTGTTGACGGTAAACCACGGGGGAGATTTAATGTGTCCAAGGTTTTGAGGCTGGGGGATCCGTTGTTGCCCTTTCTTTTTACTTTAGGGGTTGATGGGTTGAGTCGATTAGTGGATAGAGGGAAGAAGTGTTACCCATTTAGTTGAAGGCTTCTATGTGAGTAATGATAGGATTAGTGTTACTCATTTCCAATTTAGGAAAATATTTGGGCGGGAAAGTATTCTTTTACTTTTTGGTTTTCTCGGCCATTTTGATGGTCTTGTTCCAATATATTATCTATGACTAGTTTGTTTGTTCTTCCTCTTTGCAATGGGGATGGGACTTCAATTTTTCTCTGAAATGTAAATGATTGGTAATTGTTGGAGTTCTCTTCTCCATTATCGTTGCTTATGTTAGGGGCTTTAGTCTCATTAATCTCTGATAAAAGAGTGTGGTCACTTGATTCCTTAGGATTCTTCTCGTGCAATTCTTACTTTCAATGCTTTGATTGAAAATTCTAATTCTTCGGATTTTGAACCTCATGGAATGGTTTCGACGACTAGAATGTCACTTGAATCTTAGGTTATTTTGGTACGTGGGAAGGGTACGGATTGGCGATAGGGTTAGAGTTGGTGCCCTATTTTTGGTTGTAGAATGCTGTGTAACTCTTATCCTAATTAGTTTCACTATTATATGGCATCTTATATAATTACTAGTCATAACTCGTGCCTGAAGACATGATAAAATATAAAACTCGAGCGTCCAAAAAATCGATCTCACTATATTATTTTTTTTAAAAATATATTAACTACAAATTAATTAAATATTTAATAGAAATAAATGATGTGATATTTTTAGGAAAGAAATATATAAATGATTAAACATGTGATAGAAATGAATGATGCGATTTGACGTTTGAGTCTGACAAAGAAATGATGGATGAGGTGAGTGATTGGTGATGGTTTTGAGGGAGAAAACATGACTGAGATAAAATTCAAACACACTTCTATTTTATTACATATATATAATATAGTTTATTAATATTAAATTTATATTTTGATTAGAGTTCCAAAGTAAATCATAGTCGTAGATAACTTACCAGCTAATTGTAGTAAATAATAAAGGTTAGTGGTTGGACATTTGTATTACAAAAAAAATACGAATCACAACAAATCAAAATTTAGTTTTGAAAATCAACAAAATAAAGAAATAATTGTTTTGGGTTACAACTTTGTGATTTAGGGTTATAATTTTGGATTATCTGGATCATTGGTTTGATTTAGGATTTGGGTTTACGAATTTGAGTGATTTAGATCACGAAACCACCTTGTTTTGGGTCGTGCGACCCCAGTTCGTCGGATGCTTGGGGTATCTATGGTCTCGCTAGATTGCTGTAGCTACTTGTTTGGACGATTGTTCTTTGTAAGGTCAATACTTGTGATTTTTGTTACAAAAAATAAGGCCTTTAGCAATTATGATTGTCTTTCTCCTCTGTGGTGTGTAGGGTTTATGGTGAAAGTATTGACCACTTATTGCTTTGCTGCCCTATTACACTATTCATGCTGCATAAATTGCGTAGGAGGTGGATTTGGATTGAGTTATTTCTCGTGATTTTGTTTTCTTATTAGGGGAATGCCTTTTATGGACCTAGAAAAGGTAAAACGGCTTCTACTTTGTCGGGATATGCCATTATGATTGTATTTTGGGTGGTGTGGATGAAGAGGAATAATCAAATTTTTAATGTAAAAGATGAAGATGTGGAGTTTCTGTGGATAAGGTTTAGTTCTTGGGTCTCTTTGGGCGGCGTCGACAAAGGAGTTTTGTGATATTCCCTTTTTCACTTTAACAAAATGGGAATGTTGTTTGTGATTGATAGAGCTTTTGTTGTATTCTACTTTTTTCTTTTTATTTCGCTTGTACTTGGTTTGGATATCTTGTACTTTTTCAACTTAATATGAAATGAAAATCTTTTTTATTTTAAAAAATAGTTGATAGTAAAATTAGGCTTTGCAATGTGGGCAGGGGTGCTAGAGGAATGCTTGAGTGCTCATGTGGGTTGATCTTATTCAAGCACTTATCAAGCATTGGTTTATGGAATAATTCTTCAATCTAGCCTTTGGGCTTATTTGTAATCGAGCCACTACCAGTTTGCTAATTTTACTTTCTCACACCTCAAGGCAATTCTCCACGTGGAAGCATTTAATCAATTTAGTTATTTGCCACACATTTTGTAGCATCCCGTCCTAATAAAATAAAAGATTAAAAATAATTGGGTTTAATTTATAATTTAGAGAAACGTTACAATAATGTTTGGGGTCAAAGTATATGTTAAACTTCTTATTTTTTTGTATTGGACATAATAAGAGAGTATTGGGCAACACAACCTACACAAATTATTCTCACCTTTTTCTTTCCATTCTCTTTCATCTTATCTCTTCTCAGATCCTTAATACTATAAATTTAACCGCTTTAACTTGGTATTAGAGCATCAATCCATGACAACGATCATCGAAAACATCAGTGGCTAACATCACACTAATGTCAGCACTTTCCAATGCCAGACACCTATTGTCTTGCTTGGTTTTTTGTGATGATAATTATGGTGTTTTTTTGTTTAATTTTTTGAAGTCATCTACTTTGACTTTTTGGTTTTCGAATGATTTTCTAGAAAATAGGATCGATTTTCTTGATCCACTAATTCATGCCATTTTTTGGTGATTCGTTGCTTCTATCCTCATCGGAGAGGTGCGACTAGATGATTGGAGGACAGATCTGAGATGCCTAACCCTCCTTGGTTGATTTAGATTAGATTTTGGGGCTTTCTTGGTGTTGGGGGTATTGTTCATGGTTTGAGGAGTTGTAGTGCGATTCACTCTCCCCGAGTTGTTTTTTTTGCAAAGAATTTTTGTATTACAGTCCAAATTTAGTATTTGTGTTTTCAGACCAAAGCTTGTTGTTCAACTTTGGTTGACTGTGTTTAATGGTGACTTCGAAGGATGTAAAGGACTCTCCCTCGGGTGATCAGGTTCGGCATATTTCTTTTATAAAATTGAATGGCACCAACTACTATTTCTAGTCTCATATCATTAAAGTTTTCCTCGGTCAAAAAGAAAGTCAAGCAGTTGATTGAAAATCCTCCCTCTTCGACGTCCAAAACTTTTGGTAGAGTGAGAATTCTTTAGTGATGACCTAATTATGGCTTAGTATGAAATACTGTGTAATTTCCAATGTTCAGTTTCTTAACACGACCAAGCATATATGGAACTCACTTGAGAAGATGAACTCCTAAGAACATTATATATCTTGGATTTATGAATTGTTTGAGTGTATGTTTAATACCAATCAAGGTAACAAATCCCTTGTTTATTGTATCTTGAAAGGATTGTGGAATGAACTTCCACTTTCTTAAAGTGATGATCTCGAGGTACAACGACGACAGTGTAAAGTTTTAGTGCGTTGCTCTTGTCCAGTCTTAACTCTAAATATGGTGTGTTTAAAGATCAGATTTTAGCTAGTAAATTTTTTTTTATGATCGCCAATACTTATTCCTATCTTTAGAGAGCCTCACTGACTCAATAGGACTTTGTTATCCGCATAGGAGTGCTTTACTTTACTCTTTAGTGACAATAGTCGTGGGGGTGGTCGCTATCTAACCCAAGGTGGTAGTCGTGGTGGTAGAGGTAGTTGTTGGGATGGACGTGGTGGTCGTGAAAATTGTTCGAAAGTGGAAATATTCTTTTTATGGAGCTGCTGGACATATTGAGAACTATTGTTGGGATAAACATGGAAGACCAACTTATACTAATTAGGTTTTTGAGGACTCGACCCCACCAAAATCTTAGCTATCTACCGATGGAAATGCTACATCTACACCTGGATCTCATGATGAATTTCTCAGCTTTGTTAGCTATTACAACAGTTGTCCTCACTCTCTCTCCATATGTCTACCTCTATTGCTGGTTTAGCCATTATAGGTAATTTTGCACATGTGGTAGCTCAATTAACTTAACCATCTTGAATTTTTGATTTGGGAGCTAGCGGACACATGTTTGGTATTTCTATTCCTCTAACTTTTGTATTGTGTTAGTTGATGGTTCTTTTTGACCTGTACTTGAGACAGGTGATCTCCATTTCACCGAATCTATCTTTTTAACATCTGATTCATTTGTTTCTTTGTTTTCATTTAACTTGTTGTCGGTGAGTTAGTTGACCAAGTCTTTACATTGTTCAGTGTCTTTTTTTCCTCATATTTTTAGGACCTCCGGACGAAGAAGGTGATTGATTTGGGGTATGAGTAGAATGATCTTTAATGTTTGGATTCTAGAGTTGTAGTTCCTGGCTATACTATGTCTCCACTCCAGAGGCATTTCTGATTATGTTCTTTCACTACAAGTCATTTCTTGTTTGAGTCTTTCTATTATGTTAGAATGTGAGACTTGTCAATTAAGCAAACATCAACAAAGTTTTTTTCCTGTTAGTAGTACGAGTCGTTAGTCTAGGCTTTTTGATATTGTTCACTTATTCATTTGGGGTTAGACAAGAATAAAAAATACTTTTGGATTTTACTATTTTGTGATTTTTGTTGATGATTATTCTTGTATGACTTGATTGTTTTTTATGAAGGATCGTTCTGAATTGTCTAAAGACTTTGTCACCTTCTATAATGAGATTCTGGTACAGTTTGCTAATTATTAAAGTACTCCGTTCTACCAATGATCTTGAATATGTCCAATCACTTATGCATACATTTGTGTTGATCATGGTATTATGCATCAGACTAAATGTCCACATACCAACAGAAGGTGTTGCAGAACGCAAACATCTTCATTTATTGGATGTTGCTCGTACTCTTACGTCTACCATGCGTGTGTCAATGTCATATTGGGCAGATGCTATTCTTATTGTAGTTTATCTTATTAATTGGATGCCCTCCTACATCTTAGGTAACAAATTCTCGTTCTCATTGCTCTACCCCTATACGTCACCATTTGGTCTAACTACTCGTGTCTTTGGCTATATTTCTTTGGTTCATCTTCTTGGATAGGGTTAGGATAAACTTTTCTCTCACACGGTTAAGTTTCTTTGAGATACTTTCGTACTAAAAAAAGTTATCGTTGTTATGACCCTATTTCTTGTTGGTATTATATCAATGTTGATGTTACATTTTTTGAGTCATTTTTTTTTCTTCAGGATGTACACGTTCCCTAGATTTAATCTCTACTAGTTAGTGGGAGCTCTTGTTATCTCTCGTACTAGAATATATCTTTTCTTCCTCTCTTGTTTTTGAGTTATCATCGTTCCCGAAACAGACAGGTTGTTTCATATGCTCTAGCTCGTCGGCCAACACCTAATTCTCTTGAGGTCATTCCTCCTACCCCGTCTATTGTATCATCCTCTTTTGATTTGCCTATTGCATTGTGAAAAGGTACTCTTACTTGTACCCAACATTCTATTTCTAATTTTGTCCCTTTGTATCGACTCTCCTCATCCTTTATTTGTTTTGCATAAACTTTGTCTTTTCTATCTGTTCTTAATTCTTTAAAACAGACTTTGACATCTCCTGGATAGAAACTGGCTATGGATGAGGAAATTAAAGCACTTCATGGAAATCATACTTTGGGCCTCACTCTTCTTCCTTATGGTAAGCAACCTGTTAATTGTTACTGGGTCTATATTATGAAATATCATCCTGATGATTTTGTTGAGCGTTTGAAGGCACGGTTGGTTGTTAAAGCCTTAACGGCTACATCTAAATATATGGTGTGGTTTATTGTGAGATTTTCTCCACTGTTGCTCATCTTAACTCTGTTAAAGTTCTTATTTTTGTTGTAGTCAGTTTTGATTGGCTCTTGTATCACTCAGACACAATATTTTTTTAAACGTAGATCTACAAGAGGAGGTATATATGATTCAACTTACAGGTTATTAGTGTGTTGTTCGAAGAAAATACTGTATCGCCTGAAACAATCACAATGTGTTTGGTTTGATAAGTTCAGTACAATAGTACTTCAGTTTGGCTTTCAGTTCTCTACTTTAGATCATTCAATTTTTATTCGCCAGTCTTCCGTTGGAGTTATTATTGTTATTGTGTATGTCTATGACATTATTATTAGTGATAATGACTCATATAGTATTGCCTATTTCAAGGTCTATTTAGGAAAACTATTTCATACCAAAGATTTGAGTCTTCTTCGGTACTTTCTAGGGATTGAGATTGTTCGGTCAAAAGATGGTATTAGTTTGTGCCAACAGAAGTACGTATTGGACTTGTTATCTGAAACTTGATAACAATGAAGTTTTTGATGATATAGGGCGTTCTCAGAGGTTGGTTCATAAGCTGATTTATCGCAGAGTTACATATCATGATTTTACATATGCTATTTGTGTGGTTAGTCAGTGTATGTATGCTCCTCGTAAGCGTCATTGGGAGGCTGTCTGTTGTATATTTCACTATCTAAAGGGGGCTCCTGGGAAATCATTATTATATCGCCCATTATCATCCATAACTGTTATTAGTTTTTCCGACGTTGACTCGAAGGTAGTTATGGTGATAGACTATCTTTTTGCGGTTATTGTACGTTTATTGGTAGTAATCTTGTTACTTGGCAAAGTAAGAAACAGGAGATGATTGAACGTTCTAGTGGGAGCTTCATTTATATTAATACAAAGTTTTTGTTTCCTACCAAAAAAAAAAAAAGATGAATGTTTCAGTGTGTTTAGCATTCACTTACGTTATTTGTCTCTGATTTAAATGTCAGACCCATCCTAAGTGGGCTTTATATTTTTAAGTGGTTGCTAATTTCGTATTACCTACTTTTTTCATGACGTAACCACTTTAACCATTTGAGTGTAATCACTTAATAGTGTGGTCAACCCCCCTCAACTCAGTTTAGACAATGATCCTTGTCTGCTTTGTTCACTGCATAAGATATATGCTGGAAATCTGTTATCAATGCTCTTGTTCATAAATATCTTGCTATGCTATTGATACACAAGAGTAACTGTCCTTTCAGCATGGAAAGTATTTAAATAAATATTCATGCATGTTCAAATATCATGTAAAACTCAATGGAAGGATTGTGTTTGTCCGTATAAACAATTCCTTTCCTATCCTTTCCTAAGTCATGAGTGTTTGTTGATGAGATATTAAACTGCTATATTTTTTCCTAATATTCATCATTTCTGGGCATGGCTACCTGCAGATTGCATTGGTTCCGCATTTAATATAAAGGGAGCGATGCAGTGCCCTAATTGTCGAAAAATTGAGAAAGGTCAATGGCTTTATGGTAATGGTTGTCGTCCGTTTCCTGAGTTTAACTTGGATGACTGGGCCCATGATGATGATCTTTATGGTCTAACCTACTCTGAAATGGTAAAGCTAATGAATTCTACTTACTCTTATAAATCCAATACGCTGTCATAAATTATCCTTGTTAGAATAGTTTTGCGGTTATATTTCTAAGAACTACTTATTTTGTGTACGTGGTCTCTTCTTTCTTATTTATGTCTGAGTTGATATATGCAATAATTTATATCTGTTGAATTTGCTGTAATATTATGTTTACATGGACTTTGTTTTTTTGGGGGTAAGCAATATTTATGTACAGTTGCGTGCTTGATTTATTCGTTTCTAAAACTTAGGTTACTATGATTTTGTTGTTAAAATTGCTGCACTTTGACTCAATGTATTATATAATTCTGACAATCATCTTCATTCCATTTAAGCAAGACGTGCTGGTGAAATTGGTTTACCTTTTTATTTTCCGAGGGATCAGTTTAATTGACACTCGTTATTATTGGTCCCATGACAACTCGTATGCTTGTATGCATTTGTCTTGTCTGTTTTTCAGTCGCTTGGGTCTTGCACCATTCCTTCTGCTGTTTAAATATTTACATCTATTCACGCATCATATCATCCAGCTTTGTCATTTTAAAATATGCCTTTTGGCACTCAATGTTAGACGAACTTACTATGTTGCTCTGAAGCTTTTCGTTTAACATTATGCTGTCTATTGTCCTATGGGATCGGGCTGACCTTCACTGTAAACTTAAGGTCGTAGGAACACAATATTTTATGGGAGTTCTTTCATTCCTTAGACTGATTGTTACTGTTAAGAGATAATATCTCATAGCCATGTGAGGTATTTATGTACTTGCAGTCTTATTATTATAAATACATGGGGTTAATGGAGATAATCCTAGTCTAATTATTGGAGTTTTCTCACAACACTCACTAGATTCATAAAAACTGTGTTCTTCTCTACCTCCTCTCTTTATTTCTCTCTTCATATTTTGACAGGGTATCAGAGCTCGATCCACCATAAGTTCGTATTATTTTCATTTTTTTTTTCAGTAACACAAATCTTCTTCACTCCCCCAAAGTTTTTTTCTTGTTTTTTGCTAAACCCTAAAAAAAAATAAAAAATATTTCAGTATGACCGACTAGGGTTATAATACTTCCAGATTTTTTTTTTGCTTTTGAGTTCATTGATGTATTTTTCCATTTTTCGGTATTATTAGTCTAATTTTCCGAAATCGCTTATTCTGGCTTGTTTGATGCAATTTGATGGCTGACATAGCTCCCTTGAGGTCCGAAATTACCTTATTCTCTTGCCCATACCCAATTGTTATTTCATCTATTTGATGATTCTTTAGCCAAATCTACTCTTTTTCTTGGGTTGTTTTGCTAAAACAACAACTTTTGTACCCCGTTATCATTTTTTCTGATCTAATTTGGTACCCTTCATTTTTTATTGTGGGTAATTTATTCCTTGCAAGGATTCCTTGGGTCTTTGGGGGTTTGTAGGTAATTAAATTAGTTCTTTGATATTTGGGGTGCTATACTTGTTCGGTGGACATGGGAGTCGATAGTAAGACTTTTGGAGCCAATAGTAAAGCCTTTTCAGTGGCAGCGAGGCGAATGGGTTGAGTCATGTGGGGACTCTTGGTGATAGTCCATCCCTTATAGATTAGTTCGGTTACGTTGGATGGCACCAACTATTTGATTTGGTCACAATCTGGTAGTTTGGCTATTAGTGCGCGTGGCGTAACTGGTTACATTACAAGAACTCGTAAGGACCCTATGATAGATGGACCGGCACAAAAGAAATGGCAATCGGAGAATGCTTTTGTTATGACTTGGTTGATTAACTTAATGCAGCCCTTTGTTCGACGCACCTTCTTGTTGATGGACCCAACACAAAAGATTTGGTCTGTAGTTGCATAGACATATTCACTGAAGGGTAATGATGCACAAGTGTATGAACTGAGGAAGAAAGTTTGTGGGTTAGATAAAAAATACAGATCTATTGTCAAGCAGTATGTTGAATTGAGTAGTTTGTGGCTGAAACTTGACTATTATCAGAGTTTCCTGGCAAGGATGTTGTTGTCTTTCAGCAGATGTTGGAGAAGTACATGTATATGATTTTCTTGTTGTCCTGAACATGGACTATGATCAGATTCGAGTTCAATTTTTAGTTTGATCTCCTTTTCTCATGTTGAGTGAGGCCTATGTCTGTGTTCAACAAGAGAAAAGTTGGCATAGTGCTATAGTATACACTCTTAGTTAGGACTATTCTACTTTGCTTAGTTAGGACTATTCTACTTTGCTTGTTAATCCTACTTCGTGATATAGCAATGCCAGTTAGCCCAAGACTAGTGGGAAAAGTAATGTTGGTAATCATGATTTGTTGAAATGTGATTATTATGGAAAATAACACCATACTACTGATTGAAGTTTCATGGTTGTTCGACCCAAGGGTGTGGAGTTGACTATGCGGTCTCAACCTTATATTTCTTAGATTTCCTCAAACCCCTCTGCTGATACTAGACAACACTCGTTGACTTCAATAGGAGAACCTGTGGGTCTACATCCCAACATTCCTGTTTTTTCAAGAAGATCAAGAATATATTTTCTCTAAGAGATAAAATTGCCTTATTTGTTCTGGCAATCTCTATCTCAAGGAAGTACCTCAATGGACCCAAGTCCTTGATTTTAAACTCCTTAGCCAAGTCTTTAATTTGGTCACTTGTTGCTCATCATTCCCAGTAATCACTATGTCATCCACATATACAATGAGAGCTGTAATCTTGTCATCAACCTTTCTAACGAACATATGATTGTTAGCATGACTTTGTTTATGCCTAAAATTTTAGCATCGCTTTAAAAGATCTGTCAGACCAAGGTCTGGGAGATTACTTACTTCTTCAACTTACACACTTTTTTTTAGTTATCAGAGATGAAAAACTTGAAAGAATCTCCATGTAAACCTACTCCAAATCTCCATGTACAAACGTATTTTTTACCTCCAACTTCTGCAAACTTTAATCTCAAATTAGCCACACGAGAGATAAGAACACGTATGAAATTCATGTTTGCCATAGGAGTAAAAGTCTCTAGATAATAAATACCATATGTCTGAGTAAATTCCTTAGCAATTAGCCTAGCTTTGTACCTCTCAACATAGTTGTTAGTATTGTACGATACGTCACGATACAAGGCTAAAACGATACGGATCGTAGTTTTGTATTGTTTTTGTGCTGTATTGTCCGGTACATGATACGTTTTTGCGATACGATACGTATCGGTATGATACGTGCAAATACTGTTTTTTTTTTTATGAAACGGAGTCGTTTTGGGCTAGGTAGATTGATTTTTTTAAAATTTTTTTATGGAAGATGTCGTTTTGGGCTAGATAGGTACTCCAACAAACATGTGGTTTTGTCCAATGGAAGAAATGATGCTAATTTATTTACAAAGATAATTTTTTTTTGTATCAAAATTTCTGAATTTTGATTAATGTTAATTTATTTACAAAGTTCAGTCTCTTTGGTGTTTCAAGTTTGAATTAGTGAACTATGGTTGTGAACTTTGCATTATAATGTTAGTGGACTATGTTGATGACTTGAATAGTTGGTGGAGTATTAATGAAATGCTATGTTTTTATGAATGTATGATTTTTTTTAAGGTATCTATATATTTTTATTATTTATTTAAAATTACACCGTATCTTACGATACACGATACGATATGCGATACAATACACTGTTTTTTAAAAAACGATACGCCTTCCGATGCACGATTTGATAACTATACCTCTCAACGGTCCCATCAGCTTGTTGTTTGATAGTAAACTCCCATTTGCACCCCGTTGTCCTCACTTGAGTAGGAATAGGAACCAACTCCCATGTATCATTTTTTTTAAGGCTTTTATTTCCTCTGTCATAGCTTTTTCCTACTTAGAATCAGTGAGTTTTTTTTCCAACCCTTAAGGAATGGACACATAAAATAAGGAGGAAATAAAAGTACGATAGGATGGAGACGGGGAATTATAAAAGACAAAATTGGAGATAGGATGTTGTGTACAAACTCTAACACCCTTTCTGACAACAATAGTAAGATCAAAGTCATCAACAACTAGATTATCAATAATAAGAGTAACATCTAGAGGTTTGTTGCTCGCTACATCAGTGGAGGATGGAACTAGAGCCGAGGAATCCGACTAATGCGGTGGCACATGTGTAACCTGTACTTTTTAACATCGAGATTAAGTTTTCAGATTATCCTTGTGAAGGTGAACACCATGTGGATCAACCATCGCCTTTTTTCTCCATAAGTTGTTCGCCTGACATTCCTGGTAATTGAAGAAGAGGCTTTTGACATCGAGAATAAGTCTTCAGATTATCTTTTTGAAGGTGAACACCAGGTGGATCACTACTATTACTTTTTTTTCTCCATAAGTTGCTCACCTTGACTAACATTATGTGAACAGGCAATTGAAGAAGAGGCTCTTGGCAAAACATCTCTGCCTTTGTAGTGGTATTCTCCCCTTGAAGACATGTTTGGATTATGAAATTCACGAAAGATAATCTGTACTTATCGACGTCGAGAATAAGTCTTCAGATTATCTTTGTGAAGGTGAACACCATGTAGATCACTACCATCATCTTTTTTTTCTTGTTTTTTCATAAGTTGTTCCCTTTGACTAATATTTCAGACAATTGAAGAAGAGACTCTTGACATCGAGAATAAGCCTTTAGATTATCCCTGTGAAAATGAACACCATGTGGATCGCTACCATCACGTTTTTTTCCTATAAGTTGTTGCTCACCTTGACTAGCATTCTAGTGAACAGACAATTGAAGAAGAGACTCATGACAAAACGTCTTGTCCCATATAGTAGTATTCTCCCCTTGAAGAGATGTCTAAGTAGTAAAGAAGAAGGATTCAAATTCAAGAAAGGTAACATCCAAGCAAACATATATTTTCTGTGACTCTAGATTATAACATTTATATCCTTTTTAGGTGGCAGAGTAATCAACAAAAGCACATTGCATAGTCCTGGGGTCAAGTTTTCCCTTAGAGGGTTTGTAATTGTGTGCAAAAAAGCACACCCAAAAACTTCAGAGAGAAAGGAAGAAATAGAAGGAATGTAAAAAGACTTCGAAAGACGCTTGATAGGAGACTTAAACCGAAGGACACTCGAGGGTAGAATGATTAATAAGATAAGATATCCCCACGAAAGATTGAGGAACATTTACAGTAAACATCAATGAACGAGCAACCTCAAGAATATGACAATTTTTCTGTTTAATAACACTATTTTGCTCAAGGGTACTTACACAAGTAATTTGATGCAGGATGCCATTTTTGTTGAGATAAGAATGAAATTCCCTATCAAGATACTCAGTTCATTATTACTTCGAAGAATTTTGACTTTGGCGTTAAACTAAGTACTCTCCATTTTATGAAAAGATCTAAAGTATGTGAAAACTTCAGCTGTACTGCGTAGTATGTAAACCCAAGTAAGGCAAAAATAATAATCAATAAAGGTAACAAACTAATGATAACCAGAAGTTGACACAACACCAGAAGGGCCCCACATATTTGAGTGATTAATGACAAAAGGAAAAGTGCTTCTATGGTTAGTACTAGGATAAGATGAATATTTATGGTTGGCAAATTCACAATTATCACAAACAAAAGATTATATACTATACTACTTCAATAGACTAGGAAAAAGATGCTCTAAAATACCAAATGAGGGATGATCCAAACGTCTATGCCACTGATGTAAGAGTTGAAGGGTTGAAACACCATCCGTCTAGAGAGCTTGACAGATAGACTTAGAAGAAGTTTCAGCATCCAAGAGGTACAGGCTCCCATATGCGCTACCACTGCCAATCAGTTTTCCAGATTCTAATTCCTGAAAGATGTAATGAGTAGGAAAAAAAGACACCAAATAATTTAAGGATTTGGTAATACTACTACTACTAGATAATAAATTAGTGGAGAAATTAGGAACACGAAGAATGGAGGAGAGATAAAAAGGGAGAACAATTAATTGAACATTTTCCAGAAATAGAGGATAAAGATCCATATGCCAGCTTAACTTTATCCCTATTAGAACAAGTAGAATATGAAAAGACTAAAAGAACTTGCCATGTGATCTGGGGCTGCAGAATCTATTGTCCAAGGTATATGGGTATGATGCAGTAAATATATTTGCATGAGCAAAGTTGGAAGAAGTAGATTTAGGAGATATAGCATAACAAATATCAAGTTGAGCCATCAGACATCAAAGAGTTTGCATCTCATCTTGAGTGAAATTGCTAAAGGTTACACTCCCTTTCGATATGTCCACACAATAGGGTCTAACAATCACCGCGACAAGCCACAAAACTAACAAAATGGTCAACACTTCCAATAGTCTCCAAAATACACAAAAATAGGTTTGATTCAAAAATACCCCCCCCAAAAAAAAAACCTCTGAATTTGTAGATTTGAGATGAAAGATACTACCAAAGAAGTAGCCCACAATCAAAAAATACTCCAATAACAGCCAAAGAGTATCAGGGGAATAGCCCGTAGTAAAAACAGACTTAGAAGAGCCTCAATGAAGCAATCAAAGTAAACCCACGTACCTGAAACACCAATATTAGTGGTGTCGAGGTTATGTGAGGGCAAAAATTCCACTGAAAATCACTCCAGCTACAACAAGGGATGATGGCTACAACACAAGAGCCCTAGTCGAGCCTATTTAAACATATTCAACTTAAAAAAAAAACAGCTAGATTGCTGAAAAAATAGTTTAGATCTGGAAATTGAGCCGAAAAATTAAAAATTCTTCAGAAAATAAAAAAACAGGTTAAATGACTTCAAAAAAATCAAGAAAAATAGTCATACTAAAAAAATATATTCTAAGAATCCTTGTTGAAATAAAAAAATTCTGACACAAGTTGATGCTAATGTCTGCCGGTCAGATGTTGATGTTAACATGTCAATGTTTGATAGACGCTAATATTTGTTGTGGGAGATGATTTTGGATGAATTCCGATGAATTTGGTGCATTAGATTTTATTGTTGCTTTGATACCAAGTTAGATTGTGAGGCTGTGAGGGTTAGGAAACAAATAGAATAGAGAGATAGAGAAAGGAATATGGAAGAGAGCTACACCCAACTTTTATATATAATCACAAAGTACAAAACTACCCTTAGTCTAGGAATAACACATAACTTAACAATTATTTTATGGCTTGAAACAGTCTCCTAGTGCTTGGTTTGAACGATTTCTCAAAGCAATGTTGCGGTTTCGATACAAGCAAAGTAATGCAGACAACACTGTATTTATCATGATATAATTGTAATAAGATTACTTTTCTTATTGTTTATGTGGATGACCTAATGGTTACATGCAATGATGTAAATGAGATATCTTACCTAAAATTATGCCAGGAAAAAGAGGTTTGAGGTCAGGCTTTGGTTCATTGAAGTGCTTTCTAGGATCGAGGTTGTTAGATCTGATAACGATATCCATGTATCTCAGAGGAAATACGTTCTTGTCCTACTTGAGGAGACACATGTTGGGATATAAATATGGAGGCACTAAGTAGTTGCATAGGTGACCATGTGGATAAAGAAGGGTACACCTACTAGTAGGGAGATTGATATATTTAGCCCACACTGGGCCAGATATTACTTATGCGGTGGGAGTTGTTAGCTAGTTTATGCATGACCCTCGTACAGTGCATCTAGATGCTGCTCAAGGAATTCTGAGGTATCTTAAATGCGCTGTAGGAAAAGGCATGTTATTCTCAAACCATGGCCACGGGAGGTTAGAGGCATTCCGTGATGCTGATTGGGCTGGCGCAGTTGATGATAGGAATTTACTTTTGGATATTGTACTTTTGTAGGACAAAATCTGATTACTTGGCATTGCACGAAAAGTTTGTGGTCGTTAGGTCCAGTGCTGAAGGAGAGTATAAAACTATGACTCATATTGTTTGTGAGCTTATGTGACTTCAGTGTTTGATGAAAGACTTTGGAATTTCGATTAATGGGTATATGAAGTTGTATTGTGACAATAAGATTGTTATTGATATTGCTCATAATCTAGTTTAGCATGAGAGAATCAAACATATTGAAATTGATAGACATTTCATCTATTTACCTTTTATGAAATCATGAGATTAATTGACAGATGGTTTCACTAAAGGATTTAGTAGTAAGATAGGGGTATTTATGTACTTGTAGTCTTATTATTATAAATTCATAGGGCTAAGGGAGATAACCTAATCTGATTATTGGGGTTTTCTCGCAACATCCATTACATTTATACAAACTCTCTCTTCCTCTCTACTTCTTCTCCTTCTGTCTCTCTTCATATCTTAACAGTTACCCTATCATCTACCTAGATAATGTTGCACATCCTTTTTGTTACTTGTTTGCTCTTTCAACTTACACTCATGCTGATTAACATGTAATAGTCTTTTATGTTCTCACATAGTTTTCTGGAGTGTTCTTGTGGAAAATGTGTAGCATCACTGTTTATGCCTGGAGTTTTTCTAGTGTATTTCCTCTAGTCCAGACCTAGAAAGTGAATCTAACATGACTTGCTCAACAAAAGCAAACAAGTGGGAAAATGATATGTGCCTTAGACAACCTGGGGCATGGGATGGACTACGATGGGTTGTTTGTGGTGAAAAACCAAATGAGTGCAACCCTATATTTGTGTGAGCCTGTATGTGTGCGTGCAAACTTGAACTCTAGTGCAAATCCATGCTGATGAACTTTTTAAATATTTACTATTTCACAAGTAAGAGAATTAGATTGATTTTCTTCCTGAAAAATTATACAGTTGCTACTATTGTTTCTGTTTTCGTTGCTCTCATTTGATGGTATGTGTGTCACATGATGTATGGATGAGCGTGGGAAAAGGTGTTGTACCAACAATATTTTTGTAATTTACTAGCTTAACCATACTTCTGCATTCTTACCACAAAACTTGTCAAATATCTACATAAAAAGTTGCACAAGGTAATGCAGCTTATTCAAATAAGATGATTTTTTGGATTTGGCTGTTTTAATGGAGTTTTCAATCATTATGCCACACAACCTGTAAACAGGAAACAAATATGTTAATAGAGGCAAGAGGATGATCCGTTTACACCTGGTGTAAGATTTCTTTGTCTTACACCCACCTATAAATAGCATTTTATGCGATTAACATTCTATAAATGCTACTGTTATTTTCTCCCATGACTCCTATACCCAGCCAATTTTTCAAGTAAACCGAAGATCAAATAATGTTCATTGAAATAGTACACAAAATTATAATTAAATTATACTATTTTGAGAGTGTTATATCAATTCTGCATCTCTTGATTATACTTGGTTCATCATACTATTATTATTGTTATTGTTCTTGTTTTGTTTTATTTACATTCTTTGACAAAATTCTCAAATGTTTGTTATAATCTAATTTTTTTTGTCATGTTGAAGACTAAATCAATATTGTAATCTATATCAATAGACACCATATCTTGAACATGGATCTATGCATTATAAGCACAATATTGATTATCAATGTACAACAAGAAAACAAAAAAGTGCGGACAAGAAAAAAGATATGCAGGTAGGGCATGTGACAGAAAAATATAAGAATGTATTTCTTAAAGATGCACATATGGCATACCAGCCATGATTTTCCATTAACATTTTAGCAACACCAACATAAGCTAGAGCTGAGTAGAAGTGTAGGTACGCATGGGTATCATGCATACTACGGATACTTAGTTAAAGTAAGAGCAATGATTGAAATATCGTGTTGAAACGTTCGAAATGTCCAAAACATTATGGATTTCCAACACACCGACACGAAACAAGGGTGAAAAACTAAAATTCTTGCGTTTCAAGCAAAATGTTACTGTTTTGGACCATTTCGGTTGAAACAGGGACTTGATTCAACCTGCAGTGTCCAAACTCCACTCCTTCGGCCAAAAAAGGGAGAACTTCTTCCCTTGTGACAATTTTTCCATCAAAACAGAAGAGAGATAGAACGAGACAAGCTCAGAAATTGAAAGGATATGAGTTAGGGGCTTATCGGGGGTCGTCCTCGCGTTTAGATCCAGCCTCCTCAAGGTACGATCTTTTTCTTTTCTCTTCTTCTCTGCCGGTGGTTGGTGCAGGGTCTTCATCGATCTGTTTTCTCTCTCTTCACCGATCAGAGTCTTCATCGATTGAAGTTTTCATTGATCGGAGTATCAGATCTCTCTCTCGTAGTCGATCGGAGTCTCTGATCTTCTCTCTATTTGTCTGGTCTGTGTAATTGGAATGAAGTAGTTCACCGACTCGCTGTTTGCCCTTTTTTTTGTTTTAATTAACATAAATGTCATTTCAGCCCCCTTTTTTTCCTTTATATTTGTTAATAGCCCCTATAATTAATAAATAACTTATTATTGTTAATTAACTTATCAAAATTACTGCAATTAATCTTATGGTATATTTAATATCTAAAATTAAGTATTTATGTTTGTAAAAATTATTTATGTAATAAATTTAATATTAATGAAATAATATTACTTAATAATTTGATGACACAATTTAAATTAGTAATTTAGTATTATAATAACATGCAAATAATAAATTTGTACTCATTTTAATTTAAAAGTGTTATGCATGTCATTTAATTTAAAATGGTCATATATACATGTAAAAATGTTTGTTTTGTGAAAATTAATTGTTTAAAACTAATTGAAGTGATTTTCGCCTCGTGTCAACCTTTTGTTTTGCCTCAAACTTGATGTTATCTTATATAAATGGACATTAACCCAATAAACATACTAAATTAATCAATTATTAAGCTCATCTTTACAAGTAAATAGATTATATTTGTGTTTTCACATGTTTTCATATTTTTTATGCATTTTCATTGTGTTTTTGAAGTGTTTTTCGTTTTTGAGCCGATCAAAATGGTACTTCGAAACGATATTTCGATCATTGAGTAAGAGTAGAAATAAAAGCGTAAAAGGTAAAAAAAATCTACGGGAGAGCAATGATAGTATTACATTATTGTAGTTTGTGTACAATAAAATCTACCGAATAGATCTTTCACATTCAATCTTGCTCTTGGGAACTCATGTTGTGACCAATAGGCTATTTTGTGCTATGGTGGGGAAGGGAATGAGGTGAGTTCAGGGGTAGAAGGTGAAAATAGCGATCAAAATAATTGTTTTGTGTCTGATAAAGAAAAATCAGTAGTATTGAATCATTTCTTTAAAAAAGATAAATTTGACATTAGTCTCCTCAAAAAGAAAGGAAAAAATATGGGTCATGCGAGGATTGGGAGGAAGAGATGGGGGATTAGAAATTTGAAAAATCTACAATCTAAAATTAATTGTGCTTTCTTATCGTTGGTAGGGATTTCATGTGGGGTAATCATTATTTAGGATGAGAGGATTGTTGTAGTGGAAGAATCAATTGAGTTGAATGCACAATCTCAGTTGGAGTTAGACGTAAGGATTGCTTTGGGTGTTGGCTTATTGGGGTGTATGGCCCAACTAAACCTAGGTTTAGAGTCTTCTTGTGGGAAAAGTTATTGGTTTTGTTTGGAGTGTGCAGTTTTAGGGGGTGTGTATGGGGGTTTTAATGTAATTAAGTATTTGGTGGAAAATTTGAATGGGGGAGAGTAATAAAGAGCATGACAAATTTTGACACTTTTGTTAGAGAAAAAGGACTTAGGGATGCTCCGTTAGCTAATAGTTCATTTACATGGTCCATTTTCAAGAGTGGGTTGGTGTGCAAATAGTTGGAGGTTCTTAGAGAGTGAGGAGATTACTTTTTAGAGGTTACAGGAGGTGGCCTTGACTAGAGTAGTTTTAGACTATTGTCCAATAGTTCTCCAGGATTCTAGGATTAGGTGGGGCTCATGAGCCTTTGGGTTTGAAAATATGTGGGTTAAGCATAATGACTTTAGAGAGAGAATGAGGGAATGGTGGTCAGAGGGAGAGTTTCAAGGTTTGGAGAATCGTTTTGAATAACGGTAACTGGTGATGTAATGGCTTCACGGTGTAACGGGGTGTAATGGGTGTTATGTAACAATAACTAGAAATCGAAATCATGAATTTTTTTATTACATTCATAACTATGGACAAAAATAAAATCTTTGCATAATTTAGGTACAAAATGAAATAGACACAATCGTTTTGTAATTTATAATAAATTTTTTATTATATGTATGATTTTGGCATGCTAAATTGGTTAATAAATCCACATTAAATGGTAAATGAAGGAAAAGTCGTCTAAACAGTATGTTTGTTGAGCCTTTGAGATCTTGCCGTTCATTTGAAAATTGTATTTGAATTAGGTAAGTATGTGTCACAATATCAACCAAAAAATTATTACGATGGAAATGCTTTGCAATTGTCAACAAAAATTATTAGCACCTAAATTTGTGCAAGAAAAGGGCTACACCACTTACAAACTTTAACTCTGGTCGGATCCACTCCTTCGCATGATAAAAGAATATGACATTTGTCTTTTATTCATCCTAGGGGTGGCCCAACGTAAATGGAGGTCCTAGGTGAAAATTGTATTCGGGCCCTATTAATATGAATATATTGAATATTTTTAATTATCATAATTTAATATTTTATTAATCTAAAAAATATTTTGCTTTTTTTTGAAATACAAAAATATTGATCAACTTTTTATATTCAAGTTTTGTCAATAGATTATAATTAATCAATTCAATTTTTCTTGTGATATAGTTGATTGTAAATAAGATTTTATCAATTTAAATTTTAAAAAACTTATTTATGTTGAAGTGACTATTGTTAACAAAATTTTATAAGCAATGCATGTAATCATAGAATTTTTTTTAGGCTTTTTATGTAGTTTAGTATTTCAATTGGAATGTTAGTTTCAATTTTTTAACTTTTTTTAAAAAATTTTTGATTTTGAAAATAAAATTAAGCTATCAATATCAGTACATAATCATAAATGATGTGTTTAATAATACATTTTTATTCTATACAATAGAACAAACATATATGTACTTAAAAATTATATGCACTCCAAGATAAAAAAAATTATATGCTCTCCAAGATAAAATATTATATAGGAAAGAATAAGGAAAAAAATTACCTATTTTGCTTTGCAAGTGCTAAAAATGATTTATTTAAGGTTTTAAGAGTGAGGTGGTAGCACAAATGTGTATTTAACGCGAGAGAGAGGGAGAGAGGGAGAGAGAGAAATACACTCAGGAGGCTAACTTTTTTGGGGGCAGAAAAATATAAGCAATCATGATCTAAAATATAAAATTATTGGGGCTTTATTTGTCTTAACTAAATAGCAAAAAACTTCGGGCCTAATAAAGTTAAAAATTGATTTGGACTCTAAAAGTGAGGGCCTAAAAATTCAGGGTCTACCTAAAACTCAAAGTCATAAAATTTAGGCTTAAAATACTAGAAGTTACAATTTTTGGGGCTCTCTAAAACTGGGGGCCCTAGGATGCCTCTTTATTGGCCTATGCCTAGGGCCGGTCCTGGTTCATTCACCCAATTTGTTGATAATTTATCAACCACCACTCATTGAATATGTTGTAGAAGAACATTCCGCACTTGATTTTCATCATTCCCAATTGGCTGCCAACCATGTGATTTACATCTTCTCATTTCTCTAGCTTTGACGTCTGTTGCATCGGCCATCTCTTCCGGTGATATCCAGACGTCATGAACAAATAGTGCAAGGTAAGAATATGTTGTTACGGCGACGTAACTGGCTGTAATGCCGCCATAATGGCCGTTACATCCCGTTATATGTTTGAAATAATATTTTTCCGTTAAATCAAGGTGTAATGGTATTAGAGGCTGCTGTCCCTGTTCCGTACCGGCTGATTGTCAAAACTATGGTTGAGGATGTTTGTAAAACTAAAAGAGTCATTTCGGAAAGGATTGCCAATAGTGATAGGTTAGAAGAGGTTGGGGGATTGATGATGAATTAAGAAGGCAGAGAAGAGATCTTATGAATAAATTCGAAGAGGGTAGTGTTTAAAGAAGAATTTAATTTGAGACAAAAGTCAAGGGTGAGAGAAGGTGACAATAAATCAAAATTCTTCCATAGAGTAGCAAATGGTAATAGATTGAGGAAGGTCATTGGCTAGTTGGAGCTTGATAACGGTTTGGTTATTGGTGATGAGAAATTAATTGAAAGAGGGATTGTTAGATTCTTTGCTAGACTATATTTAGTCCATGAGTGTCCTAAACTTAAACCTACTTTGATGGGTCTTGACGGAGTAGCGAGGTGGATGGAGAGGTCTTTTGAGGTTGAGGAAGTTAGAAGGGCTATTTTTGATTGTAGCGAAGGAAAAGCTCTTGGTCCGGATCACTTTACTATGACTATTTTCTAGGTTTGTTGGGATGAGGTGAAGGCAAGGGTGGAGCTAGTATTGGGCCGGAGGCCCTTGCCCACCCTAAAAAAATGTTTTTTTGGTACCCATATATATATATATATTATACATATTTGTTAGGTGATATACTTGTGCTCACCCATGACCCAGACATGAAGCCTCTTAAGTTGTGCCCAACCATGAACCAAATGTGAAGTTTTAAGTTGTGCCTGTGTGTGCATTTTGAAAAAAATTACAATATTGATGAAATGTAATTTAGTATTATAACAATTTATACAATATTATACAAAATTAAGAAGAGTCAATTTGTTACTACACCGGTTAAACAAATTTTTTTTTTTTGTATCTAGCACTAACAAGATCTATTTATTAGTCCTATGAATTGGATGTATCATTTTTCATGTCGAGTTCATATACCCTGTATCAAACCCACCAACCAGACTACCCATCCTATTACTTTCTTGTTTTCATAATGTATTTCTCAGAATAGGAGATGTGATTGGTCTGTAATTACATTTTTAGTGTTTTTTAAGGATAGGACATGCGAAATTGGCCTTATTTGCTTATTTGTGAGTTCTTTTAGTTATAAGTTCGCAATTTGTAGGTAAAATTGCTTGCAATTGACCTACAATTATCTCTATTTTCTAGGACTGATGATTCATGAGTTTCCATTAGATTTCAATGGTATTATTATACTTATTTCTTGAATTTTTATTTGATAGCTTTGCGATTTTGATATCTTAATAATACTGTTTGGAAGAGAACAATTGTTTGTGTAACAGGCTTGATGATCAATGGATGATTGTTTTTTCGATTGCATTTATAATTTGGTGGTGTCCTAACTGGAAGGTAAAACTTGGCCTGGGTTTGCATGTTTTTATCGGGGCATACGTAAACAAAACTATCGATTTTGTTCCCTTTCTGATTTGCATGTTGTAGAGAGTATGATTTTTGTTTGTTCTTACCCAAGAGAGTCCTTTATTGTCACTTGGATCATGCAAAATTACTCCTTTTTGTTTGTTCTTTCAGAAGCAATTACACAGGGTTAGTCTTGTTAAATTAATGTTCAGAGCTACCCTTCTACTCCCATTTGCTAAATGTATGTGTTTCTTTTTTTTTATTTGTATGTTAAAAATAATAGTTGCATGCATCATCATTGGGGCCTTAGATATGTGGCCTAATATGTTTGTGTTTGGTCTTGCATTTACTAGTTTTCTCTTTGCTTTTGCCCTCATAGGGCTCTTGATTCCTATGAATCCTGTATATTATTTATTTTTGATAGAAAACGTAGCTTCTTGTATCAAAAATTCAGAAATATATCACAACAGTTGGATAAGAAATCCAATTAATAAAGGAGAAAAAAAGGGAAAAATTACAAATAAAGGAAATATATAAAAAACCTATAAATCACTTGAAGCTCTCCATGGTGATAAGATAGCAAAGAATCCTGTACATTTATATCGAGATGATGTGTTTTTATGCTATTGACTCTCTGATATTTGAGGTAACTATACAGAAAGGAGCTATTTTGTGCTTCATCCAGATAATAACTTCAGAAAACCTGTGTTATGCATTATAATAATCCAGACATGGTTTCTAGGCATTGTTTGTCATGGATTTCAAGTCTAACTGCCATGTGTGCCTCTATACATGGACAATAGTTATGTTAATCTATCTTTAACCCCATGAAATTTGGAATTGTGAGATGATCGCAAAGTATTTCATTTTTCATTCCCATTTTCATTCCTGGCTTCCAAAAGATGTATATTGAAATTTGAATGAAAGCATATGTAACTGTAACGAATTATATTATTGGCTTCCATTTCAATTGTTCTTGTTATGTCATGATAATAAAATTTGACTGTATTTTTCTGACCACTGTATCTTGATTATCGTTCTGAATGGTTTTGCAGTCATTTGGAGTTCACTGGTGTCCATTTGGTGGATTAACACGACTCCCTTCATCGTACAAGTAAGCAGAATTTTGCTCATCATGTTTATAACCAAGTTGATTTAGTCTCGATGTATGTAAAAGTTTTGTGGCGGTGGGTTCTTTTCTTTTCCGCTATGAATGGTTGTGGATTTTGTTGAGCTTTTATCTTTTCTTTCAAATTTATCTTCCATTTGGTGCTCTGCTCCAGTATATTTTTTAATTATTCCAGTCAACGTTGCCTGCTCCTTTGCTTTGGAAGTCATTACATCACATTACACTTCTCATGAAAATGAGATTTTTGCCTTTCTTTTCCTGCTTAATCTTTTTCACTAATTCAAAAGATTTTTTTTCTTCATTCGATGGTATAAAAAAATCCCTTTGGGCTTTCCATTGACGTTTTTTTATTTTCACCAACATTTTCATTTATATTCAAATTTAAAAGAAGTAATTTGCTTGGTATAATCCATGGTTTCATTTTATATGCATTATAAAGTAGATGCTTTCTACAAAACCAGAGTAAAACCTTTCACATTAATCTTTCTCTCGCATCTATTGAAGTTTGATTTATCTATATTGAGATTTTGGGCTTTCTCAATTAGCGCGGTTTTGGGCTTTCTTGTTGAACCTGCATTTAAGTTGGAACCCTTGTCTTGGTAGAAGTTGTGTGGCAGCATCCAAAAGACTTGTCAAGTCTAAACGGGCCCACTAACAGGTTTAGCTTAAGCTCTAGTTAGCAGATTTTCTAATTATATTTTTAGTTTTTTCAGTATTTTTGTATAATGAGAGTCTTATAGATGGTATTTATGGTCCTGGTCTTTCTAAAAAGTCTTGTGACTTTCATGTGAGCTTTTAATTATTTTGGATGGCTAGGATTAAAGAGTTATTGAAGTGATCAAGGGCTAGTATGCTAGGGCTGCTGTAATCCAAGTATACATACCTCTTTTTAAGTCTTTGTAGTAGTGTTTTCTTATTCTTATTTCAGAAAATCAGAATTTCTGTCTTTCGTGGGTCTCTTTGCCATGTAAATTCATATATTCTTGTTCCTTCTTTGATTCTAATACTTTTTTTTTGTTATCTTATTGCTGGAAATTCATTAAAAGGTGTTGATTCTTGCACTAAATAACAATTTACAGCAGATCTAAGAATTTTGTTTTATCAAATTTGGTATTGGAGCCAAACAACCTAGATTTACATCATGGCTGGACGTGGTAGAGGTTGTGGTGGATGAGGAACTTCGTTTAGAAAATTGAAATGGCTAAGATAAAGCGTACGATTAAAGATATGTCGGGAGTGGTATAAACGCTGTAGTCCTGGTTCAAAGTATCAACCGATACCGATACGAGTCGGACGAGTCATATCCGTCTCGCTATCTTTTGAGACGATATCGTTACATGATACTTATATTAAACCTTGAGTTTCGCACGACTTGGACAAGTCGTGCGAGTTGTATCCGAGTTAATCTTGAGTCAACGAATCGGTCGATACGGTTTTGTGACATTACAAACTGTCGTATGACTTAAATCTCTCGTCATGTTCAATATTTTTTTTAGGTTGTATTATCCAATACCATGATGCCACATCACGACCGATGTGTCTTAGAGCTCTCGTAGTTGATGACTAATACTGCGACCTTGAATCATGACTCCAATGATGGAAATGAACAAAAACTCATATGGAGATTGTAGGAGACAGCCGCGACCCTTTTGACATACCGGACAATAGTCTGGAGGAAGATGATGAAATAGAAGAAGAGAATCCCCTTCATGAAATCGATCACTTAGACAATCCAAATTAGGGTGGATTGGAAGGGAGATTGGTATGTGCCCTGGATTTGAATGGTGGAGGAATTATAATGACGTTGCTAGTTTTTTCAAAAAGATGCACGTCGAAGGTTATTTGGAAGGGGAAGCGAAATATGACCATTATTTGGACGTGTTGATGGTGCAGCACAGAGATACACAAATACTGTTGTGAGTGTTTGGAGTGAACAAATGGCCTCAAAATTTGATCGTGGGGTCGATAGAGGTGTGGAAGTAATGTGGTGGCTGATAGAGGTGAAAAAAGAAATAGGAAATTGCAAGGTTTGACGGAAAATATGCTGCCGGTGCAAATAGTTCAAAGACAGGAATTGCTTCACAGTTTCGTTGTTTCATTTGTTGGGAAAAATGACACATCCTTATACATGCCCACAATGAAGAGTTACCTTAGTAAAGCTTGGGGATGAGGAAGAGAAAGTAGTGCAACCTGTCTATGTTGCATATGTGGATGATGAGGAAGATGTTAAAATTCTTCCGATACAAGGGGAGTCCTCCTTGGTACGGAGAGTGATAACAACACCCAAGATCGAAGAAGAAGAGGATTGAAGGATGCATAATTATTTTTGTATATGTTTTTTTTTTTTGTGGTGGATAGGTTTTCAATGTATAAGTGTTTTTCATGTATTATTGATGGAGGTAGCAGTGAGAACCTTATTTCAAAGGAGGCCGTAGAGAAGTTGAAGTTACCAACTGGAAAGTATCTGAATCCTTATGAAGTTGCATGGTTTTGAGGGGTAAATGAGGTCCCTGTTACTTCTCGTTGCTTGGTCAAATCTAGTATGGATGATGATTTCAAAGATTGAGGCTTGGTGATGTTGTGCCGATGGAATGCCGGCCATATTTTGTTGGGAAGCCATGGTTGTACGCCAAAGTTATTATCCACTACACTAAAGCTAATACATAATTGTTTGAAAGTGGTACCAAGTCTTTAACATTTTTGTCATTTGAAGAAAGAACCAATGTTAAGACTCAGACCAACATGGTTAATGGCTTTTTAACGGCCCAAAAATTCGAAGAAGAAAGCAAGGAAACCGGTTTGATGTTTATGCTTGTTGGAAGGAATCTCCAGGGTAATCAATATGAAAAGAATTCTGTTTTTCCACCAAAAATTCAACAACTACGAAGGGATTTTAAGGATCTAGTTGTGGATGAATTGTCGGGGGTTTTACCACCGGCCAGAAGTGTCCAGCGTGCTATAGATTTGGTGCCGGAAGCAGCTTTACCAAATCTGGCTCTAATATATATCGTTTAATTGTGGTACCAAGATGTTAACATTGCAGCCATTTGAAGAAAGAACCAATGTTAAGACTCAGACCAACAAGGTTAATGGCCTTTTAACAGCCCAAATATTCGAAGAAGAAAGCAAGGAAACCGGTTTGATGTTTATGCTTGTTTGTAGGAATGTATAGAGTAATCCATATGAACAAAATTTTGATACCAGAAGTTCAACAACTACTAAGGGATTTTAAGGATCCCGTTGCGGATGAATTGTCGATGGGTTTATCACTAGTCAGAAGTGTCCAACATGCTATAGATTTGGTGCCAGAAGCAGCTTTACCAAATCTGGCAGCGTGTTGTATGCGTTTCGCACGACACATTAGATGATAAACATGTAGAAGATTTAATTGCTAAAGAGCCAGTGTAAGAAAGTAAAGGTCCATGTGCTGTACCAGCATTACTAGCGCAAAAAAAAAAAAAAAAGGAACACGGAGATTGTGTTGATAGTCGTGCCATAAATATAATCACCATCAAATGTAGGTTCTTGATTCCTCGGTTGGAATATATGTTGGACATGCTCATAGAATCTATGGTATTCTAAAAAATTGACGTGTGTAGCGGTTATCATCAAGTTCGAATACATAGTGGTTATGAGTGGAAGACCACTTTTGAAACACCGAACTCTGAGTGGTTAGTGATGACATTCAGACTCTCTAATGCTTTGACTACATTTGTACGAGTTATGATAGAGGTACTTAAACCTTTCTTGGGAATATTTGTTGTTGTTTACTTTGATAATATGCTTATATATAGACATACTCGAGATGTGTATTTAGTCCATTTACATCAAGTCATGGATGTTCTTCGCAGGGAGACACTCTATATGAATATGAAGAAGTGCTCTTTTTTGTGCCACGAATTTGTATTTCTTGGCTTTGTTGTCTGAGAAAATGACTTACAACCTAATCTAGAGAAAGTAAGGGCTATCAAGGAGTGACCAATACCGCAATCTATGGGTTATCCTTGCAGTTTCCATGGATTGGCTGGATTTCAAAGGAGGTTTATATGAAATTTCAGCTCTATTATGAGTCAAATCATAAAATGTTTGAAGGTAGTTGATTTTAAGTGTTTAAAACTATCTAGTAAAACGTACATAGATTGTCATGGAGTTGAAAGAGATTGGTCTAGAAATTTATGCTGAAATTGTGGAGACTTTCTCGCAAAAGTCGAGTTTCTTCCAATTAGAGGGGTTGATGTGGAAGCATTCAAGAGGCTTGTCAAGACCGAGCAAAAGCTCACTAACAGGCTTAGCTTAAACTCTAGTTAGCAGATTTTTTAGTTGTCTTTTTAATTTCTGTAGTGTTTTATGTTTCATGCGAGTCTTATAGATGGTATTTATGGTGAGTCTTTTAAGAAGCCATGTGACTGTCATGTGAGTTTTTTAATATTTTGGATGACTAGGATTAAAGAGTTACTGATGTGATCAAGGGCTAGGATGCTAAGGCTGTTGTAACCGTAGTGTAAATACGTCTTTATGAGTCTTTGTAGCAGTTTTTTCTTATTTTAAAAAATCAGAATTTTTGTCTTATCTGCCCTAGAAATTCATATATTCTTGTTCTTTCTTTGATTATAATGCTTTTTCTTGTTATCTTATTGCTGAAAATTCGTTAAAAGGTGTTGATTCTTGCTCTAAATGGCAATTTACAGCCGATCTAAGAATTTTGCTTCATCACAAGTTTTCTTAAATTATGCCAAATGTAATTCAGGGTTTTTGGTTATAATAGCGAAGGGTATGAGGAATAATTCTTTTTGTGTGTAGTATTAGTAATTGTACGTGATAAATTTTCGGAACCCCTGACATTTCCAAAAAAACACAACCCCAATCGACGTTAAAGATTGATTGGCATTAATTGTTTTAGTAAACACCTTTTTTACACTCAAACAACTTAAATAATTAAAATAAAATTTGGACTTGTATCCATACTCAAATCCTAAACCAAACCCAATACCTAACCCATACCCTATCTAGGCGGATACGCTAATCCAAATCTAATTCATAACCAGATCCAAATCTTAGACCCCTATTCTCCAATTTGCAAACCTGTGGTGCCTTCCGCCAACTTAGGAATGACAATTTCTTTTTATGTATCGTACACACAAACAATCATGAATCCGTAGGAAAAGTAAGAGAAATAATCTGAAAAGGATATTGTTGAATGAATAAAACTCGTAGTAGAGAGGGACAGTTTGTAGGAACATCCAAAACCCTAAACGATTCCAAAACGGAAAAAAATTCTTAATTTTAAGAGGATTACCAAATATGAAAAATTGCAACCTAACTAATTAAAATAAAATGTGTCGTCTGGGGTTTAGGAAAGTTGATGATCTTGAAATTGGAGTTTGTTACGATTTATATTAAGTTTTTTAAATATTTCCCAAAGGGACAAAAACACTAATTTGCAGGCCCAAACAATGGAATCCGGCTGAACACAAGAGGATTTCACGGCAAAGTGACGAGTCTTGATCATTGATTCGATCCGGATCAAACAACATTCTGAGTTTGACCCGTTTTCTAAGGTGGCTGCTGTGGTGGAAGGAAGGTGGCCATGGGAGTTTGGTGAATTAGGAGTGTGTTTGGATATAAGTGGGTAATTGCTGAAATAGGACTATTTTATTCTTAATTTATATGAAAATTGGATTATTTTATTTTGATAAGGAATATGAGGGCCAATATTTTACATTAAATAATATTTTTGGAATGAAGCTAAAGATAAATTTGTATACGAAGTTATTTCTCGAAATATGGGGTGTTTTTATGACAAAATAAGTTTTCGTTAAGCTAACTAATGGTTTTTAAATGGAGGGGGCCCGTGCATTACAATTTGTAAAATTTTTTTTTGGGAGGGGGAAGGGGGAGGGTAGAGGAAGACTTGAATCCTTGATCTCGAGAAGGCAAACAAGGAAAATAGTACCATTAGATCAACAGGCGGTTGGTACAATTTGTAAAACTCAAGGGATTATTGTGCTATTATTAGGGGTCCATGTGAAATTTATTCTAAAAATTTATCGAATACACCAGCGTACTAACTCGGAGTCGACTGCTCCGATGATTGAGAGAAAATCATTTTATCACATAGAAGTCTAGTGTATTACAGACTACAGTCTTTACAGATTTGATGTCCTGTCTTGTCTATCATGATTCTGAATCCATTCTAATTTGCCGGTGATTAATTTCTTGTGTATGTTAATCTCACCAACATACATGAATCATATACCTTTAAGCAATTTAAAGGACTAATGATCTCCTGATATAAAAGTATATCCATTGTACTTGAATATAATACTCATAACTTTATCATATTAAAATTTAACATAGTAGATTTATCAATTCGATGTCATATGTTTTGGATTTGAGAACATGCATCCTACCTGTATCAATGTGAGAGTATGGAGGGCACATCATTTCATTGTGTTTGTTGGTCACTTGGTGTAGAGTAATTTTTTTGCATCTGTTCGTACAGTAAACTCTTCCTCTGACAAGCTATGTTTTAAATTTTTTGCAGTGAGGGGGAACTTCCATCAACGGCATGTAAGATTTTTCTCTCTTGCTTATCTACTGATTTGTAGCTAAGCTTCTGTTTTTTTTTTTTTTTTTTGGTGCTTTGTTAAGCTTCAGTAAGGATCAAAGTTTTTATTTTGGTGCAGATCATGATCTCTTTGGACAACATGCTATCTTTGCTGAAAATACAGCTGTATCATCTGCTAGTCATCCTTGCCCATATATCGCTTACTTTGGACCAGTTCACCCCTCGTCCTCAAATTTCAGTGGAAGTATTTCAGATGGTTCTAATTTCAACAATCAATGGAGTGCTGCGTCAGTTCCAAGTGAGATGCCCACTTCTTATGGTTTTCCTACCGCAGATGTCAGTTATCATGGTTGGGAGCACCAGCCCTCTGCCTTCCCTACAATGAGTAGTCCCCTTGGTGGTGCTGATCAGCCCTCAGGTCCATCTGTGACTCATAGGGCGACTAGGGCCAATCCTGATGTTCCAAGATCAGGATCTTTTTTGCATCCATTCCTTGTTGGGCACAGGTAAGCTAAATCAATAGACTGTTTGATATGTTTTTACCCTTTGTTTTGATTTAAATGAGATATGGTTTGTAATTAATGCTGTTTGGTTAAAGAAAAATTAACAAGTAAATAAAGTGAGAATTGTTGAAAGCTATATATTCGGTACCTAAGTTGTCAATAAGTTTAGGCATGTACTTTTTAAGGCATGAGGTCCAACTCTGCTGATCTTTTTTGTCATATAGTCCAAACTAATTTTATTTTTTTTATATGACCAGCTTACCTTTTAGTAACTCACTGGTTTCATTCTCTCTCTCTCTTTTTTGGTTCTGTACTATCTATCTCTTCTCTTCAGGCTGCATGGCTTTCAATGTCCCTTTTTATTAGGTTTCAATGTCCAATTCCAACTCTCTATGTCTTTGTCTCTCTGTCTCTCTCTCACACACACACACACACACTCTAACGCTATGGACGATGACACGGGCAAGAAGTACATGAAACCCACTTCCTAGCCCTCCAAAATAACTTCATCACCATCGTAATTTTCTCTCTCCTCTTCTCATGCCCCACCTCCTTTTCTGACCTCGCCACTGACCGTGCGCCCTCTTAGCCCTCCGCTCCGCCGTGGCCGGCCAAGCTCTCCTTTGACACTTCTTCGAACCTATCCCATGTTCATGGCTTGGCATCACCTACTCTTCTAACCCACCTATTGTCACTGAGTTCTGCCTACCAGCAATGGGTCTTTTCGGCACCATCCCAACCAATACTGTCAGATTTGGGGTTTTGGATTTGGTTCGGTTGATTGTTGATTAGCTTCGACAAAGCGTGTAAAGAATTTGACGTCTTGTTAAGAGTTTTTTGTTTGTTTTTAATTTTGTTCTTATTTGTAACTACCAATCTTTTTTGAATCTTTTGATAATATATTTCTTAATTCAAAATTCTAATAATTTTTGGCAGTGAACTAGAAATTTTATTCTATTAAATTCACTGTTATGAACAACGAGTTTCATTCTATTAAAGCTTATTTAATTAAAGTTCATTATTTATAAAAAATTTGTGAATTAGGAGTTTCATTCTATTGGTGGATGGTGAAGAGTGGTGGTGGTAGTGGTGGGTGGTGGTGGGTGACGGTGGTTGGTGTGTATCTTAGAGGATGAAGTAAAGAATTTTGAACCATTTGTGTTTTAATTGAAATTTTGGTTTCCCAAAAAGATGACAGTACATCACCAGTGAACAAGTACTGCACTATTTACGCTCACAATATATCCACAATATATAATTAAACATAGAAAGAAAGAGACATTTTTTAGTTCCCTGTATTTGAGTTCATTATATTTAGTTCACAAAATTGAACAAGATCATTCAAAACTGACCAATCTAAATGAAGATCCTTTAGAAATTTCATGAAACACAATCAAATATCATCCAAATTCTACATATCAAAGAATCGATTCAAAAAGAAAGAGGGAGAGAGTGTCTTTAGTTCATTATTCTTTGTTCACTGTCTTTTAGCTCACTCACAATACATCTACAATATATAACAAAACACTTATTCAGAGAGAGAGAGAGAGAGACACACACACACAGAGACTATTTTTAGTTTACAAAATCAAGCCAGTAAGATTATCCAAAATTTGCCAATCTAAATAAATATGTTTGAGAAATTTCACAAAACACATTAAATCTCATCCAAATTTTGCATATTAAACAATTAATTCAGAAAGAGAGAGCAATAGTATTTTTAGTTCACTATCTTTAGTTTAGTGTTTTTAGTTCAGTCTCCTTTATCTCTCACCCCCCCCCCCCCTGTTTAGCTCTAATTTTTTAATATCTCCGACACATATTACAAAATTGAGTGATGGTGGGTGGCAGTAGTGGGTAGTGGGTGATGGTGGACAGCGGTTGTGGTGGGTGGTGGTGCTAGTGGTGTTGGTGGTGGGTAGTGGTAGGGGTGGCTATGAGTGGTGGTGGGCAGCAGTGATGGTTGGTGGTGGGCGGTGACAGTGGTGGTGGATGGTGGTGGGCGACAGTGGTGGGTAATGGTGGCCGTGTTGGTAGTTGGCGGCAGTGATGGTGTTCTTTTACTCATCTACGTCT
>CM042191.1:15189975-15241963 GCA_023539305.1 Ilex asprella
GGGGTGGGTCGCGGTGGTGGGTGGCATTGGTGTGGCTATGGGTGGTGGTGGGTTTTGAGTGATGATGGTTGGCGGCGATGGGTGGTGATGGTGGTGGCCGCGGTGGGTGGTGCTGGGTTGCAGTAATGGGTGGTGGGTAGTGATGGTGGTGATGAGAGGTGGCGAATGGTGGTGGTGGCGGCAGTGAGATGATGATGATGGTGGTAATAAATATAAGAATGATAAAATGGTGAAGGTCTTTAAATAACTTTCTTGATGAAGGGTATTTTTGTTAAGAGTTGATTTTATGGATCTTTGGCCTTACAAGTGTTGAGGCTGAACCTAAAGCCAAAAAAGTTACTATCTTTGTATCTCGCCAAATCTCGTGTAAATAAACCATGATGGGAAAAGGAAAAGAAGGATGATAAACATTATAGAGAAAAAAACTAGGTCTTATTTGATAAGATGGCTAAAATAATTTTTAGCAATCAGTAAAAGTTTGTTTTCATTTGAATCCCTTTGAGCTCTTCCTGATAAAATAACTTGTATCATTTGCATAGATTGAACCATATTCTTAGGCGTGCTTGGTACTAAATTGTTCTCCTCCCACTCCAATTTTGAGAACCCAACAATTCCTTGAACATTGAAATTGGAGGGAGAGAGAGAGAGAGAGAGAGAGAGAGAGAGAGAGAGAGAGTGAGAAGGGGAATGGTCTTTTGTATTTTGTTAAAGATGTGTAAAAATGTGTCTGTGTAGAGTAAGGGAGAGAAACAATTAGGGTGGGGCTATTCCCACGCTTTACCTCTTTTCCACTCCATTTAATATTTTTACTCCAAATTATTAAGTTCACTCCATCTATATTCACCTCATTAGTTACTAAGTTCACTCTATTTATATTCATTTAATTAAACTATTAAATGTATGCCAAAGAAACCGAAACAAAAATAATTATTGAAGGAAAATTCCAATGTTTTGTGGTGAGCGCCGGGATCTAACCTCGTCGACTCTGGTCCCCTAACCTTCTCCCTTGGCTTGGCAGCTATTCGGTGGGCTGTCCAATATTATTTCGAGGTGTTTTGAGATATTTTGATATATTTTTACCAATGTTTTTATTTTGAGGCGTTTTAAGATATTTGACATATTTTGACTAATATTTTAAAAATAATTATTAATTTTTATTCTGCTTCTAAAATATTTTTGTACATAAATAATACACCGGAACAAAATTTTGATTATTGCTTATATAGTAGGTTGAAATAAAATTGAATGAATTTAATTTTTAATTAGTGAATATAAATGGAATGAGGTTAGTAACTGATGAGGTGGGTATAGATGGGGTGAACGTAATAGTTTGAATTAAGATGATTAAATAGGGTGGGAAAGGAGATTTAATGGGTGAGAATAAGCCCACCCAAACAATTGTCACGTGTATAATATATGTGTGTATACATAGTTTGTGTATGTGTGAGTGAGAAACAATGAAATATGCAGATCTACTTTGGGTTTTCGCTCTGAAAAACTATAATTGATGGGTAAAAAGTGTACCCACAACCCATTGACCTGGGATAAATTAGTATAATTTTTGTTATGTCCCACATTGAATCTATTTTAGTGTTCTGAAAAGGATTTTGTATGGGCTTGATTGGTTATAAATCGTTCACCACTACAATTATGAGAGCTTAGAAACTCCATCATTTATGAAATAACAAAGATGGATAAAGAGGGTCTTGGGTATACATATATGTATACTAGGGTAACACATGCTTGAATGCATGGTCTAACGTAAGTGAGAAGTGATGGATTTTTTAGGGGGAGGGGGTAGAGGGGGAGAAATTCAATGTGAATGATTTTGAAAGGGATGTTGGTGGCATTTGGATGAGTCGATTTGAAATCGTCGGATGGACTTATTGAAGCCTTTCATATTTTATATTATAGACAGGGACTAAGCGACCTTAAGAGTTGGGGATTCCTTTGTTCGACCGAAGAAGCAATGTCACTTGATCATTGCCCAACTGATTGTAATCTTTTTCTCTTTGTGAGGGCCCCACTAAAGCGTTTTTTACTCCTTATAGGCCATGAATTAGATCATAATCATTTTCAACAAGTCCATAAGAGGTGATCCCTTTATTTCGTTTGGTCTTGGTAGAGATCAAAGATCTTGAGCAACCAATTGGCCCGTGATTTTGGATGACAGCAAATGAGTAATGTTAAGGAACACATTTATTCAATTTAGTATTTTTGTGGCATTGTTATCGAAATCGTACGATTCGATTAAATTTAGTCCCTATTCGATTCGTATCTTACTATAGAATTGTTTTTGGCCGAGAACAACATCTGAATTGTATGAATCGTATGATTTGATTCAAATCGAAGGAATCGTACAATTCGTTTTATTATTATTTTTTTAACTCTATTTTTAGTAAAATGACGCCATTTTGCTAGAAAAGGCCCACCCCCAAATATAAAACTCGCATCTCTCTCTATATCTCCTAATCGCGTTTCTACCTCTGAAGCAACTGTTCAAGCGGTTGTGAACATCACACAGACATGACATCTCCTTCGCTCTATGTATGCTTTTTCTTCTTCAAAAAACAACTGCCAAATCAGAATATACCCTACTTCTTCTTCAATAAATGCTATGTTTTTTTATTTTTCATCAAAAATTTATTTTCCAATTGAATGTAGGAAATAATTTTCTAAATTTATATGTTCGAATCAATGAGTTTTTCCTATTTTAGTTTAACTTCATTGGTAGAATGACAATAGCTATTTATTGGTTAAAAATCATGCATCTTTTATCGGGACCATTTTGAGGGAATGATTTATTATGCATTAAGCAAGAAGTAACAGAGTTTCAAACTTAATTGTAGTTTTATAAAGATTTATAAAGGCTAGCATATTTCCATTTAGACGATGTGATCAGGTCAATACGATAAATTGATTTTTTTAAAAATTCAATAATATTTAATTTTTTAATATCTTGCCTATTTTAAATATGTACATCTTATTTTTTATCATAGTTCTAATTTTGTGTCAAATCTTGCAATTCCTGATTCGATATTATTATCAAATTTAGGATTTTTATTCCCGATACGAAAATCGATTTGATATATATTGGCCAAAATAAATGTGAAATATTCTGACCCGATTATATATGGAGCAAAATAATGCATACCTTCTATCTAGTACATGGGCTCTTATTTTTTGAAAAACTATTGGATAGTTGTCACCTAGGAAGCACGGACACTTCATTTTGGGTAATATTGGTGTCAGACACGTCTGGGACACGGACACGTGTCAGACACGTTAAAATGAGTGTCTGATTTTTTTATTATTAAATTTTTTTAGGATGCATTGGAGACACGTGGCCGATACGTTCAAGACACGTTGGGACACGCTAGAGGACACGTGGCTGACACGTTTTGAAATTTATTTTGAATTTTGTGAGAAATTTTTAGATAATTTTATAATTAAGAGTTATTTTTATAATTTTAAAGGGATATGAGTCACAATTATAATATAAAAAATGTTATAATCATTACATTGAACACAAGACATGAATTTAATATAATTTTGGATACAAATACGAATTTATATACAAATGGAATAGCCTTTTAATATGAAATTAATGTTAGAAAAAATAGAATTACAAAATTGAAGCTATTAGAATTTGATGAAAATTAGTATTAGAAAATGAAATATTTTTTAAAGTAGAAGTCATTAATTATTGAATCATGAATGTTAATGTTGAGTGTGTATCAGTATATCTTATATTATACTTTTTATGCAATGATATCATAATGTAAATTTTTAGAATTAGGGAAATGATGAATTAAAAGATTATTATGATAATATTTTTATTTTATCACATGATTATATATATATATATATATAATACATATTATTTAACGTATCGTTAACGTGTCGGCGTGTCCGTGTCGTGTCATATCCGTGTCCCGTATCCGTATCCGTTTCTATGCTTCTTAAGTTGTCACCGACCTTTTTTGGGTAAGTTAGTAAACCATAACCTAGTAATACACATTTAGATGCAGAAACCAAAATACCCTAACCCAAAAGTATTTTCTACTCTTTTTGAAAATCAATTTCTCAACAAGATGGGGATGATCTCATCTAGGCTTCTTAAAAAAAAATAAAAATAAAGAATGATTTGACCACAAACTTTGTCATTGTGTACAATGAAATAAAATTACGCAGGCACTTAGTGTAAAATTAATCAAATATGCAATTTTTTAGATTTATTGAGATTTAAAAAACCACGTGTTGTACTTTAATATATGGTTGACTTGGAATGTACTAAGAAAAAGCTATTTTATGTCCTTTTTTGTACATATTTTGTTAATGTTAAATGAAAACTGGTTTTATTGTTTCATATAGTAATTTAGTCTTGAATCGTAACACATTTTATAGTGTTTGAAGTTAAATTTTTTTATATCAGTTGGCGAATTTATTTAGTCATACCTTGCCCGCCCTAATACGGAATGGTGGCTCCACTCCTACTTGTGTATATGTGTGCATTTTAAGGAAACAGATAACCCTTATCAGAGATTTTAGTTACATGTGTGGGTATATATAAGAGAGAGAGATAGAGAGTATACCTTTTTCATGCGAATGAAACAATCTATTTATTTATGCAGTGGCAAGGAGAGCGCGAAGGAGTTTAGAAGGTTGAGTGAGGAAGAGGAGATTGCTTGTGTAATTGGTATAACTTAGTCAATTAAAGAATTGGGATACATCAAATAAAGAATAGAGACACATTTGGATGAAGGTTAAATAAGTCATTTTCACATGTTTTGTTAATTGAGATGAAACCTAACGACTATAGTTAAGTTCAAAATCGTGGGGGTCTTGGTTTTTGAAGTAGGAGGTAATATGTTATAAGTTATCCCATAGCAGGGTAATCCATGATTAGCCCTAAAGAAAATGTCTTGTGTCTTGTGTCGTGTGAGGTGGGGGGGGGGGGATGGGGAGGAAGTTGCTTTTTTAAATTTTCCTGTGTTTCTTTTCTAATGACTGTAATCTTTTGACTTTACATGCACTCTGACAGTTCAACTGCAAGAGCTGGGAGCTCAATCCCCTCCTCTATGATTCCTTCTTATCCTGGCAGCGCTGCCCGGGCTCGTGACCGTGCTCAGGCTCTTCAGGCATATTTTCAGCAACCCAGCAATTCAGTAGCCGTCCGCACACCCTTCACCTCTGCTACACGAAGATCCAGTAGCCATAGAGGCTTGGCTCAAGTTGGGCCAGCGTCCTCATCATCAGATCAGACTAGTGGCACTGTCTTCTTCCCATCGAGTTCATTCGGCAGAAACCTCCAAGAAGTAGAAAATACTGTGGCGAATCACTTTCATACTTGGGAACAAGAACATTTGCCTTCTTTCCCGAGCCATGGTGAAAGAGACCCAGTTTGGGGGCCATTTCATCAGGCTGCTAGTGGGTCCAACTCTGGTATCAGGTCCAACAGCTTTCGCCTGAGGCATGGATCTGAGAGGATGCCATCGCAAAATCGGTCATAGGCTATATATATTGTGTTTTGGTGAAGAAAACTGCAATCCCTATGACTGAAACCCGAAATTATGTATGTTTGAGAACTGATATGTGATGGTTGGAGTCTGTCAACCGGCAGTTGATACTCTTGCTATGGCCCTGAAATGGTCTTTTTGGCTGCCACGTGGTTATGTGCTGAACATTGGCTTCCTCTTATTTGTTTTGCCCCGGGGATATATAAGAATATGATCACATGTTTATGGTATAGTTAGAAGGTTTCTAGCTTTTGACTTTTCCTTTCCCCTTTCAAATACAAGGGACTCAGATTAGGGGTGGCAATTTTGGACATGACACGATAACTCGATACGAACACGACACGATTAAATGGATTTGGATTGACTATTTTTTGATACGAACTCGTGTATGACACAACTCGTCAACACAAAGTGTTAATGGGTCGTGTGGGGGTTTAACCCGTGTAACCCGAATTGACCCGTCAACACAAAGTTTTTAACTCAAATGAGATTGACCTGATTTTTTCGTTACATGTATAAGTTTTCATGTTCCGATAATTTATTTTTTTCATTATTTTTGATATTTAATTTGGTTGCGTTATGTATGATTAACATATTTAATTAGTATTATAAAAATAAAATATTAATTATTTGTAATTGTTTATCAAGCAATGACATAATTATTGTATAAAAAAAGATGTTATTATTCATTGTTATTATAATTAAGTTAATTTTTAGTTTGTAGAAAAAGTATGAGGGGAGATTCAATTAAGTGAATAAAATTTTATAGTTAAATTTTTTATTCAAAGTTTATGTGGGTCAACATGAACACGACATGAAAATAAATAGGTCAATTCGACACGACATGATTAGTTAAATGGGTTGGGTTAGAGTTGACAAATATTTGATACGACACGAATCTGACATAACACGACTCGATTGTCACCCCTAACTTAGATGTGGAATACCTGGACCTGGAAATCACCTGAAAAGCAAAGCTGCATGGGTATTCAGGGAAGTGGTAGTCCAGTAATATTGCTGGCAAGTAGCAGGAATAGCAACTCAAATAAGGCTTCGAGAGTTGTGCTGGGAGCTTACAAATCTCATTTCGTAGGACTTTGGTCCTATCCCAGTGGGTGAACCTCCCATGACATTGTGAATGACCCAAAAAAAAAAAAACTCATTTGAGAATGACATTTTCAGCGTCTTACTTACTGCAGGACAGATTACAGGGGATGACTTAAGAGCATATTGGTCTGGTCTGGAAGCCTGTAAGATAGATTGGAAGACAATCTATTGGGAAGTTACCAGGTACGACTATTCGCACAGCCCCATATTGGATTATTCTCTTTTTTTTTTTTCCTACTAAAGAAGGGGATGGGATAAAACAGAATGCTAAGAAACCATCCCGATAGACCCTCATTGGTGGGATCAGAGGCCCCTGACCACACCCGTTACCCCTCTCGGGAACTAGTATAGCGCTTAATTACCAACTCGCAATATGAACTCTAAAATTCGAACCTCCAACTTTAGGATGATAAGTTCGGCCAATACTTCACTAGCCCACCCTACTCTATGACTTACTGCATTATCCTCTGCCACCAATATCAGAAGAGAATTAGTAAGTAGATGTGGCAAGTACTTAACAAATAAAAGGGTGGAAGAAAGGAACTTCTATTGGACTTAAAAACAGTATTATGGCTTTTAGTAATACTTACACCAACAGCAGCCGCTATGGCTCCGACAACGTCTGGCACCATATTCTTTAATCTTTACCTTCTCAAGGGTGTCTTCCTTGAAACAGCGCATAGTTATAATCATTCGCTTCCTTGTTATAATCATTCGCTTCCTTATTCACTCTAGCTTGTGAACCTTTAATAGGTGATACATTTCTAGGTTTAGACTCACTTAACAGCTGCATAAGCTTGGTAAGATTCATAACTTGAATATTCAGACTTTGAATTGGTTTGCTAGGTGAAAGAGCTTCTTATTCAAGACTTATTGTTCATGCGGTGGACCTTGTTCTCCACACATGTGAAACACACGAAGATGATTAGTAATACAAGAGTGTTTGTTATCATCAAAACCTTACCTAACCAACTATAGAGTCAACATGCTCTCCCCTTTTTTATGATGACAAACACACTATTGCAATAATGCATATAATTCATCTTCTTACTTAACATATGCATATTTACAATGTCAAATGAATATATATCATTGCAATATTTTTTCCCTTTTGACATCATCAAATATATATATTAATTACATTATACCAATAGACTTGGGCTCCCCTAAGTATGTGCATATGTATCAATGCTAATATTTTCAATGCGTCTCACTTCTTCCCCATTGACATCATCAATAACATAAAAATCCTATATCCATCAAAACAAATAATTATATGCCCCCCCTAAGCATATTCATATCCTATTTATGACGAAGTTTTGAATACCACAACACATTAACTCAATAGTTATGATTTTTGTTACTTATATGCATGTCCATCATTTTCAACTTTAAATCAAGGTAGGTCTCATTTCTCCCCCTTTGTTCTATCATTCAACATTTGCAACACGAGACATCAAGTTTACATTTCTTCCCCTTTCTACTTCAATATATGCTCCTCCTTATTCAAGCAAATAATGCATATATATCACAAAAAAATGAGGTCTATCAAGTACTCATTATCCAAGTGTTCATCTTGAACACTTGGATAATGAGGTCTATCAAGTTCTCATTATCCAAGTGTCCAAGGATAATCATATTCTAAAGCATAATCTTGAAGATATATCCATATAGTTTATGATCCTCATAGATTTTAAATTCTAGCAAATTTAATATAAGAATTCATGTACTTTTAAATCAAATCATCATTAAACTTTGGGGATTTATCATAAACCATGCTAACAAGTTTTAATTCCATATCTCTATTCTGCACATTTTCTTAACTAAAAATGTCATACATCACAGACGGTCATTTTAGTCTCAAGTTCCCAACTTATCAAATATACAAATGACATATACCAAGAGAGTCTAATTGACTTAGTGGAGACAAAATCTCATAGCCATTCAATATCTAATATCAAGATAGTTGAAATCCTCTCAAATTGCTAGTCCAAGTGTCTACCTTAAGTTCCAAATTCACCTATGTGGTGGTTTGATATCAAAAGGACATCCATGATGTGCTTAAACTACTTTGCATCATAGAAACATCATGGGGTGTATGACCTATGTGTGCAAGAGAAATTCTACTTAAACAAACTAACCTTACCAAAGTGTAAGCCATATGACTAAGAATACTAATTCATTTTGTGCTCAAACCTTTCATAAGTCTTGTCACAAGTGATAATTCTCTTAACTTTCAAGATTATCTAAGTTTGATTGATTGAGAGAAAGAAATCAAGGCCTATAAGGAGCCATATATTCAATGTAACATGTATTAACTCTCTTCTTCAAGATACACTGTTTTTTTAAGTGGTCATGTTTGCCTTCCATAAAAATCATCTTTATGCTTAGAAGTACATTGTCTCGGTGATGTGCTCTCTAGTATTATCCAACGGAACACAAATGCACGACAATGGTACCATACTTTTTATGCACTTAGATAAGCATACAAAGGAGTCAACAAATATGACCTGATCATAAAGGTTTAATGTAGACATTAGTTTAAAGAATCCTTTTTTTAATTGATTTCAAAGGATATACAATTTGGGATTACAAAGTGGAATAGCTGACCATTTAATGATTCAAGGATGTTCAATATGCATCCATTCTAACACTCTTCAACTACCATAAATAGTTCACTTATTTCAAGTGATATGAGTCATAATATGCATGTGAAGTAGCATAAGTATTTTCTTTCCGAAGTTCCAATTATGCATGTCAATAATAATAAACCAAAGAGTAACATTCTTGGAATATTCATCTTTATCTATGACTAGACATTTTATTAAGAAAGTTATTCAAATCAATTTACATTTTCAAAATTATTAGATATAAATGTAATGCAATTATCAAACACATTTTCAATTATTAACTTCAAATATATATATCATAGATGCATTTTTTATGAAATTATTATGTATTAAATATTATTTTACAATGATGTATGCATACATATATTACATTGATATAATTTGATGTTTGAGTTGGATCTTTTCTAGTCAGTATGTGTGACTTGGCTAGAGAGACCCATCAAGTAGTTAAAGACTAGTCAATCCTACTTGAAGTATAATTAGCCTACTTTGACTGCAGAGGGTTGAGGAAATATTGGTGTAGTTGAGAAAATATTGAGGAGTTGAAGATATTTTGCTAAATGGTAATGGCTAGTTGAACGGTTAGCTAAATCCTCCCTTATAAATAAGGATCTCTGCATACAGAGAAAACACACCAAGAACACACCCAATTTGTGAGAAAACTTATTGAGGGGAATCCTACTGCTTTCATATCAAAGAAAATTTTTAATTCTCAAATGTTTGCTCCCCAATTCATCAAATTCTGTCCCGCAAATTTCTAAAATTGGATCCTTGATAGTTAGTAAATGATGTATTTATGCTTTCATTTTGACTTGATCTCATAACATAACAACTATATGCAAGATGTCCTACTTTATGACAATAATAACATGGCTTTAATGAGATGCTTGATTTTGACTTTTTCACAAAAAAAATTATATATCTTTTAATTTTGATCATTACTAAAGCCTAGCTTGGCTTTGTCGAATTCACATCTTTGGCTCGAGAAGCTTTTCCAACTTTTCACTCCCTTGGGTGAAATTCGTGACAATTTTGTTTAGGTCATGATTCTTTCTTCTCAACTCATCATTTTCACCTTTTAGCTTTTCAATTAGGGATGAATCATGAGAATCTCCTCTTAAAGAGGCATTTTGAGCTTTGAGCTTCTCATTATCCATTTTCAAAGCCTCATTTTCATTTGACAAAGAAACCAATTTTTTTTTAAGATCCTTAAATCTCTTAGTGAGGCTAAGCAAGTCATCGTGCAATTCATTTATAGCATCACATATCATCATACGTTAATTCTTCATGCTCATTTAATGAAGATTGTACCTCACAATCGTTTTCCAATGCCACAAAGTACAAGTTTGCTACTTGCCTCTTTTCTTCATCTTCGATATCGTTATTGTTACTCTCACTCCATGTTGCTTTCATTGCAACTTTCGTGCTTTTGTTGAATTTCTTCAATAGTGGACAATTTAACTTGATGTGTCCCGGTTTTTTGCGTTCATAGCATATGACTCCAATTCTCTTGAATTTTTTTTCTTTTCGATATGTGCTTTGATTCTTGAAGAATCTTTTGAATTTTTTTGTGATGGAAGCACGTTCTTCATCACTTTCCTCTTCCTCTTAATCACTTTCATTCGTAGCTTATGATGAGCCCGAATCTAACCAGGCCAGACCCAATAAATTAAGTAAGCCCAAATCAGGAAAAGGACAGGTCAAGTCCCGTTCGAGAATTCGACCCAACCCAAGTTCAAAGAAGTCCAAGAAGAATTAGAACATGTGAAGAACAATTATCGGGATACTCACTCTCGAAGATCAAGACAACATTTTATGGCAATTACGTTTTGTAGCCACCCGGAGAATTAGTAGTCACCGCCTTAACCAATGCCCTGTGCCTATAAATTGTAAGTCCTCTCTATATGAGAGGACACATTGAGCTCTATCTCTACACCTCTCTACACGCACATAGCTTATCTCTCTCCTACGTATTGTACATTTCCCAGAGCTAACTATTGCTCTCTCTCTCTCTCCCGTTAATCTTACTTTATCAATAAAGGTCTCTTGACCACTATTGTCGTTTTTCGAAGTGGAGTAGGTCACCTGAATTGAACCACTATATATCTGTGTATTGACCCGATATTTATATTATTGCTATTGATTATTCTATTAATTGTGCATTAATTACACTTTATCACACAATCAACTGTTGATCTTGTACGAGACTATTTTGTACATCATCAGTTTGATGTCATATGTGAAAAACGACTATGTTTTCTACTACCTTGCTACTCTATGGTAATCACGACTAGATCGATGAGTCAGTAACCAAGAGACAACAACTCGGCCCCCCAGGAGGGGGTGCCACCTCCCCCCGCACCTTTGGAACCATCCACTACGACGACTCCGGTGGTCGAAGAATAGCTTTTACATACCATGCAGCTACTGGTAAACCAGAACCAACAAATCATCTAGTTGATGCTCGCCTCGAGAGGCGTCGACCCTTAGCCTATAGGAGGAACATCACTCCCTCCAATGGGGGAAGCACATCAACCTCTCCACCCTGGGCGCCAAGCAACCCCCCACCATGGAACCCCACGCCAGAACGCCCCCGGGTGCCCCTCGCCCAAGAGTCCCTCCTCAGCGTATAGGAAGTTCACGTGTTCCCCCTCCTCATGTACCTGCGCAAGAGGACGAGGGAGAAAGATAGTATGCCAATCATGAAAGGCATTACAATGACCCAACGGAGGATGTCCCCAAACAATGGGACGATAAGATTAGGGAGGTGGAAAACAAGCTCGGTGATGCCCTTAACGTCATCCAAGCACAAGTGCCAGAGAAGGTGAATTACTTGGTAAGGCACTATTTCGTCTCCCACTTCATTGGGGGATGCCAACATCAAAAGACTATTACCCACCTGCTCACCATCAAGCAGGATCAGGATGAAAGTCTTAGGAGATACCTCACTCGTTTTAACGAGGAAGCTCTCCAAATCGAGGAGCCAACCGATAAGGTAGCTCTGGTTGCCTTTATTGCTGGTCTGCGCTCCTCTTGCTTTATGTTCTCCGTCCTAAAAAAGTCGTCTTTCAACATGCCTGAGTTGTTGTTAAGGGCACAGAAGTACATGAATGCCGAGGACATGACCAAGGTTTGTCGAGGTGAGTTCTTTCGAGGAGGGAAAAAAAGAAAGGACACCCGAGAAGACAAGCGGAAGATAGAGAACAAGAGAAAGAGAATCGAGAGAGTCTCTGTCCCGTAACCTTGAGAGAGCAACAACCTTTCACGCCACTCAACGCCTCAGTGGAGCACTTCCTATTCCAGCTACAAGATGACCTCACGCTCCACTGGCCTGGAAAAATGAAGTCCGCCCCAAATTGTAGAAATCTCAGCAAGTGCTATTGCTTCCACTGTGACCACGACCACGATACTAACGACTGCTTCGAGTTAAAGAGGCAGATTGAGGAGCTTATTCAACATGGCCAGTTAAGGCAGTACGTTGTTGGCTGTCACCCCGACACGGGAAGGAGGAGCTCATCACCTTTTTGGATAGGGACCTCAAGGGGATTCAAGTCTTTTATGATGATCCTCTAGTCTTAACCTTGATGGTAGCCAACTATCAGGTTAAGAGAATCTTGGTCAACAACGGTAACTCAACCGACATCCTATTTGCACTAGCCTTTGACAACCTCCATCTGGGCAGGGAGAGATTACAACCCGTTAGGACTCCCCTTGTTAGATTCTCGGGGGAGAGTGTTTATCCCTTGGGTTCCATCACCCTTCCAGTCACTGTAGGAATAGCACCAGGGAGTTCCACCATCATGGTAAATTTATTGTACTTGATTACACATCTGCCTATAATATTATTTTGGGACGCCCTGCCCTCAACACTTTAAGAGCAGTGCTATTCACCTATCACCTTCTCCTTAATTTTCCGACCACCAGTGGGATTGGAGAGATAAGAGGAGACTAGGTCTCCACTAGGGGGTGTTATGTGGCTTCTATGCGGGTCAGAAGGCCACACGAGACTCTCCAAGTTGAAGTACTTGACCCGAGAGATGATAGCTCCTTAGAGAGAGGGGAACCAGTAGAAGAACTTCAGTCAGTAACGATGGAATAGAGCTTTCCAAAGAGGAGAGTCTATATAGGCTCCTCACTTTTCGAGAAGCAAGCCTCCGACCTGGTAGACTTCCTCAGGCGGAACACGAATATCTTCGCCTGGTCCCACGAAGACTTGGAGGGCTTCGAACCTGAAGTGGCCTCCCACCAATTCAACGTCAATCCCACGTACAAACCCGTCCGCTAGAAGTTGAGGAATGTAAGTACTGAGAAAGGCCAAGCCATGGAAAAGGAAATGGAGAAGCTACTGAAGAATGGGTCAGTAAGGGAGGTAGCCTACCCAGACTGGCTATCCAATGTAGTGATGGTTACAAAGGCAAATAGGAAGTAGCATCTCTACATGGACTTCACGGAACTCAACAAAGCCTATCCCAAAGACAACTATCCTCTCCCATATATCGATATCCTTATTGACGCTGCTATGGGATATGAGCTCCTGAGTTTTTTGGATGTGTACTCTGGGTACAACTAGATCAACATGTTTCCTCTAGACCAGGAGAAAACTTCATTCATCACCTCAAAGGGCACCTACTATTACAGGGTGATGCCTTTCAGACTCAAGAACGTTGGAACCACATATTAGCGCCTTGTGAACAAGATGTTTGAGGTTCAAATCGAGAAGACTAGGGAGGTCTACATAGACGATATGTTGGTGAAGAGTATGGCTGTGGCAGACCATGTGACACACCTCTAGGAAACATTTGAAGTACTGAGAGCCTAAGGATGAAGATAAATCCTAAAAAGTGCGCCTTTGGCGTCACTTTAGGAAAATTCTTAGGCTTCATGGTCAACAAAAGGGGCAATGAAGCCAACCTAGACAAGATCAGAGTCATCTTGAAGATGAAGTCCCCAGCCTCAGTGAAGGAGTTCCAACGCCTTAATCGAAGGATAGTAGCCCTCAACAGGTTGTCTCAAATTTATTAGAGATAAGTGCATGCCTTTCTTTAAAGTCCTCCACAAATCTTTTCAGTGGGGACCAAATGCAGAGGAGGCCTTCTAGAAGCTAAAGGCCTACCTCGTCACACCACCCTTGCTCTCCTATGCTGTCATGGGAGAAATCCTATACCGCTACCTCTACCTCTCCTCTTTGTCCTCTACCATGATCTCCATCCTTGTTAGGGAGGATGGAGGAATCCAAAAGTCTGTGTACTATGTAAGAAGGGCATACCGAGGAGCAGAGGTAAGATACTCGAAGCTTGAAAAGTTGGCTCGCATATTTGTTACTGCCGTCAAGCGCCTATGCCACTACTTTTAGAGCCACACCGTCATGGTTGTTACAAATCAACCACTTAAGATAATTTTGGAAAAGCCTGATGTGTCCGACCGACTAATCAAGTGGGTCGTCGAGTTAAGTGAGTTCGATGTGTAGTATCAACCAAGGGCAGCTATCAAAGCACAAGCACTTGTAGACTTTGTGGTTAAATATACACTGCCACAAGAGTCCTGGGAGTCTACCCCACCATAGGAACCCCAGGAGGAAGTATCACGCACCCCTGTGCCCACCTGCTCAGTACATACTGCATTCACCCACCATAAGGCAAGTCCAGACACTATCTTGAGAGGGCCCAACGTCTTAGAGACAGCTCTGTAGGCCTCGGGAGATCACACTCCGAGACTAGAGGCGTTCGAATCCCTTGTGCCTACTCCACCTGAGCCCTCCTTGCCCTTGCTACCGTCTACTGTACCAGGTTGAAGACTCTATATGGATGGGTCCTCCACTAGCGAGGGCGGTGTTGTAGGACTCGTGCTGATCAACCCCCATAGCACTTCGCTGAAGTAGCCATATCCCTCCACTTTGCTACATCAAACAACCAAGCTGAATATGAGGCCCTCATATTAGGCTTAAAGCTTGCGTTGGAGATGGAGGCCCTCTGCTTGACAACCTATAGTGACTCCCAACTGATAGTCAACCAGGTAAAGGGAGACTTTGAAACAAAGGAGGAATCTCCAAGAATTTCTTGAAAGGATGGTCACGAACTATCTGGAGCCTACTATCTTGCTCTGCATATAATGTGGGTGAAACTACATAGAAGCCAATCATATAGGAAATAAAAACAAAAATGGAATTCTTAGCTAACTTGGTCCTCGGGATGGTGTCCCACCTCGAAGGCACTAGGTCATGATCTCACTCAATAGCCCACTCGCCTCCAACAAAGAAGAACTTAGGCATTCGACTATGATAGTTTGAAGGAAGTCTAGTGATGAACTTGCTCGACCTCGGGGCGAAACGACACCACCCTTGATGAGAAAAAGGGTTATCCAGAAGCACATACGTAGCCAAAAACTCCTCAAATGGGGGAGGGTGGTTAACATTGTGAACCAGACGCCATAGCGAGAAGAATGTCAGTATCACCCTCCATCCGTTGGGAGCCAATTTCCCAAGAGCTAGTGACAGATGTCCCAAGACCTGACATATGGGCCCAGGTATTGGGAACGTCAAACCCGCCTCTAAGGCATCCTCATATAGAATAATCTCACCCAAGGAGTCATTACACGCTGGCTCATCCTCCTTCGCCAGACGACACATGACAGCAAGAGGGATATGGTATGAAGATACGATATAAGTGATATAATTATCACAATTAATGGAGCTGAATATGAAAGTCACATTTGAGCCATCATCTCCAGCAGTCCCCTTGCTTTGCTCGCTATCTTAAGAAGCCTCTCCCACGATGACCTTGTCAGAGTGGGTGCCTGCCAACAAATAAAACCAGACAGAATCAAGGTCAATGCCAAGGGATTACCAATATCTGTTGGATCAATATAATGACCTGACCCAAAATAATTTTGCGTGACTTTTAATGGAATATTTTATGAGGCTTAGCCAATGAAGCGAAGGCTAGGGCCGATAGGCGCTGCCGTTTTGAAGAGCATCCTACCAGTTTGAAGAACAAGCATACCCAAGACAATGATGCCCCCAAGTTCTACACCTTGAGATGTATTGCTGCCAAGAGTGATACCCAAGGCGCCAACAACGCAGCCCAAGGTGTCGCTCCTGCTACCCATGGCGTCTCCATTCTTTCAGAGTCTCACTCATCGCAATGGGGGCTTCGCCCAAGCCTTCGGTGTCGCCCAGAACCTCTCTAATGTCGCCTCTGCTGCGCCTTTCATGCTCGCTCCATCCAAGGTTTTCGTACCAAGTCAGTTGGCGACGTCTTCTGCACTAGGAAAGTCGCCTAGGTTAGACAATTTAGAAGCATCGCCCATGGAGCCAATGCCCACATAGGCGTTGCCTTCCTTCGCAAAACCTAAGCCCCCATTGGTGCCAATTGGGCTCCCCTATGTCGTGTCTCCCTCACCCTGATAGCCTGAGGCATCGCCTGCAGAACCGGCACTGCCCAATCGACCAGCGCCGCTTACTGATGAGTCGGTTTTATACCTACAAATTGTGTACTTTCGGCTTGATGAAATTACAAGTTTTTTATTATTTTATGTTCATTTTTATTTATTTTGTGTGTTTTGAAGTTACTTGGTAGGAATCATCATTTAGAAGGAAACAAGGTCGATTTGGAGGCTTAAAGGTGAAGAAACCAAGAAAAATGCAATTTGGAAGGGTTAGCCCACTGGTTTCCCAAAGTTTTGACACAGTACTGCTGTATTTTACAGTTTTTACCATGATCCACTTTGAATCTGAAAAATTTCAAAACATGAAAGTTGTAGATCTGGATGTCTTCTGTATTATGTCAAAATTTCAGCTCAATCGGACTATTATATCAAAAGTTATGACAATTCTACGAAAACTGGTCTGGAGCAAAAACAATACCAGTACTTGCCCCAGCGCTGTTTCAGCTCCCATGTGCCCACATACTATCCGTGTAGCGCTGTTTCAGTGTTGTTTCAGCGCCCCCGCACTTATGTTGGTTTTGGACGAGAATTAGGACTTGTTTTGACTCGAAATTGGACCCTAATGATACACATATGCTAGGGTTTGAGGGGGATGAGGAGATTCTAACTTTTGGGGGCTGAAAACACCTGGAAAAATTAAGGAATTGGAAGAAAATTGAAGAAAAGAATCGAAGGAGCCGACACGACAAAGATCGGGCTTGAAGGCTAGAGAGAGATTGTAGGTTGCAACTAAGTTTTCATTATTTTCTCTTACTTTTACTTCTTGATTATTTGGGAGGTTGTTTAATTTGATAATGATGTTTTTCAATTATATTATGAACTAAGTTTTTATTAAGATTGCAACAGAACTTAATGTTTAGTTAGATTAATCTACTCTTGATTCTAGTTCTCTTGATCATACATGAATTGTTTGTCATATTTTGTGCTTAATACATAGTTGTTTGGCCATCAATTACTTTGATTTCCTAGATGAAATTGAGAGATGAATTCTAGGGATAGATCGGAATATGATGACATGTGTCTGGTTTATTCTTCTTCAGATTGAATAGTTGGGTTTGTGTATAGGATAGGAATATACCTATACACCGTGTGTAACTTTTATGAAATTTTGAACTTAATGAATCTATTCCAACTTATTTTGCATAGGAATATAGTTATTTAATTGGGAGAGATATGTTTATCTTACTATCGGAAGAAGTTTGATAAATAATTTTGAAGTCTCAGTTAACAACTTATTTTGATCAATTAACTGGAAAGAGAGTAGAAAGATTTATACGAAAAATTAGGAAAAGTTGTACTCTTAAATTCTTTTATCCGGTAAATTCAACCCTTGACTATTGAATCTTGCTTTAGTTTTAAATTAGTCACTTCATAGTTCAATTCCAATTGTATAAATAAAATTGAATTAATACAAAGTTAGTACTTCAAACTTATTAGCAATAATTCTCCGTGGGAACGATACTCTACCTATCACTTTATTACTTATTAATCATGTATACTTGGACGTAAATTTTCAATATCAAATTCGGACAAGTTTTAGGCACCGTTGTCTGAGAATATTATTCTAGTAATTATTTCAATATTAATTTTAATCAATTTGATCTTAGTTTAAACTTATTTAATTTTCTGTTTTAATTATTTTCGCAAGCACTCTTGAATCTTGTATGCAAACAAGATCTACAGGTCAAGAGCTACTACCGTACGAAGACAAAATTTAAAGAAGGCTCCGAAACTTACGAAAAAGTGTCAAGAAGCAAATAATCAAGAAACCATGGTGGAAGATGAACAGAAATTGCTAATGGATTATGTTATGCCGCTTGTTACAGAAATACAATCGAGCATTCAAAGGCCCACAATTCAATCAAATAATTTTGAGATCAAGTCAGGTACCATTCAAATGATTCAGAATTCAATGCAATTTGGGGGTTTGCCTGACGATGACCCAAACGATCATCTGGTAAGTTTTCTAGAGATATGCGACACATTCAGATACAATGGAGTTTCTGAAGTTGTGATTAGACTCTGACTTTTTCCTTTCTCACTTCGTGATAAGGCAAAGAGTTGGTTATATGCTTTGTCGTCGGGTTCTATTACCACATGGACAGATTTAGCTAAAAAATTCTTAGCTAAATACTTTCTACCAGCTAAAACTGCAAGGATAAGGAACGACATCACTTCATTCGTACAACATGATTTTGAGAATCTCTATGAATCTTGGGAGCGATTCAAGGACTTACTCCGAAAATTCTCTCATCATGGTATTCCTGAATGGTTGCAAGTTTAAACATTCTATAACGGGTTGTTAAGTGCTACCCGAACCAGTATAGATGCAGCTGCAAGAGGGGCATTAATGAGAAATTTTTTTGATGAAGCTTATGAGTTGTTGGAGACAATGGCTGCCATTAATTATCAGTGGCCTTCTACAAGGATCAATCAGCCAAAGGTGGTAGGGATTTATGAAGTTGATGCAGTTACTGCATTAGCTGCACAGGTTGCTACACTATCAAACAAGATTGATGCTCTAAGGGTGCAGCCTATTTAGAGTGTGGCAGTTGTTTGTGAGTTGTGTGCTGGGAACCATCCGAGTGATCAATGTGTAATTAATCCAGAGTCAGTACAATATATTGGAAACCACAATAGGCAGCAATATAACAATAATTCCAACAATTATAACCCTGGTTGGAGGAATCATCCGAGCTTTTCATGGAATAATAATCAAGCTCAAACTTTTGCTCCAAGACAATCATACCCACCGAGATTTCACAATCAAGCTCCACAGCAAGAAAAGAAGCCAAATTTAGAGGAGTTGCTTTCCAAGTGCATAGCACAGAGTGAGAAAAGGATGAACAATCTGGAAGTATCAATTCAAAACCTAAAAAATCAACTGGGTCAGCTTGCCAATGTCCTTAATAATCGACCTCAAGGAACTTTACCTAGTGATACAGAGATAAATCCTAAGAGAGAGAGTAAGAAGCAATGCAAGGCTATTACATTATGAAGTGGAAGAAAGCTGCCTGAAGTTGTTGATGAAACTCCAAAACAATCACTAGGAGAGGGTAGTAGGGATGAAGATAAAGATAGCAAGAATGTGGAACATGAGAAGAAAGAAGAGAATCCAAGGGCATATTCTAAGGGAGGAAAGCAGAGTCCTATTGTACCTCTCGTGCCGTTTGTAGAAACAGAAGTTGGATAAATAGTTCTCAAAATTTCTGGATGTTTTCAAGAAGCTCCAAATTAATAACATTTTTGCAGATGCATTGGAGCAGATGCCTAGCTATGTTAAATTTATGAAGGAAATTCTATCAAGGAAGAGAAAACTATGCGATTTTGAGACAGTGGCACTCACAGAGGAATGCAGTGTTATTCTCCAAAAGAAGCTACCACCAAAGCTCAAAGACCTGGGTAGCTTTACAATTCCATGCACAATAGGCAACCGATTTTTTGGGTGTGACGTGGGAGCTAGTATTAACTTAATGTCGTTCTCAATTTATCAGCAATTGGGTTTGAATGAAGCAAAGCCTACCAATGTTACATTACAATTAGCGGATAGATCATTCACTTATCCAAGGGGCATAGTTGAGGATGTTCTAGTTAAAGTAGATAAGTTCATTTTTTTCAGCTGATTTCATAGTTTTAGATTATAAGGAAGATAGGGAAGTACCTATAATTCTTGGGAGATCATTCTTAGCAACGAGGAGAACACTTATTGATGTATTGAAAGGTGAGCAAACTATGCGAGTCCAAGATCAAGAGGTAACATTTAATGTATTTTCAGCTATGAAATTTCCTAAGGAAGAGGAAGAATATTTTCGAGTTGATTTGATGGAAGTTGCAGTGAATGAGATATTCGTAGGAAGTTGTATTTCATATCCTCTTGAGACATCACTTGTTAGTTCCACTGCTTCAGATTACCCTACTCCTCTAGAGTATGTACAATGGTTAGATGCTTCTCCACGGGTGGTCAAGTTTAAGCAACAGCTTGAGACTTTGGATCATTCGGGGGGCTCTACTAGTGTAAAGTCATTTTTGGAAGAACCATCTGTATTGGAGCTTAAACCTCTTCCAAATCATCTGCAATATGCGTATTTGTAACACCCCGTATTTTATTTTATATATGTATATAGATATATAGTAAATAATTATTGTAAAAATGTGGATATGTGTAGCGATGTGTGTTAGAATTTGATAGATTGGAAAAGTAGAGATTTAGAATGTCAGTGAAAATAATAGTTGAAATTTAGTTTTAGTAAGTGAAAATATGAAATTTTAGGTCCTAGAACTTGTATTAAATAGGTTTGATGTAGAAATATGTGTTAGAGAGGTTTGGGATGGATTTGGTTGGCTTAGGAATGAACTGGAAATGGAAAAAAGGGATGAAACAGTGTATGTGAACAGTGCACGTGAACAGTGCACTGGCTGCAACTTCAAGCGCGATTTGGACCTTGATTCAGTCAATATCTCTCAAAACTCAAAGCATGAAAGTTTTAGATCTCTTTCTTAGAATTCCATATCATCTTGAATTATCTCAATCGGAGCTTGGATGAGAGAGTTATGCCTAGATAACGAAGCAATGTCAAAACAATCTCATTTAGCTTGAACAGTGCACATGAACAGTGCACTGGCTGCTACTTCACTTGCGATTTCGACCTTGATGCAGTCAATATCTCTCAAAACTCAAAACTTGAAAGTTTTAGAGCTATTTCTTAGCATTTCACAGAATCTTGAATCATCTCAATCGGAGCTCGGATGAGAGAGTTATGCCCCGATAACGAAGCGATGTCGAAATAGTCCATTTAGCTTCGTTTTGTAATTAATGTCTCCATTTGCATCCTAAATCAAAATATTAGAATAATGAGTACATTTAGGCTTCAAATAAGTATAAAAGGCTTTAAGAAGCACCCTTGATCACCTTTTATTTACAAACATCGCAAAACTTCATTAATAGCCGGTTCGGATGGGTAAAATAGAAGCTTTAGTGTTTTGGGTGTACGTTGACTTTGGTTTTGAGATAAATCATAAAAATAAATGTTTTTAGGTTAAAATAACAATAAAAATGAATCTGGAACGTCGAAAAATCTTAGGATAGTCATACGGATCAAATTAGAATGTTTAGTGGCAAAACCGCAAATTTGGAGACAACCCAAACAGCCCATGAACAGTAAATTTCGGGGCTGCTGTATCTAAAACCCCATATTCAGCCCCTTTTCTCTCATTTCTCACTCCCCTATCATTTCACACCTCTTAGAGCCCTAAAGAAAGATTAAGGGAGAAAGAAAAAGGAAGAGGGAGGTCTTTAGAGCTTGGGCTTTGTTTGGAAATTTTAATTCAAGGTAAGGGATTTCTTCTCTCTCTCTTACATTGAGGCTAGGGTTTATGTATTTATGTATGTTTTGCTCTAAATGTGATGTATATGATATGAAATCATCATCTCTTAGTCTTTTTGGCAAAGATTACATGTTTCTAACAAAGTTAGGGTTGAATACCCATGAAATTTTTTCTTTTGCTTCAAAACTCTATTTTTGGAGAGTGATGAATTTCCTTTTTAAATTCTTCCTTTATTATTGAATTCAAAACTATAGAGCTTTGTGTTGAGTGATAAATTAATATTGTGGTTGATCTCTTATAATTTTCTTAAGTGGTTATTAAAAAAATTGTCACATGAATGGAGGATTTTGTTAATACTTTGGAATTGTTAATTAATTGAGAGTATGTTGGTTTCCTTATTGTATGGTTGTTGTGACGGACTTGAATTGCCTTCGAGAAATGCTGTAGGGTGTTAGAGGTTAGTCTATCCCAGTGGGGGTGAGATGGTTGCCTAACACTTGTAGTGGGTTGTCATTTGGTAATGCAACCACTATCGTTCACTGGAGTTCGAACTAGGGTTGGTATACCTTTCCTGGGGAGGGATTCGTCATTGCCATTGGGATGGTAGACGCCCCTTCCCGAAGTGATTGTGATTTGAATGTGATGGGTGAACTAGGTATAGTCGTTGGGTAGATTCCTGAGAAGCAATCAACGTACATGGCACGGGGATGAACCAATATACATAAGCATATGGGTTGGATTCCGTCATGGTCGGTGCATTGGTATGGGACAATGCAACGACAGACGCCCTTCCTAACCATTTGGCAATGATTTATTATTGATGAATGCATTTTACTATTTTCATTTGATTATCACTGTTGTTTAAACTTGAGATCTGTTTAAATGTCCCGATTTTATTTCAAAAGTTTTATATGTTATTTGTTAAATGAGACCAACCTATTTTATAATTTTTCTAAACCTTGTTTGAGTTTGGGAAGATTTTGCTATAGAGCTTCGTGCTCATCCCTTATAGTTAAACATTTTTCAGATTTAGTGTTAGAGGAGGATCTCGGAGTTGAAGAGTCGGGGCATTGGGAGGCCCCACCCGAGGGGAATCTAGATCCCAAGGTGGACCTATAGAGTTATAATTTCTTTTGTACTAGCCTAGAGAATTTATTTTGAGATCATGAAAAGTTTAGTCTTTTGTTATTCCGCTGCAAGTGTATTTCAATTCTTTTGAGATGTAAATGTCATAGTTGGCATATTCTTTTGATATTGTGGCCATGGCTTGGCATATTATTTTGGGAGGATATTGTAAATATTTATGGATGACATATGGTGAATAAAAATTTATTCTATGATGGATAAATGGACTCGGTGTGGTCAATAACTATGCATATGTGGACCCTGTGCAGTCAATTGTAGTATAATTGTACAGGTTGTGTTTTGGGTAGGGCTCTCCGTACAAAGGAGAATTTGCCCGAATTTTGTTAAAATATCCATGGTTGATGAATGAAATTTTCTTATTGATGGATTTATTTAGCGTTCTCATGCAGCGAATGGTGTTTAGAATGTAATGTTGTCCAAGGGAGTTTTTGGGGTGTTACAGTATTTAGGTGATTCTTTTACTTTACCTATTATTATTTCTGCTTCACTTGATGAATTTCAGGAAAGTAAGCTGTTGGGAGTCCTTCGTGAGTACAAGACGACTTTAAGATGGACAATTGCAGATATTAAGGGTATTAGTCCCTCAATTTGTATGCACAAAAATCTGTTTGAAGATGATGCTAAGCTCGTGATTGAGCAACAACACCAATTGAATCCTATCATGAAGGAGGTGGTCAAGAAGGAAATCATCAAGTGGTTGGATGCCGAAATCGTATACCCCATCTCAGACAATTCATGGGTTAGTCTAGTCTAATATGTTCTGAAGAAATGAGGCATGATGGTAGTGTCCAATGAGAACGAGTTAATCCCAACACGGACAGTGACTAGGTGGCGAGTATGTATGGATTATTGCAGACTCAATAATGTCACTCGAAAAGACACTTCCCCTTATCGTTCATTGATCAGATGCTTGACAGATTTGCTGAGCATGCATTCTATTGTCTCTTGGATGGTTATTCCGGCTACAATCAAATCGCAATAGCACCCAAGGATCAGGAGAAGACAACGTTTACCTGCCCCTATGGAACCTTTGCATTTCGGAGGATACCTTTTGAATTATGTAACGCACCTGTAACGTTTCAACGATGCATGATGGCAATATTCTTCGACATGGTCGAGCAAAATCTTGAGGTATTTATGGATGATTTTTCAGTTTTTGGAGATAGCTTTGACCTATGCCTAGAGAACCTAACTCTTGTGTTGAAAAGATGCGTAGAAACAAACTTGGTGTTAAACTGGGAAAAGTGTCACTTCATGGTTCAAGAAGGCATTATTCTGGGGCACAAAGTTTCTGCTAATGGGTTAAGGGTTGACAGGGCAAAAATAGAGACTATTAAAAAGCTACTACCACCAACATTAGTCAAGGGAATTCAAAGTTTTTTGGGACTTGCAGGATTTTATAGACGATTCATAAAGGATTTTTCCAAGATCACGAAGCTTTTGTGCAACCTTTTAGAAAAAGACATACCCTTTAATTTTGATAAGGCATGCTTAGAGGCCTTCGAGGTGTTGAAAAAGAAACTCATAACTGTCCCCGTGATAGTTGCACCAAATTGGGATTTGCCATTTGAGCTGATTTGTGATGCTAGCGACTTTGCAGTTGGTGCACTTTTTTAGGTCAACAGAAAGAAAAAATGTTTCATGTTATCTATTATGCTAGCAAGACGTTATCGGATGCACAACTCAACTACACAACTATTGAGAAAGAATTATTAGCAATTGTTTTTGCTTTCGATAAATTTTGATCTTATCTCATTGGTACAGAGGTGATGGTGTTCACAGATCACTTTGACATTAAGTATTTGATCTCAAAAAAGGACACCAAGCCACGCTTGATTCGCTGGGTCCTTTTGCTTCACAAGAGTTTGATTTAGAGATTCGGGATAGAAAGGGAATAGAAAACCTGGGATGTACCATTCCTATTTAAATAATGTGCAGATCAGATGCTAAGAATATGTGTACCCAGGGAAGAATTCAAAGGAATCTAGCAGCATTGTCACTCATCATGTTATGGGGGACATTATGGGGGAGAGAGAACAACAACAAAGGTCCTTTAATCAAATTTTTATTGGCCAACTCTTTTTAAGGATGCCCATGTTTTTGCATTACAGTGCAACAGATGTCAACGAACTGAAAATATTTCTAAACGACATGAGATGCCCTTAAACAATATTTTGGAAGTTGAGATCTTTGACGTTTGGGGTATAGACTTCATGGGCCCATTTCCATCATCTTACAATAACATTTACATCTTAGTTGTTGTAGATTATGTCTCAAAGTGGGTTGAAGCAGCTGCTTTGCCTACCAACGATGCGAAGGTGGTGTTAAATTTCTTGCGGAAAAACATCTTCACAAGCTTTGGTACACCAAGTGCAATCATTAGCGATGAAGGTAAGTATTTTTGTAATAAATATTTTGCAGCCCTTCTCGCTAAATATGGAGTCACCCATAAGATTTTCACAACTTATCATCCCCAGTCTAGTGGCCAAGCTGAAGTTTCAAATAGAGAAGTGAAGCGGATTGTGGAGAAAATTGTTAATCCCAATCGAAAAGACTGGTCGAAGAAGTTAGATGATGCTTTGTGGGCCTATCGAACAACGTACAAAATGCCAATTAGAATGTCTCCATATAGGCTCATGTATGGAAAAACTTGTCATCTGCTGGTGGAACTAGAGCATTGTGCATATTGGGCAATTCGGAAACTTAACTTCGACTTGCAGGCAGCGGATGAGAAGCGGCTTTTGCAGTTGAATGAGATGGATGAGTTTCGTCTCCAAGCATACGAGAACGCCAAGCTTTATAAAGAAAAGATAAAAAGGTGGCATGATAAGAAGATCATTAAGCAAAAGTTTGAGTCGGGACAAGCTGTACTCCTTTTCAATTCGCGGCTAAAACTCTTCCCTGGTAAACTCAAATCAAGGTGGGCAGGGCCATTTATTGTTACTAAAGTGTTCTCGTATGGCGCAGTTGAAGTCGAAGATTCCCACTCAAAGAGAACGTTTAAGGTGAACGGGCAAAGATTGAAGCACTATTGGGGTGGAGACGTTGATCGTCAAAAGACCTCAGTAACCCTCACCGATCCGAAATGACAACAGGGAGTAGTCAGGCTGATGACTTCAAACCAAGCGCTATTTGGGAGGCAACCCAAAGTTTAATTTTTAATTTTTAATTTATGTTTATGTTAATTTAGTTTTTAGAATATTAGTGTATTTTAATTAGTGTGTCCATTGCTTTTAGGTACGGTGGATTGAACAAGGTAAGAGAAGCCAAAGAAAATAAAGCAGCTAGAATGAAGGAGCCAGGCACTGAGCCAGCGTAGAACTAGTGCCCAGGCGCCCAGTTACAACCCTTCCAGCACTGTTCCAGTGACCCCAGCTTTTACCTACGCTGTCCCAGCGCAGTTCTAGCACAGTTTCAGCGTAGCTATGCCTACACATTGCCAAATAAGAGCTGACCCAGCGCCCCAGCTGGCTGCACAACTTCCAAACATCTTCAAAACATAGAATTTTCAGCCCAGGTGTGCCCCACCTGATCCAAAATAGCTTCAAAATCAGAAATTCAGCCTTCAATAGAAATTCAGCCCTCTACCCATCCAAGACTGCTCTACATTCATGAACAACTATCAATCCAAATCAACTCTGTCCATTCCCAAAAATTCCATTCAATCATTTTGAATATTGCAAACTTCTTTATACCACAATCTTATCACTCAACTAGCACCAAAGAATTCTTCATTCTCCATGGACAACATCAATTTTTGCAACATAAGGTCAAGCTCATTCATTCGTTATGGATGGAGAATAGACTTGTTTAAATGCTTGGGAGATGATTTTGTGATTTAGTTGGGCGATACTACATACTTGGAATGGTGTAGTAGTGCAAAGTTACGCATTGCACACAAGGTGTTTGTTAAAATGCCAAAGTGGAAACAAAGCTTAGTTAGCTAGTTTTTTTATCATTACTTGGTTTATGGTGTTATGGAGATTCTTAATTAAGTACTCATCATGTCTTCAGAAAGGCCAAAGAGGGGACAACTCTAAATCTTCCAAGCAATACGACAAAAAGAGATTTGTTAGCGAAGCGGCTTCGGAGAGATTTCATACATGGGTGGTAAAAAAAATATTGATTCCCGAGCGAGGCCTTTTCCCAAACAAGACGCATGATGGGTGTGTACATGACATGATCATGGAGCGTGGTTTGTTAAAATTTACAGAACAGCTGGAGGCCGCCGTAATCCCCATTGTAAGAGAATTTTATGCCAATGCCAAGGAGGCCGGGTTCAAGTCCGAGGTAAAGAAATGTCATTTGACAAAGCAAGCATCAATGCTTATTACAACATAGAAAACATGTCAGACGATGATAAGTACACGAGATACAAAACCGAAGAACTTGACTTGGAAGAGGTGATTAAGTGTTTATGTAAGTCGGGTGCTAAGTGGACATTAAAGGAGAAAGAGAAGGTTCACTTTTCACATAGTGAGATGAGCCGGTTTGGGAAATCATGGTACTAATTTTTAGGTGCTAAGCTAATGCCTACCACATACTTTTCTGAATTAATCCGTGACAGGGCAGTTTTACTCTATTGCATAGTTATTGGAAAAAGTATTAATGTGGGCCAAGTTATTCAAGACTCTATAACAAAGGCTATTAAGGGAGGTTAAACTAGTGGGTTGCCTCACCCGTTATTAATTTGCGAATTATGTAAGAAGGAAAAAGTCACATGGAATGCCGATGAATTGGTTCAACAACCGCAAGTGCCAATTGACCATCAAATCATTAGCCACTTTAAGGTATGGAAGGGTGGTTTCTCTGATCATAGGGGTGTCGAGTTTGTTATGGTGAATATGCCTTCAAATTAAGGCAAACCATCGAAGCGTCCTCAGCTTACTACCACATCACCTCAATCACCTATAGAGAATCTAGTTGTTGAGATGCATGGATTGCTTCGAGGCACACAGGAGTTATGCAGAGAGACATGAGAGCTACGTAGGCATTCTCGACGAGAGTCTAGACACAATGATCGACTTGCACAACAAAAGGATTCATTCATGGAGTACTCAATGGAATTCAATCCCAAACTAGTCCAAATGTTTAAAAATTTTGGATTCAACTCAGACACATCTCCAGTACAGTTTCCTAGTCCACCTATGTTTCCTGGATACACTCCCGACTCAGCGGACGACGAGGACACTGGCCAATGATGAATGGGATAAATTGTCAATTTAAGGAAAATTGATGAACATGTTGAGTCTGTAGTTTGACATACAAGTTGGTTACACTTTTTGTGATCTTTTCATTCATGAGCACATATCCATCTGTTTGGTTAGTCATTATTTCGAGAATTTATTTGGTTAAATGCTTGTGGGAGATATCATTGAAACTTTAGAAAACTTATTTAAGCATCATTCAAATTAATTTGAGGTACTCGTATAAGTTTGGAAAAAATATTAGTTATGATGGGGTAGTGTATAAAAAAAAGAGAATTTTGAAAATTAGTTTGATTTGATCCTTCAAAAGTTAGAAAAAAAAAGGACAAGAAAAGAGCATGTGGTGAATAGAGATGGAGCGTAAATTGCACTCGCTCAATAGAAGGTGAGATGGAGCATAAAATGCACTCACCAAACGAATGGAAAAGAGAAAAAAAAAAAGAGAAAAAAAATTCTTTGTTACCTTCTAGTTATATGTTTGCCTTAATTAGCAGAGGTTGATGTGAAACATAAATTCACAGAGTTGATATTGAGTGTCTCCTATGAAACATTTGATTAGGTAAATGTATTTGGGTGATGATTAACTTGATAGTTCGGATATGTACATGTATATTTAAAGGATCATGATCGGAGGAAAAACTAAAGAGTATGTTGAATTGATAGACTTTGCACTATTTTGAACCCGTGAATTATTACTTGTAGTAACTTTTAGGGTCATTAGTCAGATTCATGTTGATCCATTGTTTGAGTAGTTGGTGGTTAGAATTAGTTTTTAGGATTTTTTTTATTAGTATTTTGCTTGAGGACAAGCAAAGATTTAAGTTTGGGGGTATTTGATGAGTCGGCTTTATACCCACAAATTGTGTACTTTCGGCTTGATGAAATTGCAAGTTTTTTATTATTTTATGTTCATTTTTATTTGTTTTGTGTGTTTTGATGTTACTTGGTAGGAATCATCATTTGGAAGGAAACAAGGTCGATTTGGAGGCTTAAAGGTGAAGAAACCAAGAAAAATGCAATTTGGAAGGGTTAGCCCACTGGTTTCCCAAAGTTTTGACACAGCTCTGTATTGTGTCAAAATTTCAGCTCAATCAGACTGTTAGATCAAAAGCTATGACAATTCTACAAAAACTGATATGGAGCAAAAACAGTACTAGTACTCACCCCAGCACTGTTTCAACGCCCTGCGCCCACATAATGTCCATGTAGTGTTGTTTCAGCGCCGTTTCAGTGCCCTCCGCTTATGTTGGTTTTGGACGCGAAGTAGGACTTGTTTTAACCCAAAATTGGACCCTAATGATACATATATGCTAGGGTTTGAGGGGGTTAAGGAGATTCTGAATTTTGGGGGCTAAAAACACCTGGAAAAACCAAGGAATTGGAAGAAAATTGAAGACAAGAATCGAAGGAATCAACACGAAAAAGATTAGTCTTGAAGGCTAGAGAGAGATTGAAGGTTGCAACTAAGTTTTCATTCCTTTTCTCTTACTTTTATTTCTTGATTTTTTAAGATATTGTTTAATGTTAGAATGATGTTTTTCAATTACATTATGAACTAAATTTTTATTAAGATTTCAACGGAACCTAATGTCTAGTTAAATTGATCTACTCTCGACTCTAGTTCTATTGATCATATATGAGTTGTTTGTCATATTTTGTGCTTAATATATGATTGTGTGGCCATCAATTAATTTGACAACCTAGATGAAATTGAGAGATGAATTCTAGGATTAGATCGGAATATGATGACATGCGCCTAGTTAATTCTTTTTCGGATTGAACAACTGAGTTTGTGTATAGGATAGGAATATACTTATATGTCGTGTGTAACTTTTATGGGAGTTTGAATTTAATGAATCTATTCCAACTTATTTTGCATAGGAATATAGCAATTTAATTAGAAGAGATATGCTTATCTAACTATCGGAAGATGTTTGATAAATAACTTTGAGTTCTCAGTTAACAACTTATTTTGATCAATTAACTAGAGATAGAGTGGAAATATTTATACGAAGCATTAGGGAAAGTTGTAATCTTAACTTCTTTTATTCGATAAATTCAACCCTTGATTATTAAGTTTAGATTTAGTTTTAAATTAGTGAATTCATAGTTCAATTTCAATTGTTTAAATAAAATCGGATTGATATAAAGTTAGTACTTGAAAGTTATTAGCAATAATTCTCCATGGGAACGATACTCTACTTATCACTTTATTACTTGTTGATCGTGTATACTTGCACGTAAATTGTCAACACCAAATTCAGACAAAAAGTAGACAAAGCCTGGCGTTCCCTGGGCTTCGCCTGGTCTCATCCAAGGCTTCGCCAAGGCATCGTCTGTGGCCTTGCCAGGCTTCACCAAGCCATGCCCTAGAGCTTTGCCTAGGTCCTCTGGATCAGCCGCCTCCTTCCCTTTAAAACCACTATTAGAGCCCCTTGTCATCTTCTCCAAACTCCTTTTTAATTTCTTATAGGTAAAGAAATTTTGAGCTCCAACCTCATGAAAAAGCTTTGAAAGAATGGGTGGAGTAAAGTGGGTAAGGGTTTTTAAAAACCATTTAATGAGATTTTTTCTAGAAAAATAAGGGATTTCTTCATGGAAGAGGGAAAAACCCAGCAAAAGGGAGGATTGGCAAATGCAATGACTGTCAATCGTAGTGGAAAGGCCACCGTGGGGAACAAGAAAACTTCTACTCATCCGAGTGAAGAAGACACTCATGCCCTCAACCTCCTTTCTCTCGTAAGCAATCGAAGACTTGGGGCATGGGGGCAAATGATGTGCCCAAATCTAACCAGGTCAGGCCCAATAAATCAAGTAAGCTCAAATTAGCTAAAGGACGGGTCAAGCCCCGTTTGAGAATTTGACCCAACCCAAGTTTGAAGAAGTCCAAGAAGAATTAGAACATGTGGGGAGCAATTATCGGGATACTCACTCTTAAAGATCAAGACAATATTTTATGACAATTACCTTTTGTAGCCACCCAGAGAATTAGTACCTTTGCCCTCAAGTCACTGCCTTAACCAAGGCCTTGTGCCTATAAATTGTAAGTTCTCTCTACATGAGAGGATACATTGAGCTCTACCTCTACACCTCTCTACACACATATAGCTTATCTCTCTCCTATCTATTGTACCTCTCCCAGAACTAACCATTGCTCTCTCTCCCGTTCACCTTAATTTATCAATAAAGGTCCCTCAGCCATCGTTGCCATTTTATGAAGTGGAGTAGGTTAGTCGGACCGAACCACTATATATTTATTTGTTAACCCGTTATTTACATTATTGACGTTGATTGCTTTATTAATTGTCCATTAATTACACTTTATCAGACACTCGATTGTTGATCTTGCAAGAGACTATTTTGAGCATCATCAACTTTAGTGGTTTTGAGTGCAATGGTTTTCTTCTCCTTTCTTTCTTCTTTGTCACCTCTCTTGTTGCTCATCTCGAAAGAAATCCATGAAAGTCTTCCAAGTGTAGTAGTTTGAGATCTTTGGATTTTTGAATGGCCGTTAATTTAACATCCTAAGATCTTGGTAGGCTTCATAGAATTTTCCTTACAATCTCTTCATGTACAATTGTTCTACCAAGAGATCTCCATGCATTCACAATGTTAGTAAAATGAGTGAACATTTGTGTGATGGTTTCTTGAGGATCCATTTCAAATAACCCATAATCATGCACTAGCATATTTATTTTGGATTCCTTAACTCTTCTAGTTCCCTCATGTGTAACTTCAAGCATATGCCAAATTTGTCTAGTGGTTTCATATAGAGATACGATTGAATCATTCCTATCTAGTTCACAATATAACATCTTCATAGCTTTTGCATTTGATGTATGTAATTTTTTTTATCACTAGTGCATTCTTTCTTATCTATTATGCCTTTGGTATATCCATCTTCTATTATATCCCACAATGTATCCCCTAATGATATAATGTAAATCTTCATTCTAGCTTTTCAATATGTGTAGTCACTTCCATTAAAGAATGGAGGTCTAGCGATAGATTGCCCTTCAACAACATTTCCTCCTATGGTTGTCATGATCTTTTGCTCTATTGTTGTTACCCAAAATGGCTAGAGCCTTGCTTTGATACCAATTGTTAGCCCAAATGCAACCTAAGAGGGGGTGAATTAGGTTATGTGAGTCAATGACTAATTTTTAGCTTTCATGATTTTTTACCATTTCTGCAATGAAAATAATTATTTAAGGAGTTATGAAAAATAAATGATTTTATGATTAACAAGATTATGTGTATGACAGGCAATTTAACGAATGATATGATGGAGAAGATGATGTATCTGATGAGCTATGTAATATGGATGTAGTAAGGAAGTAGTACGGAAGAAGAAAGCTACGTACATGCAATTTATGATCCTCTCTTCCCCTTCTCCTCCGAGCTTCACTTTCACTATCTCAATCTCCTTCAACGAGTGAAGATCAAATCCCTTACAGGCTTTGTCTTCTTTGGTAGGTGAAGATGCACCTTTACAATCTCAAGCACAAATGATACAACTTAAAGCTCACTCAATACAATATTAATCTCCTCTCTTTACAAGCAAAGAATCACTCAATTAAACTCAAAGAGAGATAAAATCACAATAGGCCTTATAGCCAAAATCTTACAATAATGAACTTTCTGCAATATGAATATCATCTTTTGAATGCTCAAGAAATGTCCAAGAACTCCCCAAACAATCTTATTTTATCAAGCCTCATAATCCCCTTTTATAGAGGAAGCAAATGGACAAGGAGAGGTTCCCAAAAACTAGCCATTGGAGCCTTCTAATGGCCACATCTGGCATGTTGGATGGCCATCCGATTGACCGGTTCAAAACAATGTGTTTTGAGTGTCTTTCGAATGTCTATCTAGTATTCTGGATAATGTTCGGATGGCCCATTCAACAAGCCAGTTCCCAAATCCAGTAGACCGAATCTCCCTACCGGTAGGCCGGATTCCCCATCTAGTAGATCGGATCCAATTTATTGCTCTGCTATTCCATCAATTTCCAAGGAGATTTTGACTCTCAAAATATTCGAATCTGCCACCTCTTATTTCAGACAAAGTTGTAACCAGTGAAGTCTACTTTCCAACCCCATTGGAGTTAGTTCATTTGGACACCTAAGTACAAAGTTATGTTCCAAATACCGAACACCTATTTGATTTTTCTGATTGTCAGCTTCTGTGCACGGTAATCAATTACTTTAGTAATGCACATTCTCTTCATGTAGTTGTATCTTCTCATCTTCAATATTCCTATTTATCCATTTTCACTCTCATAATTTTTTTGCATCTTCAAATCATTTGATTAAGCATTCAACACATGCACATCTTCTCTTTTGGTTTTTTAGACCAAGTGTCGCACCTTGCTTATCCAAGCTTCCTCAGTAACCCTGTGCAACAATACAACTAAACTCATAAGAAGATGATTAGTAATACAAGAGTGTTTGTTATCATCAAAATCTTGTTTAACTAAGCACAAGGTCAATTAGAATAATGTCTCTTTCAAATACAATAGTGCATTTGATGCCACAATCATGTTTTTTCTCAAAATTGATGCATTTGACACTAGAATTATAGTTTCTTTTAGATTTAATGTGGTAGGTATGATAATATTTAGTGAATATGTCTTGTCTCCAAGGGTACACCTCTTAGTCTTTGAGGATGAAAAATTTAGCAATTTCTATTCTAGATTATGCAATATTGTAATTTCATCATTCGCATTGGGTACCAAGCAAAATGACTCTGTGATTAAATGAAAAATATTGAGATCTCTACTGGAGAGGTTTCATGCTAAGGTGACGACCTTGGAAACCAGAGTCAATTTGGAGACGGTGCCAATAGAAGACTTAGTTAGGTTTATTTTGACTTTCAAAATGAATCTCCAACTGCCCAAGAAGTCTAATGGCATGGCCTGGTGCTCTATTAGAGGAGAGGGAGATGAATCGAAGTCATTCCAATTAGGAGAAAAGGACATAACCTATCTTACACAAAAGTTCAAGAAATATGTTAGGGCTAGTGGTGTCAAGTCCTCAAGGTCAAAAGGAAATCCAAGTAGACCCAAGTCTTCTAGAAAGGAAGAAGATAAGGGGAAAGGAAATAGGGTCAAGGACCTCAATGCTATAAGTGTCAAGAATTTGGACACATGGCTTCGGAATGTCCTAATCAGAAGAAGAAAGATTTTCCCAAAGAGAGGAGAGAAAGTGAGTTCGAGTCAACGAGTGACGATACTTCCTCTCAAGAAGATGAGGAAGAGTTCATGGCTTTAATATGCTCACACTCCTCTTCCACGAAAGAAACTTTAAAAGGTGAATTTAAGAGAGAGAGAGTTCTTGATTAGCACAAAACATTGCACATTATATGTACATTTGCATCCTTTTCATGTCTGGTTTTGCGGTTAAAACGAGTGGAATTGCAATGTTTCTAGCTATTAACGGAGTTCGGTATGGTTGTAGGTAAAAGGGCTTAAATGATGCTTGTTAAGTCATCTCATGGTGCTTAAGTTAAATGAAGATGATAAGGAGGCTTGATGATTCCTTAAAAGGTGAAGGAACCAAGAATTTAGCAAAACAAAGGAAAATCTACCGGTAGGTTATACTAGTAGGTTTTGGCTACTGGACTTACACCTACTGCAAATGTACCAGAATTTTTGGTCAGTGGAATAAAACCTACTAGTATATTTCCCAAGACCTACCAATAGGTTTTGGCTACTAGAGTAAAACCTACCGGTAGGTTTCATTGTTCTACTGGTAGGTTTTGCCCAAAAGTGCCAGAACGCCTGTAACTCATGCTCAACTTGCTTGGGGGTCCCACCTATGATTCTCCCACTTGCCCCTGACATATTCTACATATATACATGCCTCCCACACAGTAAATTCGGCCTTGGAAAATGGAGGATAGGAGAGGAGGAGAGAGAAAGAGGAGGCATGGTGGGTAGCAAGCTAGACTGTTCCTAGCCTGTGCAATGTTTCAACTCTGCCTCCTATGGATGGGAGGCCTATCACACACCTAGGGGGACCTCCATGGATGAAATTGCAAAGGTCTTACACCATATATTTGGCATTCACACTCACATTCAAAGGAGGCTACCTAAGCTTAGAAAGCTCAAGGAAGAAGATGAAGTTTTACATGGAAAAGTTTGGATTTTTTCATTTTCTTACCCATTTCACTTGTAGTAAGTTGTAAGACTCTTATAATATTCATTTATTGCACTTGATGTCATTTATTTCAAGCGTATTTCAAGTTTAGTCATGTATCTTGGAATCTACCATTGTTGTATGAGTTTCTTCACTTCAAGCTTTTAAAATGGGTATTGAATATTTTTCTTTATAGTTTAAGATTTCTTGCATTAATTTAAGTTCCAATCTTCGTTTCTTCATTATGTCTCTTTAAATTACTTATGTCTTTTCTTTATTCATGAGTAACTAAGCTTTAAGTTGGCTAATCCAAGGGAGAACACCTCTTGGGTATGCTATTTTAACTCATTTTCATTCCTGCTCGTAGTGTACTTTGATTTGGTTTGACTAGGTTGAGTGTAGACATGGTTGTGAGTTCTTCATACACCGTAGACTTGTCACGGTGTATGCTTGAATCCTCACCTCCATTTTAGTCTTGCGCTTCCTACGAATCAATCAAACATCTAGACACCATCGGAGGAAGGTCTTGAGTTATTTTGACATTCCCATTGGAATGATCACTTCGGATTAGCCAACACTTGTTTCCCTTCATTTTCATCAAAAACGCAATCACCAAAACTCAAACTCAAAGATTTTTACACTTTTCCATTTTTACAAAATCACCTTTACACAATTCACCTTCCTTCCCTAAGGAGACGACCTTGGAATATGATTTTCAAGTAAAACACGACACTCGAAAGTCTCTCTACACTTGTGGAGCACTTTTAGTCATACACACACACATTTTATTCCACACACCCATTTTTCCATTTCTTGCATTGAACCTGAGTGAGAGTGACACTCACTCACACACATAAGACATATACACATTGATGGTTCACGTTCGGAAATTAGGGAATACAACGGAAGACATCAAGCAATTCTCCACCCATTTCTCGAGCTAACCCAAGAGATCTTAAGGAAAAACAAGAGTGGGTGAGATGTGAGGAACTTGAGAAGCTCACCACCTCAACTAATTTTAAAAAGATTTTTGTTGTTGTTGATCATGGTAAATCACTCTTTGATTCGGGTCATAGCTTTTTCATCCTTCAGATAAATTTGAAAAGTGCATTACTATGAGTCATATTAAGGGATAAAGAACTTAGTGGTTATAAGTCCCACTCCTTGATCCTTTAACCAAAGTTTCTTTCACCCGTGCGTGCTTGCTTTGTACAAGTATTGAGAAAATTCATAAAACCAAATGCATGCCCAACCATTCCAACTTCATACTTAGGAGTCTTGCTAGTTTGAATGATTAATGACATTACATAATTCTAAGTATTGTTGATATGTGGAAACATAGCTAAAACTTAGAAAAATCCAAACCCTTAGAAGATGTCAAATAGCCAAATGTCCAAATGTGAGAAAAAAGCCCAATGAGACCAATTAAAGGTGAGACATAAAAATAAATGGCTAGTGTTAATTGCACTTGAATTATTGAGAGTATTATATGCTTAATGTCATTGCTCATATGTAAAGCTCAAAGAGCTAAAGCTAAACACGTTTAGAAACATACTATGTAAAGTATGGAATTCACAATCATGCTAATTGATGCCATAATAAGTAGAAGGAATAAAAGATAGGTGGAGTTGTCTAAATGAAAAATAATTAGTACGCTCACTAACCAGTTGTGCAGTCACTTAGATGATGTATTAGAATTTCATGTAGAGTTTTATTAATGATTTGACCTAGATGGAATCTCTGTCCATTTTGCTTGAGTGAGAAAGTGCATTTCGGAACCTCAGGTAAAAATTCTAGTTTTATGCCCTATTTAGTTTGAAGAAAAATTGGGTGGATGAAAATTTGTGGAAGGAAAGTTGGGTGGATGGAAAAAATTTCCACAATTTAGTAACAAAGCAGAGTAAAAGGGAAAGGAAAACTAGAGGAAGAACATTTCCCTCCATCCATCAATTTTATTTTCCACCCATAAGTGGGTGAAAATTGAGAAGGTAAAGTGGGACAATATGGTTTTTAAGATAAGTTCACTTTTTATTCTCTTGAATATATTCTAATAAATGTATTGAACCAGTACACTATTTACTATTTAAGAATAGAATTGTAAATTGATTGTGCATGTGTTTTCCATTCCTTTCAATTTTCATCCAATACTAAACAAAAAGGAGGGTAAATAGTTTTCTTTCATTCAAGGGTTGAAAGTTTGTCTTTTACTTTTCATTTCTTCTTTCTTTCCATCCTCCGTACCAAATGGGTAATTAGAAATTTTCAAGTTTTCACAATTCTATTTTTTTGTCAAGCTCTCAAACTGGATCTCTAATCGAGGTGTTGTCTTTTTCTATAAGTATTTATCCCCAAGAAGTACCTCTTGGTCCGTTTTCATGACGAACTTAGTAAGAACGGGTCGATTAGACCTTTATGTTGACATTCTAGTTTTAGAAATTTCTAAGTTTTCACAATTCTAGTTTTTCCTTAATCTTCCAAATTGGGGCTCAGATAGGGATGCAATCATTTTCTATAAGTTTCTATTCCTAAGAAATTTCTCGATGTCTGATTTTATGGAAAACAGAGCGAGAATGGGTCGATCGAACCCTTAGGTTGAAATTCTAGTTTTGGGAATTTCTATGTTTTCACAATTCTATTTTTTTTTTTGTCATTCTCTCAGACCAGGGCCGTACCGAGACGCCATCAGTATTTATAAATTTCTATCTTTGGGAAGTACCTCTCAGTCTAATTTCACAAGAAACAAAACGAGAACGGATCGATTAGACCCTGAGGTCATAATTCTAAGTTTAGAAATTTCCAAGTTTTAACAATTCTACTTTTTCATCAATCTCTCAAACCCGAGCTTGGATTAGGACTCCGTGTTTTTGATAAGTTTCTTTCCCCGAGATGTATATCTCGGTCCATTTTGCTTGAGCGAGCAAGGGCATATCAGAACCTTAGGCAAAAATTCTAGTTTTATGCCATGTTTAGTTTGAAGGAAAGTCGAGTGGACAAAAATTGGTGGAAAGAAAGTTGGGTGGATGGAAAAAAAAATCATTGTTGGTAACAAAGAAGAGTATTAAGGGAAAGGAAAACTGAAGGGAGAACATTTCCCTCCATCCCATAATTTTTTTCCACCCACAAGTGGGCGAAAATTGAGAAGGAAAAGTGGGACAATAAGCTTTTTAAGATAAGTTTACATTTCATTCCCTTCAATATATTCTAATATATGTATTGCACCAATATATTCTAATATATATGTATTACACTATTTAAGGGTAGAATTATAAATTGGTAATGCATGTGTTTTCCTTTCCTTTCAATTTTCATCCAATAACAAAAGATGGAAAATATGTCCCTTATAATTTCCATCCCTCATACCAAACAAAAAGGATGGAAAATAAATTTCTTTTATTCACGGATAGAAAGTTTATCCCTTTAACATTTCCTTCCTTCCTGGCTTCTTTCCATCCTTCATACCAAACGAGCCATTAGAATTTTTCAAGTTTTCACAATTCTATTTTTTTGTCAACCTCTCAAACTGGAGCTTTGATCAAGGCATAATCCAATCAGACCTTTAGGTTGAAATTCTTGTTTTAGAAATTTGTAAGTTTTCACAATTCTAGTTTTTCCTCAATCTCCCAAAATGGAGCTTGTATCGGGATGCTATCATTTTTTATAAGTTTATATCCTTGAGAAGTTTCTCAAAGTCTGATTTTATAGCAAATGAAGCGAGAATGGGCAGATCAAACCCTTGGGTCGAAATTCTAGTTTTTGAAAATTATATGTTTTCACAATTCTTTTTTTTTTTTTTGGTCATTCTCTCAAACTGGGGTGCATCGAGACGCCGTCAATTTTTGTAAGATTCTATCTCTGAGAAGTTCCTCTTTGTCTGTTTTCAAAGGAAATAGAATAAGAACAGGCCGATCAAACCCTTAGGTTTAATTTTAGAAATTTCTAAGTTTTAACAATTCTACTTTTTTATCAATCTCTCAAACTCGGGCTCGAATCGAGATGCGGTCTTTTTCTATAATTTTCATCCCTAGAAGTATATCTATGTCCATTTTGCTTGTGCGAGAAAGGGCATATTGGAACCTTAGGTCAAAATACTAGTTTTATACCTTATTTGGTTGGAAGGAAAATTAGGTGGATGGAAATTAGTGGAAGAAAAGTTGGGTGGATGGAAAGATTTTTCACTGTTTGGTATCAAAGGAAAGTAAAAGGGAAAGAAAAACTGGAGGGAGAACATTTCCCTCCGTCCCACAAATTTTTTTCCACCCACAAGTGGGCGAAATTGAGAAGGAAAATTGGGACAATATGTTTTTTAAGATAAGTGTACTTTGTATTCCCTTCAATGTATTCTAATTAACATATATATTGCACCAATACACTATTCACTATTTAAGGGAAGAAATGTAAATTGGTCATATGTGTTTGTCCTTTCCTTTCATTTTTCATTCAACATCAAAAGATGGAAAATTTATCCCTCATACTTCCCTTCCATCCTACCCAACAAAAAGGAGAAAAATAGTTTTCTTTTCATTCAATGATAGAAAGTTTATTCTTTTCACTTTTCCTTCCTTCCTACTTTCTATCGTTTGTACAAAATAGCCCATTAGAAATTTTCAAGTTTTCACCATTCTACTTTTTTGTCAATCTCTCAAAGCAAAACTCGGATCGAGGCACCATCTATTTTTATAACTTTTTATCCCCAAGAAGTACCTCTCGATCTGTTTTCATGACAAACCGAGCAAGAACGGGCCTATCAGACCTTTAGGTCGAAATTCTAGTTTTAGTAATTTGCAAGTTTTCACAATTCTAGTTTTTCCTCAATCTCCCAAACTAGGGCTCTTATTGGGATACTGTCATTTTCTATAATTTTCTATTCCTGAGAAGTTTCTCGAAGTTTACTTTTACGGAAAATGGAGAGAGAACGGGCCGATCGAACCCTTAGGTGGAAATTCTAATTTTTGAAATTTATGTGTTTTTACAATTCTATTTTTTTTCATTCTCTCAAACTGGGGCGCATCGAGATGTTGTCAATTTTTATAAGATTTTATCTCTGAGAAGTACCTCTCAATTTGTTTTCATGGGAAACAAAGCGATAATAGGCCGATCAGACCCTTAGGTCATAATTCTAATTTTAAATTTTTTTAAGTTTTCACAATTCTACTTTTTTTATCAATCTCTCAAACCCATGCTCGGATCGAGACTCCGCCTTTTTCTATAAGTTTCCATTTCCTTGAAGTATATCTCTGTCTATTTTTTTTTGCGCAAGAAAGGGCATATCAGAACCTTAGGTCAAAATTATATTTTTATTCCCTATTTGGTTTGAAGGAAAGTTAGGTGGATGGAAATTAGTGAAAGGAAAGTTGAGTAGATGAAAAAATTTGTTATTGTTTGGTATCAAAGGAAATTATAAGGGAAAGGAAAAACAGTTCCCTCCATCCCACAATTTTTTTTCCACCCACAAGTGGGCGAAAATTGAGAAGGAAAAGTGGGACAATATACTTTTTAAGATAAGTTTACTTTTTATTCCCTTGAATATATTCTAATTCATATATATTGCACCAATACACTATTCACTATTTAAGGGAAGAAATGTAAATTGGTCATGCATGTTTTTCCTTTCCTTTCATTTTTCATCCAATATGAAATGATGGAAAATATATCTCTCATACTTTCCATCCATCCTAGCCAACAAAAAGGAGAAAAATAGTTTTCTTTCATTCAAGGATAGAAAGTTTATTCTGTTCACTTTTCCTTTCTTCCGTCTTTCCATCTTACGTACAAAATCGACTTTATAATTTTTCAAGTTTTCATAATTCTACTTTTTTTGTCAATCTTTCAAACTGGAGTTTTGATCGAGATGCCAACTTTTTCTATAATTTTTTATCTCCGAGAAGTACCTTTCAGTCTGTTTTCACGACAAACTGAGCGAGAAAGGGTCGATCGGACCTTTAGGTCTAAATTCTAGTTTTAGATTTTTGCAATTTTTCACAATTCTAGTTTTTCCTCGATCTTTTTCTATAACTTTTTGTACCTGAGAAGTTTTTCGAAGTCTGGTTTTACGGTAAACGAAGCGAGAACGGGCCGATAGGACCCTTAGGTTGAAATTCTAGTTTTTGAAATTTATATGTTGGAAGAATTCTGCTTTTTTTGTCATTCTCTCAAACTAGGGCGCATCAAGATGCCGTCTATTTTTATGAGATTTTGCCTCTGAGAAGTACGCCTCGGTTTGTTTTCACGAGAAACAGAACGAGAATAGGTCAATCAAACCGTTAGGTCATAATTCTAACTTTATAAATTTCTAAGTTTTAACAATTCTACTTTTTTTATCAATCTCTCTAAACCCGGGCTCAGACCGAAACACAACCTTTTTCAATAAGTTTTCATCCCCGAGAAGCATATCTCTGTCCATTTTGCTTGCATGAGAGAGGGCAAATCAGAACCTTAGGTCAAAATTCTAGTTTTATGCCCTATTTGGTTTGAAGGAAAGTTAGGTGGATAAAAAATTGTTGGAAGCAAAGTTGTTGGTATCAAAGAAAAGTATAAGGGAAAGGGAAACTGGAGGGAGAACATTTCCATCTATCCCGCAATTTTTTCCCACCCACAAGTGGGAGAAATTTGAGAATGAAAAGTGGGACAATTTGCTTTTTAAGATAAGTTTACTTTTTATTCCCTTCAATATATTCTAATATATATTGCACTAATACACTATTCACTATTTAAGGGTTGAATTATAAATAGGTCATGCATATTTTTCCTTTCCTTTCATTTTTCATCCAATCCCAAATGATGGAAAATATATCCCTCATATTTTTCAACCCTCCTACCAAACAAAAAGGAGGGAAAATATTTTTTTTAATTCAATGATAGAAATTTTATCCCTTTCATTGTGTTATCCTTCTTTCCATCATTCGTACAAAACGGACCATTAGAATTTTCCAAGTTTTCGATATTCTACTTTTTTGTCAATCTCTCAAACCGATGCTTTGATCAAGGCGCCATCTTTTTCTATTAGTTTTTATCCCCAAGAAGTACACCATGGTCCATTTTCATGACAAAACTGAGCAAGAATGGGCTGATTAGACCTTTTGGACGAAATTTTCGTTGTAAGAAATTTGAAGTTTTCACAATTCTAGTTTTTCCTTAATTTCTCAAAATAGGGCTCGGATTGGGATCCTATCATTTTCTATAAGTTTCTATCTTTGAGAAGTTTCTTGAAGTCTGGTTTTACGACAAACAGAGCAAGAATGGGCCAATCAGACTCTTAGGTCAAAATTCTAGTCTTGAAAATTTCTATGATTTCAAAATTCTGTCTTTTTTTTTTTTTTTTTGTCATTCTCTCAAATCGGAGCCACATCGAGATGCCATCAATTTTATAAGTTTCCACCTATGAGAAGTAATTCTCGGTCTGTTTTTACTAGAAACAAAATGAGAACGAGTCGATCAGACCCTTAAGACATAATTCTAATTTTAAAAATTTTAAAGTTCTAACAGTCTTACTTTTTCATCAATCTCTCAAACCCAGGCTCAAATCGAGACACCGTTTTTTGATAAGTTTTTATTCCCAAGAAGTATATCTCTATCTATTTTGCTTTAGTGAGAAAGGGCATATTGGAACCTTAGGTCAAAATTCTAGTTTTATTCCCTGTTTGGTTTGAAGGAATGTTGGGTGGATGAAAATATTTTTCACTATTTGGTATCAAGGGGGAAGGAAAACTGGAGGGAGAATATTTCCCTCCATCCCACAATTTTTTTCCCACCCACACGTGGATGAAAATTGAGAAAGAAAAGTTGGACAATATGCTTTTTAAGATAAGTTTACTTTTTATTCCCTTAAATAAATAAATAAATATATATATATATAGATATATGTTTTGCACCAATACACTATTCATTATTTAAGGATAGAATTGTAAATTGATCAATATACTAATCATAATCATTTTTTCAATTTTCATTCAATACCAAACGATGGAAATATATCTTTCATACTCTCCATCCCTCATACCAAACAAAAAAGAGAAAAAATAATTTTCTTTTATTCAAGGATATAAAATTTATCCCATTCACTTTTCCTTCCTTCTTTATTTTCATCCTTCATACCAAACAGACCATTATATTTCTAGAATACGTTTTTTTTTTAGTTTCTCGACTGTTTACCGTAAGGCGCTCTTCATCTACAAGAAGAGCAAAGACATCAAACTTCCCTATATCAAAATTGAATTATTTTAGGCCATTTAGAACATTTCATGATCTGTAATAATATTTTGTGATTGGTTACAACCTTGTAACCGATCATAAAAATATTGTGATTGATCTTGAATTAACTCAATCAGTTAGTCATAACAATTTAGGCTCGATCATAATTTTTTTGAGTTGTAACTTTTAAACTATTTTCAGTGATAACTTAAACCCTGTAAAGTTACAACTTCACCATTAAATGTTACGACTTTCTGTACAGAAATGAATCAAATGATGTCGCTGCAGTAATCATCCTATTATAACTATGAGCAATGCTATGTATCCTAAATCTCTAACCCAAATCTCCATCCCAAATCAAGGGAGACCATTGGATCAGTGGATCCCATTTGAAAAAATTAATAAGACCCACTCATCCAATGACTCTCTTCATTTGGGATAAGGATTTGAGTTAGAGTTTTGGGATACATAGCATTTTCCTATAACTATTTTGTTTCAAACTTCAATGCCCAAAATTTTCATTTCTTTCAACAATACCCATGATCCATTCCATTTGTAACCTAATATAAATCTTCTGGAACTCAAATTCAAGAAATGGGGAGAGAATTGTTCATTCATGAAGAATAATCTACATCAAATCTCCCAGAAATCCACCAGACGAAGCCATAAATACTCTTTCATTAAAGAAGAATCACCTTTTGAAACCTAAGGTTTTTTCCTCCAGCAGAGACAATTAGCAGGATCAAAAAAGAACCCATGCAAACCCTGCTGCCATATGGCCAGTGAAGGCAAAGCTGCCACAACCCCTACATCCGTTTCGAATGTGTGCACTGTCACGAGCATTAATCCACACAGGCATTGCCATACCTAAAAAGAGACACAAAACGAAAAAGAAGACACCGCAAAACTGATCCAGTTCTTTACACATTTTTACAATAATTTAATGAAAGTAAGGCCAGAACGCAATTGGCAAATTCACCCCCTCCCAACAAAAAAACAAAAACAGTCTTTCCCGAAAGAAAACTGAGGATAAAAAAAAAAGGGCTGTGAACAAAAAAATATCAGAATTCACACTTGAAACACTAATTGAATTAGGAAGATGGTTGTATTCAACCTCGAGAGAACTTGACATATACATGGTAATTTACTTTCCAATTCTAAGTTCCTTTGAGATGTCCCTTGTCAGGCTGACTTGCAACATGTTATGCCATGGGAATAATGTTCGAGTAACTGGGAGCTTCCTTCGGAGGTCCTGCAACGTAATCACATGGTATAATGGTTACAGATAAATGAATTTACATATATGCACTGTGATGAAGTGCATCTGCCAAACTATCAAAGTGATTAAGAAATTATGAGATTGAGAGTGGTGACTAGGTCAAGACCTTAATTAGTATGGTATCAATGCAACTAGTCATATTTTGAGTTATGCTGCTTCGATAGGTTTTTGTTTTTTTTGGACTCCTAGTCAAACGTAATTCCATACAGGAGTAAATTTAACCTATCAAGAATCTTGTACGATGAAGTGATAGTAATTTTTTTTTTTTTTGAAAGAGAATGGGGAAGAGGGGCAACTAGCAGGTAGTAACCCCCCCCCCCCTCTGGGCGTGACCATGAGGGTCTCCCCCGATGTGAAATATTTGATTAGCCATGGCTACAGACCCTTTTGGAGTAGCTCATCACCACACCACCACTGAAGCACTAATGAGTAAAGCTTGGAGACCCCGTGGATCGATCCCTGCTTGCTAACCTCTTGGGAGTTTGAGAACGACCCGAAACGGGCACACCTTACCATTAGACCACCAGCTCCGATGGTGAAGTGATAGTAATTGACTAATGTCTACTTAGTGAAAACCTGCTTCCTTTCCCCCAGATGACCCATAAATCGGTATGCACCCAGTGAAAAGACATCTAATCCTAGCCCTCCAAATCTGCCTGGTAGAAACAGGAAATATCAGTAGGATGACATGTTACATCCTAGGTTATGGCAATACCTTGAAGTACTAACAATGTAAACTGTAGTAACATAAGCGACCAAACGCCTTACCTGTTATTGGATTTTAATGTCAACTATCATAAAAAACAACTCATGAACCTAGCCTCATTCTTCTATACCAAATTAAAAAGTCAATTTCATGCAAATTTTCCAGAGAAAATTGAGCTCCAGAGAGTACCTTGAAAGTGGTATCTGGCAAATTTATATAGGATGCCTGCCAATATGTACCTGTCAGTACTTGGTCCTATTTCCTTTATTCAACAAAAGAATAAATTGCTTTGAAGATCACACTAACACAACTGCATAAACACAACCTGAAGTGAAGCCAGGTACTCCGTCTCATGGTGCCGAATAATGTTGGTCAAGGAAACAGCACAATCATCAGGCGACTGAATCAAAACAACAATTAGTGTCCACACAAGCATATAATACACTGAGTAGCATATCGTACTACAGACTATGCATAAATGAATGAGTTCAGGGTGAATCAGACACAGGATCCTTTGACCACAATGCTAAAAATATTTTTACTGTTCCCTATATATTAATTTCTTGGGCATCAAAATTTAAACTGTTACATGGGCTCTTGAAACTTACATATTAATATTGCAAATGCCTGGCAAATTTTAAAGTTTGCATATCTTTTCAGATCTGTAAAAGTACAAGTCTGTTTTAGAAGAAACAAGGTACAAAGCATGACCGTCATGTTCCCTATATATTTTATAAGATTTTTTAACAAATACTTCTATTTGCCAGAATAACTTAAGAAAATAAATCAACTTCCGGAAGAAAAAACACTTATTAGGATAACTCTCATCTGGATGACGTTGAAATACTCAGAGTGAGCAATGCTATCATTGTGCTTCTACGGAAGTATTCTGGCCACAGCCAGTACCATGTTGTTGGCACACAATCCACAATGTACTTCAGATGCCTTTACATTGAGGTACTCATGAAGCAATTTCTAGTTCGGTCAGTCTAAACATCAAATTCTAAATGTCCAAAAAGGATTAAATGGCAACCAGAATATATTATGTTCCATGATGATCCAATAACCTGAAATATTGAATAATCCTTGCATTCATGTTTTGCATCTAACTGGACATTTCCTTCTTCAAAGTAATGAGCTCCTACCTGAACAAAGAAGCAAAACACATCAGCATCAGTGTTAGGGTGTGTTTGTTAACCCAAATTCAGCACTTATTAATTAAACTCATTTGATAACCAAAATTTAAACTCTCTTAATATATTAAGTGCTCCTTAAAAATAGGCTACAATATTAAGTAGGAGATCTCTTACTTAATTCTGAAAGCTGAAAGCGCTCAGCAAAATCATATTTAACAATATTTATAATATGACAATTATACCATGAAATATTTTACAATCCTATTAAAACTATAATTAGTCTTCTCTCCAAAATCACTAACGTATCTATTCTCCTTGTCGATCTTTTTTTTTTCTTCCCTTGTCTTCTACAACAAAAATATACATACATAATTATAATTATACACACACAACTACACACACACACACCCTTCACGGGGCACACACATATTGTTAATGAAATCTAATTTATTGTATTTTTTCAATATTATTTGATTATTTATTAGTTATTGTTCTTTTTTTATCAAATGTTATTGTTCACTTATTGTGTTATTCAATTTGTTATTGTTCACTTATTGTGCTATTCAGATTTTATTTATTTTGATCAAATATTTGTCAAATGTAGACTATAATATAATAATAGTGATTATGATTTATGTTGTGACATATTATATAAATATTTTCAAATTAAAGAGTGGAAGGGTAAAACTGAAAATTAATTTATTTTCAGACGCCAGCTATGTGTAGTTATCAAATAGTTTAATTCAATTCAGTACTTAAATTTCAATGGATACCAAACAGTCCACAAATTCAGTATTCAGCTTTCAGTTTTCAGACTTCAGACTTCAGACTTCAGTTTTATCAAACACCACCTTAGTTACAATTTATCCATGCAAATGGATTCATTCTTGACTATATAGTCAAAATTATTGTTATTTAGGGCATAAGGTGATCCCACACACTAAGGTCTCTTGGGGCCTTGGTGAGAGAATGAGGAGAAAATAATAATAACACGCAAGTACTTATCATTAACAAATCTTTCAATCAAGGCAAATAAACTACAATTCACAAACTAAGCATCCACAAAATAAACTTTAAATCCCAACAAACACCAATACTATCTAACATTCCAAAACATATAAGTCAAACTGTCAAAGCAACTAAATATTCAGTCCACGCTTACACCAATCCTAAGCCCTTAAAAATCATTTTCATCACGATGCCAATCATTTTCTTCATCATTTGACTTATATCACTCCATCTCTTCCTCCTTTGTCTCATTTGAAACTGATTATTCCTGATTTGTGTTTGGAAGTGTTGCCGATGATCTTATACCGAATAGCCCCCAGTGAAGACACTCGGGTTTGAAATGGGCTGCTCTCTAGCTAGGATCCGATTTGCTATATCCTCATTCCATTGGTGGAGAATAAGGTTCCTATCCTACTTGTCGGCTTATCTATTTATGATTGAGCTATCCAAAAATCATCATCGAACAAAATCTCATCATCTTCATCTTATTTTTCATCCATCCTCCCAAACAACCACTCATTGGTTCATCACTTTTTTATAGCGAGATGAGATCAGTTGTGCCACATGAAGCATATAAACATATTAAAGCTAGATTTAAAATATTTATACCAAGCTAAAAAAAATATAGGGACGAAAAAAATGAGTGCTTCTGCGCCTTATACTTGATCTCTGAGGAGCATGCCTTTTGAACATCAACTACTTGTCACGGAAGTAGCCCCTCCTGAGGCCAAATGAGGCGTAAAGGATGAGTCTGGAGTCCCCTTGAGTCTAGGCACATGCCTAGGAATGATTTTTATAACATAACGATGCAATCCAGTTCCAAAATCTTACTGTTATGTGTTACAATTTTTATTTTTAGGGAGGGAGACTTGAACTCTTGATCTAAAGAAGACAAAACCTTCGCAAGAAAAAAAAGTACCATTAGATCAAAGACCCATTGGTATGTGTTACAAAATTAACTACGCATACCTGCATTTTACCTCTTACTTCCACAATTTGTACATCATCCTTAAAAACAATGTTCCATATTGAGCGCCAACTTCCATTGCTACAAAATATAACACAAAATTGCAATAATAAAGGTAATGGTAGTGAAAAGAGAAGATCAAGCACGTCATATAGAGTATCATTATGACCTCATACAATCATAGTTTTTAATGCAACAAATCTGTACTTATCTTTTTGGTAAGTAAATGAATGGAGCAAGTTATAACTGTTACATTGTTATTACTTGTTTGGATTTGCACTTTGGTGAAGTTTCAAAAACTAGGTAACTTTACCTACGTAGTTTCATGCAACCTTGCTAAAACAATGTAGCATAAATATCTAATCAAGGAATGGAATATCTAAGAAAGTATTTTTTCCATTTTACTTCAAAATTATCAAGCAATAAAACCGCTTGTATTAGCATATCAATGTAAAGTAGCAAGCAGGAGGATAAGAGATTTGGAATCCTGCTGATCAATTAGACTAATCATCACTGCTACTTTTTCTTTAACGATGTACCTTTTTTCCATTGAGTTTGGTACACCAAACCCCCTCCCAACCACCCAAGCGAAGAAATGTTTCTATTACTTGACAATAAAACTTCACTAGGTTGGAAAAAAAAAAAAAGCGACACTGCTAGTGGATTTGAATTGAAAGCCTTTTTTCAGCCTCATTAATAATTCCAAATTAAAAATTCAATGCATCCCTCACAACATCAAGTGGTGCTGGTCAAGATAATTCTAAGGGGAATGACAGCTAACAATTAGAGATACAAACTTTCAAATTTGTAACGAGGAAAAAATCATGTCTGCAGATTTATCTATGATAAAATTTTTGTGATGCCAAATAATCTGAATAATAACCACTTCATATTCTTCAGATATAAACAATACATTATGTTAATTACATGTTCACTTTTTTAACTATAACATCCAGCCACATAAAGATTTCTGAATACTTTTCACTACAACCTTATTTCCATTTTGAGTTCATGAGTAGCAGTCAAGTTTTACATAAACTAATAGTAGCAAACTCCAAGGAAAAGCAGTATAAAATAAAGTCAATAAGACAGCTCCACGTCGCCAAAAGCTAATGTTACCTCAGAATGACATCAGGAATACTGGATACTGACTTCGCAATATCAACAATCATAGAGAAAAGCTAATCATATTCATTGATTCTTCTTCACCTTCCTGCTTCTAATATTTATAAATCAGTCTGATTTATGTCCAACTACTCCTTTAACTTTCTTTCTTCTCCTTCCAAAACACCTGCTTGCTTCTCCTCTGCTATTGGCTTCATAAAACTAGCTACTTCCAATCAAGAAGATGAGTTCTTATATTTCAAGCCAATAGCACATCACAACTTAGTTTAGCACTTGCTTCTTTAAGATCTGGCAGCCAACCCCTTTCCCAGATACAATTGAACCTTCATAAACAATAGAGCATGCCGGTGGATCAACAGTTTTGGCTTGCATTATAAAGTGGAGGAATCACAATGCTGCACATAATTTGTATAGCTGACATTTGATGGCACTAAAAATCCATAGAATTTAAAAAAAAAAATGTTGAGTTGGTTGTTTTCCCTCTTACTAGGAAAATATGATCAGGGTTTGGGTAATGGCTTCAATATATATTACTGGAACATCTTATCAAGTGTGCATTGTGGGAATATTAGATTAGGATAAGTATAGCCTATTTACAGTTACATTGTACAACTTGCATAGATTGCTGTTTAATTTTATCCTTGTTATCAAGTGACCATTTCTGAGTCCCATCTGATAAATAGTTCCAAGGAGATTCTGAGTAATGCTGTTTCAAACGCATAAGCACCGAGGAAGTTTGAATTTAGAGGAATTGATGCAACCTAAAACTTGAAATGACTTTCACTAGACAAGATGCAGATTCAATGATCCCATGCAGACTAAAGAATGACATGCACAATGAACATGATCTTTTTTTGACCATGGAGAACCATCTCGACCACGCACCCTTTGAACTCGTGGTTACGACACAAACTTTAAATGCACTCAATTAATCACAAACCTCATGCATTAGGTATCTCTTGCAAGAATCCAACTTGGGACCTCAAGCTAGTAACCTTTGAGGTCTTCCCATACTAAATGCTATTACGGGAAGAACACGGTCTTTATCACCTAGTCTTTTTGTCTTCTCTGTATTTAAATGCTTCTAATTATCTTGAAGTTGACATTGCCAAGTGGCAAGAACTAAGAAATGGCTGATAAATTTTAGGAGACCACACTTAACCTATTACTTCTCTTGATTACTTCACACTAGACATTGGGATCAAATTTTAGCTATTTTCTTAGAGCAGTGAATCTCCGAGGAAATTATTCATTCTAGCTGTCAATATAAAGCAGATCTAACTTCTTAAGACCTAACACTGGTAGTTCACAACATTACCCTAACTTTGATGTCAACTGCATTCAACCAAGAGGTATTAACCTCTTCCAAGCAGCTCCAATCTTTGGGGCCATCATTCCTCAAAGATTTGTATGCAATTCATCAAAAGAATATCACGCCTGTTAGCTCTTTTTTGGACCAATCAGGAAATTATATATGCACCATTCAACAAACAGAAAATGTAAGAATTCAATACATATCAGACTACCAAGTTGAATAGTATCTAAGTATTAAAGTGTCCCACGATGATAAAGTAAATATTTAAAAAAGGAGCACATACAATAGCTAAGAATGTAATTTGACTGATTTAACACACCAGAAGTTTTGCGGGCTATGTCGAGTAGCTAAAATCACCACGACTAGCTCAAAATCCGATCCTGGCTCTTCCACATCTTTTCCACTAGTACAGTAAACTGAAGAAACGCCTTTTGGATAAGCTTCACCAACATATTTGACAGTTTCTGCATCCAACGCACATCTGCCCAGCAGTTCATGGAAAGGAATATGATATCAGGGTAGCAACATGCACCACTTTTGACCAACAATTACAAAAACACAACATGCAACACTGCCAATCACAGTCCACCAAGCTAACCAATCAACCAGCTCTTAGAGGTAGGCAGAAATAGGAACTGATGCTTGCTTCTTTGTTTTTTCGATTTTTTTCTTCCTCTTTTCCCCTTTTTTTTTTTGTTTTGTTTGTTTGTTTTTTTTTTTTTTTTTGGGGGGGGGGGGGGAGGGTGCTT
>CM042191.1:15242063-15288964 GCA_023539305.1 Ilex asprella
AGGGTGCTTCTTACTCCATTGATTTCTCAGGAGATATGACTATATGAGATATGGGAAAAGTTGAATCTCAATCACCATAATGCATCAAACACGCAGGCGGTCAAAGACCTTGCATTTGCATGGCTTACTGGTGTGAGTGTCCATCGCAGCATCTTTGTGCCTATGACTAATCTTCTACCACTAATGGAGAGCAGTGATGATGATTATAGCAATAATATTTAGCAAAACTGACTCACTACAGTTGTTGCATAACTTGCAGATATAGAGGATGGAAGGAAACCTGTCTAGTCAGACAGCAACAATTTGATGCCCAACAACTCAAATATCTTAATCACACCATGATATAGCATCTCCGCCGAGTAAGGTGACTTAACTAATCATTACTCATTACACCATTTAGTCTTCATTATTTAAGGGTGCTAGGAGGGGCAGACCTAATGTTTGGCACTATTTGCACAAAGTGACAGCTCTCAAATTTGAACCTACAAGCTCAAGGTTGTTAGCCCGCCACTTTTGCCATTGCACTCTAATATGTGAGGTACTTCAACTATGATATGGAGGACACTTCCCCCCATCAGTAATTTGCAGCTTAGATACTTGCCACTATAGCATCAGTGCCCACCTATGTCTGAGATGTCAACCTGCCTACTGACAAAGGAGGTGTGCCTTTATTTACTTTCAGTTTCTTACATGTTAACAGAAAAAATTCAATCTCCTCCATGTTTTCGATTGAATATAAAGGTTTGGGTGGTGGGTGGTGGTGAACGGGATGTTGTTCATTGGAATTGTGCTTTCTTTACAATAATGTGGATCATTCGGATGGAACGAGAATTTTTGAAGATAAAGAAGATGTGAAGGAAGGGATATGAGATCAAATTTATTTCCTTGCATCTTTTTGGTTCTCCGTTACAAAGGAGTTTGAAAGTATCCCCTTCTTTTGGGTATTACCTCAAGTTGGATGACATCATGTGGGAGATAATTTATCTCTTGATGGCTGTTTTGTTTTTGTTCTATGCTCTTTATATGTATGTATGAGGATTGGACTGCTTGTTCACCCTTGCTTGCACTTTTTTTAGTTCTTATCAATGAAAAGTTTGGTTCTTATCAAAAAAAAAAAATGTCAACAAAATCAAGAAATCATGCTCCGCAGTCGAAACGTACCATGAAGTTATTATTTTCTACTTCATTTTACTTGTTATTTTCCTCCACAAACTTGGCAGCAATACATAAGCAATGCCTCTCAATATTTATTTTTTTTTATAAGAAACAAAATTTCATTAATAATTGAAGATACTAATTTCCGAGCAAAGGTGGACAAAAAGTCCATCCCTATTACAATGGTAACAAAAATTCAAAACCATCATCTATAAGATGGCATCCAACTCGATGTAATACAAAACAAGAGGGATATCCTCAAAATCCTAGCACTGGAGCCCAAAAAAAGAGGTTAGGAAAAAGGCCCAATCCCACAAACCTTCCACAACTTCCTCTTTGTCTTCAAAAAATCTCGCATTTCTTTCCAACCAAATGAACCAAACAATTACAAAGACTACACAGAGCCAAAGAGTAACCCCTTTCCACTCCCACCCAAACCTTTGTACCCTATAGAGAACATAGATAAGATAGATTCTTGGGCCACCAAACAAAGCCCAACCAACACAAATAATTTATTTCATAAATATAATGTGATGGGACAATGGAACAACAAATGGTCCACACTTTCACAACTTGCTCTACACATAACGCACCATTGTGGACGTAGGTTAGTATGAGACTTCTGTGTTTGGAGCATGTCATAAGTATTGATCTTACTATGAGCAATCACTCATCCACAAACTTGCACTTTCAAGGGCACTTTAGCCTTCCAAATCTTCAATGTCGGGTGAAAAATAGAAATTGAAGGGTCATCAATCAAAGATTCAAAGTATCACTTACATGAGAAGGAACCCAATGGGTCATTTTGTCTAAAGAATCATTATTCAAAGTAATTGAATTAAGAAATGAGAGCAATATCTCCCCATATAAATGTTTATGCTCTGAAACAATGTTTTGAAAAGCGTGCCTAGGCGCTCGCCTAGGCGAGAGGCGAGGCGAGGCGAAGATATCTCGCCAGGAGGACCCCAGGCGAAGCGAACATCAGAGAAGCGAGAAAGCGATCGCCTTGCGCTTAAGCGGAAGGTGAAAAAGCAAGAAAGCGATTGCTTTTTGTAGGCGAGGCGAAGTGGATCTAATTTTTAATTTGGAGCGTTGATTGGGCAATTGAAAAAAAAAATTATAAGATAGTAATACACAGATTTTTATTCCCTTATCCCATAAATACTACCCCAAACCCTAAAATTAATCTGCTTATCGATCGCTGGACTCGATCGACACAAACCTTCGATCGAAGGTATCACTGGACACAAAAGGATCGCAGGTCGCTGGACTCGATCGACACAAACCTTCGATCGACACAGAAGGATCGCAGATCGCTGGAGTCGCTGGACTCGATCTAAGGTATCGCTGCTCCTTCCTCGATCGACAGAAACCTTCGCCTCAAACGATCGACAGAGACACGTGCCTCGCTGCACAGGTCAGTCTCTTCTCTTCTATTTTTCTTTGTTTCTTCTCTTCTTCTCTCTTCGCCTCAAACGATCTATTCTTTTTTTTCTGATTCTGAATCTGCTTCAATGCTTCTTCTTTTTTTTTCTTCTAATTCTATTAACCACATATGTATCTGAATCAATTTTCTGATTGTGATTGTGCTACGGTTTTGCTGGGATTCAAAACACAGTGTTTTGCTGGGATGTAGCCCATTTGCAATTTTTTGATTGTGTTGATTGTGCCGCGGTTTTGCTGATTGTGTTGACTACTGATTATGCTATTATCTGATTCTGCTCCCCCTTTTTTTTATTAATTCTGCTGCTGTCTAATTCTACTTATAGGAATTCTGCTCCTTTTTTTTTTGTTTCTGATTGTGTTGAAGTTGTTCTATTTTGCAGTCTGAAATGTGATTCACAGATTCAGTACATGTGTATAAGCCTACGAATTTACATAAAAATAGATTTAACAAAATTGATTGATATACTTTAACAAAAACAATATACTTTAAAAATATTAGGATTTGGGATATTATTAGTGTTTGTTTGAATTTAAATGTTTAAGGTATGATTGTTATTAAGATTTGAAATATTATTAGTGTTTGTTTTAATTTAAATGTTTATGGTTTTGCTTGCATTTAAATATTTAGCATATATAAAATTAGAACTTAGATGTTTAGAAGTAATTAAACTAAAATGTTTATTTTTTTTTAAACCGTTTGCTTCGCTTGGTAAAGCGTGTCGCTTCTCTTCTCGCTTCTCGCTTCTCGCCTAGGCGTTAGGAGCCTCGGTCACTTCGGTTCGCTTTACGCCTTTAATAACACTGCTCTGAAAACATGCCTAGCCTCCTTAGTTATGAAGTCCCACATAGCAAGAGATCAGATAAGAATAAAATTGTCATTTTCGCTTTTTTACAATATTCATTAGAAGACGAGAATCCAAATTCTATCAACCATGCCCTGACTTTTATCCTTAATTCCTTATAAAAGAGAGAGGCCCTTTGTTGAGGATATATTAGGATACTATCTACCTAAACGACAAATATATGTTGGGAAATTGAGACAACCATGTCTTCCCAAGTACTTCATATTACAAGGATAGCTGGGATTGGTAACAAAACTTCAAACAGGTTCAGAAAATGAACAAGATTATCCATTTGCAAAGAGAAAACACCTGTAGGCATCAAATAAGAATTAAACCCCGAGTCCTAGTCAAATATATTTTAGCTGAATGCCTTGTGCCCAGGTGATCTTAACAAAGTGCTTCAAGAATACACAAAATATAGATACTGAGAGGATGTACCTGTATTCCTCAACATATGATGATGGAAGTTCTTCATCACTTGCTGGTCTCACTTCTGTACAAACCTGAAGCAATTTACCAAGTCATCATGTAAATATGGGTGAGCAAACCGGATAGCATATTTTTAATTACTCAAAGTACAAACACATATATTAAGAGCTTTGGCAAAGTTGATTCAGAATGAATATCAATGAAGCTTTGTGGACATCTATAGCTATTTCAGTAACTGAAGGGATTGCTAGAAAAAGATCAGAACTGAAAACTAGAACAATAATAGCCCAAAAGAATAAACTTGATTTCAGGTCCCTTTGTTCATGAAGCTCGCATTCCCACATAAGTTCTGCAGTAGACTTAAAGCATGTCCCCCAACTCTTTGGCTTCAATAATATGAATCTAGTCTCACAACTTTGTGTAGAACCATATCTTCAGCCAGAAGATACTAGGTTCTTACTACCTTAAACTAGGATAGTTGTTGTTTTGCCCTCCCTTTAATATTTTCCTCTATGTAGACTAGGTCACTCATATTCACGAATGTAAATCCCTTGTTATTTTAATTTACTTGCGTCTCCTGTGTTTCTTGCAACTATAATTACATTACCAATCTTATATCCTTTGACAATACACCTATTGTTTCTAAGACCCACCAAATTATATCTTTAAGCCTGTTAGATTATATATTTGTAATTGGCTAATTTGTGGAATCCATTATAAATCTCAACATATTCCATGGTCATGATACTACACCGATGAAAATACAAAAGCATGATTGAAGGGAGGTAATCAAGCGTCAAAACAACATCAAAAGCACTAGATATGCACCTTCATGTTTAGGACAAAGTAATGACCTAGAGACCTAAAATGATCCATTGGTTTAATAGATTTAGAAAGATTAGTGTTAAAATGGAATCGGTAATAATCCGTGTATAGATCCTAGGTGATTTTCATAGAAAAAAATTTCCAAACCGTTTTGTATTTTGAAAACATAGATAGAGCCATTATCGGACCTCTTGAGCAACGCCCTTTAGGGTTCAAGAGGACAATTTTTTTGGTCGATTTTAAGGTTAAAAAACCAGTACATGCCGCCTTATACTTGTTAGCCCTTTAGGGTTCAATGGAAAAAGGCCAAATGGAGGAGGAGCAAAGACCACCCTCGAGGCCACTCAGAGGTCGCTCGAGCCTCGAACAATCTGCTCTTCCTAGGTCGATTTGAAATTTGTTTTTCATTCTCGAGACCAGCAAGTGATTGGCTATCAAGTTGAAGACCCAAAAGTGTAATCAAAGGAAGGAGATCAAGTATCAAAACAACATCATTTAAACTTCGTATGCAACTTCATGCTTAGGGCAAAAGTAATCACCTAAACACCTAAGATGAACTTATAGTTAATTTTACTTAGAATGATTAGGATTAAATAGAATTAGAAACAATTCGTGTATGGATTCTATATGTTTTGAAATGAAAAAGATTTTCTAAGTCATTTAGTGTTTTGAAAACATAATTTGAGTCATTAGTAAACTCCTCTTGAGCAAGAGAACAAGTTTTTTTTACTAAATTTTAAGCTTAAAAAACTAGTAGACACCACCCTATACTCCCCAGCCTTCACTAGTGCGGTTTTTCACTTAGGAAAGAAAATGAGAAAAGGCCATGGAGGGAGAACACAACTCAGTCCATAAGCTCGAACGAGTGGTCCCTTGACCTCACTCGAGCGGTCTCATGGTCGCTCGAGCAGTCTGCTATACCAATCAGTATTGGAACCTTGCTTTCATTCCAGTTATAACTGTCCTCCCACCGATCGAGTGGTCGTTCGCGAATCTGAATTTTCTTGTTGACCAAGACTATCCTTATTTTGGACCCATAGATAAGAAGATCCTTCCTCACAGCTAGGTTAAACGTCTTGTGAGATTTGTAAGGGAGAAAAACTATTTTCTTCATTCAGAGCTTCCACCACTAACCTAGATCGCTAAAATCCAAGGCTACCACTAGAGATTCTACCCAACCTCACAAATTAGAGTTGAAAATCTTGATAGTTTGAAAAATTCATTGGTGTGTGCATAACGGAAATCGTTGGCGTGCCTATGATTGCTGGAGGCCTAGATGAACCATGCGACGGAGAGTCTAAGTGAAGCTATACAAGACGTCAAACAAAGAGCTTCAGCAGAGAAACATAAAAAGGAAATGAACATTTAGTCATGGTATGGCTGAGGTATAAGACTCAATTACTTGTATGTTGACTTTATGAGTTGTGAATTAGGTTTTGGTGAACCCCAAGTGGTTCCTATAGTTTTTGTCAAGGAAAGTTTTACATGTCAACAAATCGCTTGTGTTCATATTATTTATTTACATTTGCACTTTTGATTGTTTACATACACACGCACTATGTGTTTGTATGAATGATTGATTCACATCGTTTCATCCATAGTTGCGTTTTGGGTTTGAATTTTGGGATCGATGTGAGATTGACTGTTCGAGTAAATTAATTGAAAATTAATTAACATCAATCATCATGGTTAAGTTGGGTTGTGATGACTAAAAAATTCTCATCATTAATTAATATATCTAATAAAGAAATGGTAACTGAGGTCGAACTAGGTTTTAATCAGTAATCAATTAAGCTAAAATTTAAAATTTATTCACCCCCATCTAAGTAGTGTCGTGCACTCCACGTGTATAATCGTGAGAGAAGATCCTCATAGTTTCTCTCCCTCTAGGAATAACAATTAGTATCATAGCGTGGTTGTCCTGAGCTGCAAATACTTCAAGGCTAGCAATGTAGAGTCTTCAAGGTTGAAAGGAAGTAAACCTACTACTCCCAAGGAGAGAAGAAAGAAAGGGGGAAGAAACTCTCGACACGAGGTTGAGAGAAAAAGGTAAGACTTCCAATGCTTTGTGTGTCAAGGATTTGGACACATTACTTCGGAATGCCCAACTCAGTTAAAGAAAGATTTGTCCAAAGAAAAGAGGAAAACTATGAAGGCCAACTGAAGCAACAGTGAAAGTGAGTCCATGTCGAGTGATGACTCCTCTTCTCAAGTTGATGAAGAGAATTTCATGGCCTTTATAGGTTCATTCTCCTCTCCCCTAGAGAAACTTCAACTAGCAATGTTGAAGCAAGTCCTACCACAAAAGTAGAAGACTTGGAAGAGGGAATCCCCATATATGTGAAGGATGAAGAGTGTGTTGAGATATACGTGATGCATATGACCAATTGTACGTATAATTCCCCAAAAAACAAGAAAAAGTGCTTAACTTAAGTGGTCGAGTCAACTCGAGTGAAGAAGATAAAAAAACACTTCATGTGAAATTGATTAAGTCCAAAACTCAAATCTGTGGCTTGAGGAAGAGAAAAAGTCTCTCCTCAATCAAGTGAGCTTCCTAGAGAGAGAGAGTGTGATGGAATCCATAAGATGCTCAAGGAAACGCAAATTCAAAGATGTGAAAGACAATTGACCTTCCATCAAGGCAAAGTTCCATATAAAATCTTGCGTTATTGTATTTTGAGTCTTATTTTAAATTAGTTTGAGTCAATTTGCTGGTATTAGTATTTTATATGTCCTTTTAATAGTTTATAAACTCAGGGCATTTTGTAATTTCTAGAATGGGTCAAAATCCAACCCGCGGATCATCTTTTGGTTTAAACTCTATTATTGGACATGCTAGAATTTAAAATGCTAGTTCTAGTTTGTTTTAGTTTACTAATTTTTAGTGATAGAGAGCTTTTAGGGTCCTAGAGACTTCGGAATCCTAACTTTTTAGGATTAGGAGTACTTAGAACTCTATATATAATTAGTGATATTTTTAATAAAAGATATAAAGACATTTTAGAAATTTAAGCAATTATATCTTTCTCGAGTTATGTGATGCAATTCTCACCCATAGGTGTGATACCTAAAGAACCATAAGAGTGATTCCTAGCCAATATTACTATTCATGTCACTGTTCATAGCCTAATTACTGTTTAAGGGTACTGTTCACACCCCTAAATAGCCCCAATTTTGATTTCGCATAACTGTCCTACATCAATTTTGCTATCACGCCAAAAAATCCTATGTTATGTGGCTTAAATATTGACATATGAGGATGGAGATTCAAGATTTTGATGGAAGGAATGTATTACAATATTCTCTGGTTGGCTTACTTTTATTGAGGAATACTTTACCAAGTATATTTTTTTGGATAAGTGAAGAATATGGTTTGCCGAGATGAAACTTGTAGGCATGACAAAAAATTGGTGGTTTGGTGTTGAAAGAGATTTAAGAACATTAGGATTGTCATCAATCAACACATGGCAACAGATGAAAGCTGAGTTTCAATATAAGTATATGCCCTCAAACTATCGTAACAAGTTGTGCAAACAACTTATTAATCTACAACACAGTAACCTGTCTGACATGGAGTATATTCAAAGAATTGAAGACCTAATGTTGAAAAATCGTATTGCATCATAGAAGACCCTTGTGAAACAATTGCTAGATTCAAGACTAACTTAAGAGCAAATATTAAGGTAGAATTACTTGGGGCAGCTACTATACAGTATAGCAGGCATTCCAAGAGGCACTTGGTCCAGAGATATACTTAAATTTCCTTCACCAACCAAGTATATCAAGGGTTTCTTCTTCCAATAGGGCTAAAACTCAAAGTTTTTTGAGTCCTAATGTGCAGTCAAAGAAGGGTCATCAAAAGCAATCCAAAGCAACAAGTGATCCAATAATTCAGGTGGAGGAGATCCTGCAGATGAGTCTATACAATCTCAAGTCAGTTAACTAATTATGTGTTCAAAGACCAATGAAAAAAGTAGGTATTCTGAAAATAATTATATCGTGAAGCCTAAGAATATTGAAAAGACAACTGACATTGAATCAAAGTTGCCTTTACACATGACTAAGTTTCTTGCTAAGTGCTCCGAAATAGTACCAAAAGAGTTGCCTAATGAAATTGCTTACATTGATGGCATTCATTGACAACAACGTCTCAAGGGCTTGATTTGTTTGCATCTTCCAAGAGTTTAAGTCAACATAAAAATCAACCCATGCTATCATACTCTTAACAACAATCAAGAGAAGTTCAAGGTTGTAACAAAAGAATATATCACCATAAACAAGGGGAAGGCTTTAATTGAATGGCACGCTACAAATCATACTATGCAATGTCAATTCAATAATGTTCTTTCTATTCACTTTGCTCCACCGAATTGGAAGATCAATCTCTAAATTTTTTCTTTATTTCCTCAGTTCATAAAGAAAAGAAAGATACAAGTTCAAAACTTGTGGACTCTCATATTGCAGCAGTGTAAAACTCGAGGTCGAGTTTTCTCCAATGAAGAGAGAATGATGCAATTCATAAGATGCTCAAGCAAATGCAAATTCGAAGATATGAAAGACGATAGAATTGACTTTCCGTCAAGACAAAGATCCATATGAAACCTTGCATTATTGTATTTTGAGTCTTATTTTAAGTTAATTTGAGTCAATTTGCTATTATTAACATTTTATATGTCCTTTTAATAGTTTTTAGACTCAAAAGATATTTTTATAATTTCCAAAATTTCTAGAATGGGTCATAGTCTTCTGGGTTAAACTTTAGTATTGAATATGCTAGAATTTAGAGTTCTAGTTCTAATTTGTTTTATTTTTCTAATTTTTACTGATACAGAATTTTTAGAGTCCTAGAGATTTTGAAATCCTAATCTTTTAAGATTGGGAATACTTACAACTCTATATATCGTTAGTGATATTTTTAATAAAAGATAAAGAGAGATATTTCAGAAATTTTACCAATTAAATGTTTGTTGAATTATGTGAATGCAATTCTAACCCTTGGGTGTGATGCATAAGGAACCCTACTAGTGATTCCTAGTCAATATTACTATTTACGTCCCGATTCACAGTTCACAGCCCTAAATAGCCCCAATTTTGATTTCGCATAGCTGTCTGCCATCAAAGTGCCATGATCTTATTAAATCAAAGAAGAATCTTGAGCCTAAATGTGCTAAACTTGATAAAGATCTTCATGAATCAAATGAACTCCCTAAAAGACTTCCCCAAAGCAATAAAAATTTTGATAGAATGTTATTTATGGAAAAAAGTGCGCGTGACAAGTGTGGTCTATGCTACACACATGAATACACCACCAACACTTCTTCTAAGAACGTATTTGGGAAGGGTAACACTAACCTATCACCCCCACAAAAAAACACAAGTCCTAAAATAGCTAAAAATAGTAAGGGTAGGCACTCAAAGAAGGATGTTATTAAGGAGACCCAAACCAACCATGATATGTGTCATATTTGTGGAGAACAAGGTCATCATAGCAGACATTGTATGAAAAATAGAGATGTCTTAAATAAGAAACTCATACATCTAGCTAACCGATCTAAGGCTTTAACAACCAAGTGTTGAATTTTTCCAAACTTTTAGAGAGGTCTAGTGAGTCCAAGCATAATCATGCATCATCATCAAATGGACCCCATGCTATAGTATCCAAAGCTCCTTCAACCCCCAAGGTCAAAATTTATCTACACATATCCGGAGATAAGAGAATTAGTGCTCCATCCATTCCCCAACCTAACCTGAATTTTATGAAGGGAAAGCAAGTATGGATGCCTAAAGAGGACTCTGACAAACTCACCATCTCAACAAAGTTGGAAGCCCCGAATGCTAACAAATGGCTTCTAAGAAGTAAGAGAGGTGAGAGTATGGACCTAGGTGCTCATTAATATCATGCATCAAACATCCTAGGGTTATACGATGTATATATATATTTTTTGTTCTTTGTTAATTTGTTTTTCTATATGAAAATCCAAAAACAACAAAAATTTGATAAATCCAAAAACAAAAGAAATTACAAAATCCAAAAAGAATTTTGATCTCAAGTTTGACATTCATTTTTAAGATTTATGTTAAATACTTTGCTTGTCTTTCCTTTGTTTTAGTGCATGTCAATGCATATTTTTCTTGTACATGTTAATTGAAAATTTAAAAACATTGAAAAAGAAAAAGTCATAAAGATTTTATTTTGTTTATGTTAGAGTTCTTATCTTTTATGTTTTATATTTATATAGAGTAATATTGTAATTACCCAAGATAGGGTTCAATATAAATAAGAGAGTGTAGGACAACACTGCTCACACACATAGTATTCTCTCATTCTCTCTTCTTCTCCTTTTCTCCTAACATAATATTGTACTCTTTAATTTTTAAATTGGTATCAGTGCAGCGATTCAAGGTTTTTTTTAACTGATGAATAGTGGCATGTGAACAGTGTTGCGTGAACAGTAATTTCACAAACATTGACTGATGAACAGTAACTAAGCGGACAATGATTCTAGCCCTTGCAAGTATTTTTTATGCTTGAATCCCTACCACAAAGGTGTAACTAGAGTATTGAATGCAGGACGTTCGGCATCTCAGACACATGTTACAGGTTTTATTGATACAAACGAGCCTAAGACACAGGGAGGAGGTGGTGGAGTTTGTTGCAGCTATTTAAGCTGTTCTTTAGAGAGCTTTGAGAATAATCCTATATACCTAAGACCAAAAGGCCAACCATCTAATTCCTCTATTCAACATCACACATTGAAGAAGATCTTAGTTAGGGTAAACCAAAACTCATTGAAGAAGTGTAAATTCCAAGAGTCTTAGGTGTGAAGCCTTAAAGATTGATTGAGGCTTAAAGAATCCATTGCGGTAGAGAATCTAAGTGAAGCTACCCATAACGTTGAATACAAAGTTTCGACGGAGATATATTTTGAAGGAAATGAGTGTCTAGCCATGTGGATTGGTTGAGGTATAAGACTCGAATATTTGTAGATCGACTTTGGATTTAATGGATTAGATTTTGGTGAACCAAGAAGGTTTCTTGTGATTTTTTCCGAGAAGAGTGTTCGCGTTAACAATTGCTTATGTCTCTTTATTGCTTTATTTGCTTATACACTAAAAATTGATGCACACGCAAACACCATGGGTTTGATGAATTGATTGTTTATCTTTTAAGTCATTAAATAGGGGTTTTGGTGAGCGGAGCTTTGGTTGGGGATTTACGTCTTTGTGAAATTGATTTTTCAATTGACAAATTCATACATCAATTCACATGACGGGTTTAGGTTGTTCATGTTAAAAGGGATTCTCACTTCAATTGCCATATCATTGTGAGAAAAAGTAATTGTGGACGAATCGAGTTAAAATTGGCGTTTGTTTAAAATGCACTAACTCACCCTGTTAACGGCAAGATTAAAACCTCAACTCTTCTTCTTCGATAACTCCACTCCCCGTTTCTTCTCTAATCTAAAAGACCACAACCCCCCCCCCAAAAAAAATAAACCAAATAAATAATAAAAAAAAATCAAACTTACAAAGTCATGCCACCACTGATTTACAGTTACACCAAAAAACAATAACAGTAAGCAGGCAAGTGCACAGCAAGACCATTATTATTTCAATCATCACCGTCCATCACTTTAATCTCCATCCCCAAATTCAACAACCCATCACTTCCATCTCCACCCCCAATTTAACAATCCATCCATCACAGATTTGACAACCAATGAATTGAAAAAAAAAAGAAGAAATCGGGAGACATGAGAAAATGGGAGATACAGCAAAGAATCCCAAAACTGGGACATACCGCAATTCAAATCAACACTCACTCTTATCACTGTGATTCAAATTGTCCCACTTTTTTTTCTTTCGGTTAAAACTGATGTCAGTTGCACTTCATGTTGATTTTCAAAACATCAGAAGAAAGAAGATTCTTTAGACAATAGAGGCAACTTTGGTTAGCAAAAAACAGGAAAAAAACAAAAATGACTAGCTATTGCGGGGATGATCAATGGGATTCTCGTTGCACTCCCTACAACATCACCGATCACAATCTCAAAAAACCAAAGCCTAATAACTCATCGCCATAGTATACCACCACCAAAATAACATAGTCCAAAAATCACAAACAAAAAATAAAAACTGGAACAAAATCAGTTCAAAATGGTCGTTGATAGAAAGAGAAAGGACGTGATCATGAGTGGTCGTGGTAATTGAAAGTCGTGGTGGGTGATAGTGGTTGTTGATCGGAGAGAGACAAAAGGAGAAGTGGGTGATCGTCCATGGTCGTGCCTATCAAAAGTATGAGGTGGATGGTGGTGGTTACGGTTGTTGACGAGAGAGAAGAGATCTATGGAAAGGGGTGGAGAGTGAGAGAAAGACGAGACTATGGGGTAGAAAATTTGGTAAAAGAAAGAAGGCAGAGGGAGGTGAGGGTGTTTTGGTCTTTTTAAATTGCCTTTTTCATGCCCATTCTCTCAGATGACACGTCATTTGGTCAGTTAGATTGAATAGAAAATGTAATGGTGTGTTTTATTCCAACAAACACAGAGGGGTTATGTGTTTTTTTAATATTTTGGGAGGTGATGTGCAATTGGAGTTAACCACGAGGGGAAAAAATAAAATTTCCCCTATTCTTAATAATTATTATCCACCATTGACCTATTATTTAATTACAAATGAACAAAAAAAAACTAGTTTGCCCTAATTTATCATATTCCCCCAACGATCCCAAATAACTTTTGTGTATACTTCTCAAATAACTCTTCAAACTTTCTTTAACTCCTCAAGTCCTCATCTTTCACAAAAACCCTTAACCTTCATTCTTAATGCACTTAGCTACCAACAATCTATAGTCTCATCTCTCTTGGCTAGCAAGCTTGATATCACACGGCTTTTGTTTAATTGTTCTGATCTTGTCAACAAATTTCATTAACTGAGGCACAACATCATCTATATCACTTCATTCCCTTAGTCCAAATTCGATTTGGTCCCAAGGCATTTCCTTATATATTTATTCTAAATTATACTTATCCACCGACAATCTTTGATTTAATTATGAAAGAGCAAAAAGCAAACTAGCTTTTCCTAATTTTTATCATATTCTTCTAAAGATCCCAAATAACTTTTGTCTACTACTTCTCAAAGTAATTCTTCAGACTTTCTTTAGTTCCTCATCTTTGACCAAACCCTTAAATCTTCACTCTTAATGCACGTAACTACCAAAAATCTAGTCTCATATACCTAGGATCTCTTACTGCTACTTCAACTTTTTCCACATTCCAGTTGACACTGCATTATGTTATTCCTCAAATATCATGTTACCATCTCATCTCAAAACAATTGTTACTCATCCTTATTTCATGATTAGTTTCTAATCTCCTCCCGTTTTCTTTACTGTTCTCTAATGCAGTAAGTAGAATCCATCAACCTATTTCACAATGTCAACCTCCCTATCTAAGTAACCTTGATTTCTTGTGCATAAATCAGTCTACTCTCCATTCAGAAAAATATCCAGTTTGAACCCATCCTAGCTACAAACACCTTGTTACTGGAAGGTGAGGCTCTGCCCTTCCCCTAGAATCCACTTCGGGTCGGAGGAACAGCTAGTCCAACTTCTTAAGAGCCGAGAAATTGAACAACAAACATTTGATTGAATTCTTTGCCTCACCCAGAGATGAGAGAGAAAGTCGATTTGACTCGAATCCTCGAACTAATCTTTAATTTTACACTAGTTAATGATGTGATGCGAGAAATTTTTCTTTTTTCATTTTTTCATTGTGTTTTTTAAACTGAAGTTTGTTACATTTAATCTTCCTAGACACCATAAAACAAGAGCCTCGAGCACTACGCTACCTTTATCATCAGGCTAATGCCAAAAGCTAACAGGATAGTAGTACAAAGAATTGATTCTGCAAAGAAAAAGCTTGATAATAATGTATTTTAGATTGGCGCGATACCTACGTAAATGGATTCCAATATCTAGATTATTATCTTTCCCCTCATTTTTAGGGATTGATTTAAAATATAATATTTAGAGAAATGTAGTTACAAAGTACAAATTACATAAACCCAAAATTTAGAATGTGCCTTGAAGATTTGTCTCATCTCCCATGATGACAAAATATTTCCCTTGACAAATTCTACCAGACTAAGGCCAATAAGAAGGAAATACCTGACGTCTAATTTAGGATATCACTTTAAGAGAGCAAAGAGATGAAACCAAAACCAAACTCATTTAGCTGACTGCAAGTAGTTTGAAACTAAGGCTCTTTCATGTTTTTTTTTTTTTTTTTATCAAGAGGCTCTTTTATGTTGAATTTATCTGAATTTCACCTCAAACAGCATAACAATCAAAAACTGCGCCAGATATCTTTATTTCCGAACCGTAAGAGTGCAATAGCCTATAAACTTAAGAAAACACATAACTTACTTGCTTCACATGGTCCAGTATAGCAACTTGGGCTGTCCGGGGATCAAGATAATCATTCTTATCAATCTCGCTAAATGATGTTACCAATACCTGCAAATGCGATATAAGAGAGAGATTTTTTTTTTTTTTTTGGGGGGGGGGCCATTTTTTAGCAGAACAAAAGTTACAGCGTCGTATAACAAATTTTCAATTTGAAAATTGCAAAAATATGTTGTTCATCAGAACCTATAACATTAGTTACCAAAAATATGATTACAATAAGTCAAATACACATCAATCAGAACTTCAAAAAAGATGAATCAGACCCCAAATTTGATAAAATCTACTAGAAAATAAGATAAATATATCAAAAGAAAAATAAGAATCAGAAAGTTGGTGCACAGTCAAAAAAATGATCAACTATAAGACTCACATCACCGCTTCTGTCCGGCAATTGGAGGCATATCATGTGAGCTTTGTTATACAGAGGAAACGCCTCCGAAGCAGCCATTCTATACACATTCTCGTCACTGAGAACCGATCTTAGGTCTGCAATCACCAAATTAAAAGGGCATCAACTGACCGAATCCAAAGAAAGGCCAGTGAAAACAAAAATTATATGCAATTTCTGCAACAACGGAGGGACAAAATGACAAATTCAAAGCATCTACAGATACGAGTGAACTTCCAGTGCGACCTTTGGCGACGTATTGAATTTCGCCGGGAGGGGAGTTGAGGAGGAACCATTTGGCAATGTCTATCTTCTGCTTCTGACTCAGGTCTGTTTCTTCGTCCGCCATTGATGTAGACAACAGAGATCCCAAAAAATCGGCCCAAAACTTCTGATTCTCCTTTTTTATACTTGTTATCTAATGGGGTTAGTTACAAAACAAAACTGTGTACTTTGGGAAAAAATATTCATTATAATGGTGATACCAGATGATATGATATCACTAATTAATAATAATAAAATAAATAAACACATAGATCCCACAAAAATTAATCACTAACATGTCATATAAACAAATAATTTCTCACCCTCCTGCCATGTAAATCCAAGTGGGATTCATATTTTCTATTTAGGGTTTTATTATTGATTAGTGGTACCATGTCATCAATTGTGATATGATACCACCGTTATATTTAATATTTACTCGTACTTTGGGCATATCCAGCGGTACTCAAACTCACACTTAAATTTGGATATTAAATTAAGTAAAAATTTATTTTGGTATAATAAAATGAATTCAAATATTTTAAAACAATTCTCATATTATCCCAAAATAAAATTCTTTAAATTTTTTTTTCAAATATCACAAAATCTATCAATTGAAGTCGATTAATGCGGTATCTTCTGAAGTCGAACGGATAAAGAGGTTTTGGCAGGGATGGATAGGCACAGGGCTAGAGAGAAAAATAGGGTTATGTTTTTTGTTCAAAAAATTTGAGTAAAAGATTCTCTCGATTTGAGTTAAGAAAAGGATTTCTGTTTTTTTGATATAAGTTGGTAAAATTGTAAGAATGTACACAAAATTAGACTTAATTGTCAAAAAACATAGAGCTCTTAATATAGTCCTTAATTGTGTCCAAGTATACAATTTGATTTTTTTTGTCCAATATATATAAAACTCATAATAAATCTTCTCCATTTTCTTAGGAATATGTTTTAAATTTTTTGAAATTTTTTGAAATTTGACAACTAAAATTAAGAAATTTTAATTATCTTATATTAGAAAGTGATGGTGTAAAACCACGGGTGTGAGCAGAAGGCGTGACGGGTGCTATTTCATATGGATCCGAGCTACAAGAGTCGTGAGAATGATCAGTGAATATGTTGGTTATCTCAGGTGTGGTGTGTGTGGCATAGTGAAAATATAGTGGTTCACCGGCTGAGGAGCTCGGCTAGTCCACCCTTCAATGGAGGCTCTTGCTCCTAGGATCTATATTCCTCTCAAAGATGTTTTTACAAGATGCTTTTGATACAAGTAGCCATCTCTCTCCTTCGATGGAGGTACAATACAATATTTATAGTGCAATTCCTATCTCTAGGGGATATTCGGCGAGATCTTTGCCATTTACTCGTGGGATTCTCCTTGATTTTAGGGGAGGATCTTGGTTGGTTGATATTTCATGCCTTGATTGTAGTTTCCTACTGCTTTGGGTGCACTTGCTATTAGCCAACTGTTCACTCCGTGTTTTCTCTATCATTTTGCCTAGGGTGAGCTCTAGGTTAGCACCCCTGAGCTCAGGACAGACTATCCGACCTCCCTCGTGGGCTGACCTCTTTGTCTGAGCTCATACTTAGAATATTTTCTTGGTATCATCAGCTGCCCCCAACCCTTGGCTCAGGTGAGCATGGGCAAGGGCTGAGCTATTTTAGACCGAGCTAAACTCGCACGTGGCAGATTTTGGCTTGTCCGCGTATGACATATCTTTGACGGTTTCAGGCAATCATGAGTCCCTCGATTCCCGCGTACGTTTCAGTTCGTGTCCCCCAGAATTTAAATGTTCAAACGGCTAATAAAACTGTTCTCTTGCTGTTCATCTTCTTCTCCCATTCTCTGATTCCTTCCCCTCTTTGCGATTTCAGATCCTTCTATGACTGTACACTTTCTGATTCCCTTCGCGAGACTGTACTTTCTGTGTTTGATTCGACTGTTCGTAGTGCTTTCTTCCCTCGATTTGGCTTTTGGGTTCTCGTTTGTTGCTTCCTCGTAGCTAGGTACGTCTTCCTCCCTCTTTTCGTCTTTACTCGTTCTGGATTCCTCAAATTCGAGGTGGTTGTTGCATTTATGGGCTTATCGGTTTTTTTTTATTTTTGGAACCGTGATTTCTGTTTGTCCCCTCTGTCTTACTTCATGACCTGGGATTCCATTGTGAAGATCCTTAGCGTCGGCAGTTACTGTGCTAGTCCCTTAGTTATTAAGGAGTGCCTGGTTAGTGTCCCTCTTCCCTATCGCTTCTATAATCTCCCTTTTTCTTGCCCTCTCATGTCTACTTCTTTCAGAGCTGCTCGATCCTCTGCGACTCCTTTAGGTGGTAGGTCTGCCGATGAGGATGTCGAATTAGGGGAAGTGGGTGAGGAGATTGACAATTTCCCAGGTGTCGATGCCCTTAACCCTGAAGTTGAAGCAGGAGAGCTTCCCTCATCGTCTGCCTCTATACCCCCCAAGCCTAGCAAAGGAAAAGGGAAGGTCAGTGGGGCTGGGCTCTCTAGTGGCTCGTCGTATCTAGGAGCTGCTCTTAAGCAAGCTGACCTCGTAGGATCCAGTAAGGTTGACCCTTCACTCCTTAGGATTTTTAGCGCTCGCTACGGTTTCCCTCTTGGTGTCCAGCCCTCGTGTCCTGAAAGTTCAACTCCTTACGTCGCCGAAGTCCACAAGAAGGTCTGCTTCTTCGAGGCTGCCTTTAAAAATAGTCTTCGTTTTCCTCTGCACCCTTTCCTGAAAGTTGTTCTTCAGTACTTTAACGTGTGCCCCTCTCAACTTTTCCCTAATTTTTGGGGTGTCTTAGTGGGCCTTTTGGTCCTCTTTAAGGATTTAAAACTCGGGGTTCCTTCTCTCCCTCTATTCCTGGACTATTTCAATGTTAAGCTGACCTCAGCGGAAGACTTCTTATATGCTTCGAAGCAAGCCAACGCCAAACAACTTATTTCTAATATTCCTATCTCCCACAAGCATTGGAAGGAATACTTCTTCTTCGTTAGGGGCACAGGCTGGGAGTATGATCCTACTGATAGGTCGGATACCCTTGGTATCCCTAGGGCTTGGTCCTATCCCGAGAATTTGGGTGAGTTATTGCTTGAATCAATCGGGTTTTATTCTGGGAATGGCCGATTTCTGAATCTTGTTGCTATCACTCTCCAGGTACCATGCTCGAGCTCAGTAAAGAGGACGAGGAGGCGAAGCTAAAACTGTCTGAGTGTGCTCTGAAGAGATATTTTGAGCTTATCCAGTTTCAGGTCCTAGTTGCAAGGGGACTTAGCCTTCCCGAGGTGACGATTGAAGCTCCGACTCCGATCGCAGTCGTCAGACCTAAGGAAGTACTAGGTGATCTCCCCACTTTTTTGGGTTTTCAGTATCTTCCCTTCTTCTTTCCTTGATCTGATTAATTGTTGTGGTTTGGTCCTTTCAGGATCTTCTACAATAAAGCTGTCTTCAGAGAAGCTTGAAGCCAAGATTGCCAAGCTGCAAAGAAGTTGAAAAGGTAGTAAAAGGAAGGCCGAAGCCGTGTCTGGTGGCAGCCCTTCTACCCGAGCTAAGGTTCAAAAGTTGGGAGGGACTTCCTCTTCTCCAGTTTTGGTTGCGGACAGCCAAGTTTCACTCTTAGTCACTCCTCCGGGCGTAGGGGTTTCCTCTTCTTCGCAGCCACAGCTAAACCCACTTAGGCCTGATGAGCCAAGCGAAGCCTCTCCCACTCCATCTGAGGTCGAGAGGGCTTGGGAGTTCGTTTCTCAGGTCTAGTCTGAGACCATTGTGTTTAGCCCTTCTGGCAAGATCATCGAACCATCCCTGACGAAGTCTGAGGCTGACGAGGGCAAAAAAGTCAAGGGGCAGGGTCAAGGAGATTCCTTTTTTGAGAACACTGAGCTCGCTGCTGGGGCCATGGCATCCATCCTCCATGAACCTGATATTGCGAGGGCATGCTCCATGCCTCTAGAAGAGGCAATCGCCTCAGCTCTTCAGGGTGCTACCACTGTAAGTCTTTATGTTTTAATGTTCCTTCTTAGCTTCTGTTAGTCCTTGATGCTGATCTTTGCTCTTATTCTTGTTCCTTAGATGGCTCTCCATGTAAAGGGCCTGCTGGGTCGGATCCGTTCTGCGGAGGATTCAGTCAAAGCTTTGAAGGCTTATGAATTTAAGGTTGCTGAACTTTCTCTCCAGAATGAGGATCTCAAAACTCAGGTGAGTATTCTTCAAGATAAGGCAGAGAAGCAAGCCTCAGAGCTCTAGGACCTTCTAAGAGCTAAGTCCAAGGCTGAGGAGGGTGAGAAGAAGGCTCGAGATGAGCTAAGGATTTCGGAGGATGAGCTGAAACACAAAACTGAGCTCTGGTCCAAGGCCAATCAAGATGCCTATGATGCCCGCTGCTCTCTTGATACCTTGAAACAAGAGCATGAGGCTATCTGCGAGGCGAACGAGGCCCTTTATGAGGAGATTAAGGAGAAAAATGACCAGATTGCCGAGTTGGGGGATGACGTCACCACTCAATGGGCTTCTGGGTGGCTCGCTTTTCAGCGGAAAGCCTCCAAGACCTTTAAGGATTGGGACTTCAATTTTTCTGTCCCAACTGAGGAGGAGTTGGAGGAGTCTGATTCTGATGTTGAGGAAGATCCCCCGACTCTTCCTACCGATGCATCAGATCAAGAGGTGCCTATTCCTCCTGCCATACCCAGAGCTGCTTTCTTCTCCGCTGGCCTTGTGAACGAGGTTCTTGCTCAAGACCCTTTGACAGATAGGGCAGAGGTTCCTGGAACAAGTACCCCAAAAAACCCAACTACTCCTGCCTCTGGTCCCTTTACCAAAGCTGCACCCGCTTTATTACAGGATCTTCTGTCTACCCCTCCCCCAGAAGCTTAGGATTTTATAATTTCTAATTTCTGTTGAAATTAGTTGTAATTTTTATACTTGAAATATATTTTATTACTTGAACATCGAGCTATTTACTGAAGTCATGACGCAATGTCAATATTCTTGTGTATCATCTTGTTTTACTTGACATGCTCCTCTTGACTCCTTTTATATATTCCCCTGAATCTGGATTGGTGTATCCTCCTTACTTGGAGGGGTGCTGAGCTCCCCTTGAAGCAAAACTTTATAGGGTTCAAACAGTTGTTTACCTTTTTGAGTGATCGTTGGACATACTTTGCTTACTTAGTCATGCTTGAATGCTCTTGAAGATATTTAGCGTGGCCTCGATGTGTCTTTTTCGCCTGACCCTTTTGTACTCTACGAAATTTTCTCCTGTGACTATGACAGCCTTTTACGCTGAGCTCATTTCTTCTAGCCCTGTATGTGCTTAGCTCTTTCCCTTATCTTGGAGGGGGTCTATAAGTTTCTTGGGAACAAACTTACTTGGTTTGTAGGGCTTTGGGAACTTTTAGCCTAGGATTCTCTGTAGGGGCCATGTCGAAAGGTCTGGTGTGACCTCGACCTGAAGATATCCAACCTGTTTTTCCAAATCGCATGGGTCTAGAGAGTGCTTCAAGAGAAGTTCATGGCCTTCATCAAGGCTCAAAGTTGGAGGTCGCTTGACTGATCAGGACAAGAACAAACTCTGGGTACCTTCTTTTCATCTCGTCATATGTGTGAGTTAACATGGATGTAATTGTATAGATCACGTCTGTTAGCATGGCCAGGGGTCTGATGAGCCTCCTCAATGCAGGTTTTGGTTCACCCTTTGAGTAGGAGCTGTAGCTTGTTGTACTGGACCTCTTTTCTTTGTATTCTGTCTGAAGGTCCGGGAGTTTGTTCGAGCCCCTTAGTGCTGGTAGGTCAGGCCTTCCAGGTTGGATGTTTTTAATTTTTCTACCGGTTCCCAAGACGAGGTCGAAGAAGATGGTGATGAGTGAACATTGCTGCTTTGTTTTCCTTTTGGTTTTGGACCGTTTATTTAGCCTCCGTGGGCTTTAAACGTTTTGGAGGCCCTCCACGTGCCTTAGATGGAATAACCTACTTTCCCGTTTTCAAGGACGGGTAAATTCTGTGATTTCCTCTTTCTTGTCTATAACTCTTGGAGGTTTTCTTGAATCTTCTTCATCCTTTCGGCACCCTTGCTCGCGACCTCTGATGGTTGTTCCTACTTCGTCTTTGTTTGTGGATCGCTCCTCTTTCGGAGTTGAATGGGAATCTCAGTCCCGTTTCTTGGTCCCTTCTTCTCTGACCTCCTCAGATTTGGAGGGGATCAAGAAACGATTCTTTCAAGAACTGGAACTGCCTCTCCGAGTTCCTACTCCAAAAGAACCTCCTAGCTATCTTCCTCGGGGGTGAGGTTTGCCTTTTTGAGGAGGCCTTTGTCATGGGCCTTCATCTTCCCATCCATCCCTCTGTTGGGAGTATCTTGGTATATTATGGTCTGCCCCCTCCCGTTTATCTCCTCAAGGGTGGGCTATGCTCATCAGCTTCTTTTTGTTCTGGCGCCTCCAGGGCAATGACTAGTTTTCCACGATTGCTGAGTTCCTGTACTTCCATTGTCTTGAAGAAGACGATATTCCCTGCTTTAGTTGTTTTAGGTGGAGGTATTTCTCTGAACGCCAGTTTGTACTGGACATTCCTCCCTCGTCCCCTGAATGGCTTAGCCGCTTTTTCTTTGCCTCTGGGGATTATTGGAGGTCTGTTGAGGACCGTCGACGAGGGAACAGGGTCCCACATTCTTGGAGGAAGTTCAATCACATCAGTAAGGGGTTTAGCAGTCTTCTTGATTATTCTCTCTTTCCTAGCGTTCTTGTTCTGATCTTTGTCTTATTGTGTAGTTGCACCTGATCCCAATTTGCCAGAGGCAATGAGGATTGAATAGGTGAAGGAGTCTGCACCTATGCCCTTTTTAGAATTGATGACCTCTGGTAACCTTTTCCTATTTAGTGCAGTGGCAGCTTCCATTGATTTTTACTTCGACTGCAGCTCGCCAGATCTTTCTCCCTCAGAATCCGAGGAGGTCGAGGAGGTGGGTCTGTCTTCCAAAAAATGCAAGCTGTGTGACTCTCCTTCATCTCCTGATTCCTCTCTTAGTGCAATTTTTCTTTCTTTCGCTGGGGCCAGGCTTCTCAATTCACTCTCGAAGGTGGAGAAAGAGAGGGAGGATTTGAGGGAAGAAAACGCCCTTTTGAAGGAGGAAATGGCTGAATTGAAGAGACGCTTGGGGGATAACTATCAACTTTGCTTTGGGAGCTTCAGACGTTTTTTTTAAGCAACTTTGTTTTTGACAGTTATTTTTTTCCTTTGATGTAATCTGGACAAGTTTTTCTTGCCTTGGATGTTGTACGTCTACCTTCTTTTTATGGTCCACTTCAAGTGGCTGAGCTCTTTCTCTGAACTGCCTTTTTCATGGTTACCTGCCGAACTTCCCTTGATATTACTTTGCGAGTAGTGCGTGGGACCCTCCGTTCCTCCGTGGACAACTTCGCCTCTTCTGAGTTGCAGATCTCTTTGCTTATAAGCAATGAGTTTATCGTGAGCTACTGAGTTCCTTCCAAGATATGGAGCTCCTCTTTTATTTATAAACGATGAGTTCATCATGAGCTACTGGGCTCTTCCTTGATTTATAAACGTAAGTTTATCATGAGCTAACGGACTCTTCCTTGATTTATAAACGTGAGTTTATCATGAGCTACTGGGCTCTTACTTTATTTCAGAGAATCATACTTGTTTCATATCTTGGCTGAATCAAAAATTTATCACTTTATTAGAAACAATTCTATTACAGGAAGCACTTGCTGAAAATTTTTTTTGAGGTGTTTCGCGTTCCAGGAATGAGGTAAGACTTTTCCCTCTTCGGTCTGCAGCTCATAATTTCCAGGTCTTATCACCCTGGAGATAATGAAGGGATCTTCCCAATTCGAACTTAATTTTCCATGAGAGGGGTCCTTTCTTGCTAACAGAAGCTTTCTAAGCACCAAATCCCCTACCGCAAAGCTTCTGTGCTTGACTCTTCTGTTGTAGTATCTTGCGGTTTTCCTCTGGTAATCCTGGATACGCTGCAGAGCTCTGTTTCTTCTTTCGTCCAAGAGGTCGAGGTTCAGTAGGAGTGACTCATCATTGTGCTCCGGATCAGAAAGCTCGGCCCTTGGGGATGGGATCCCGATCTCTACAGGGGATACTGCCTCTGTTCCATAAGCTAAAGCAAATGGTGTTTCCTGGGTTGCTGTCCTTACAGTTGTTCTATAAGCCCACAACACTTCTGGGACATGCTCCACCCATCTTCCTTTCAGGCCTTCAAGTTTGGTTTTCAGCGCGGCTTTGATGGTCCTGATAGTCACCTCTGTTTGTCCATTAGACTGTGGATGAGCTAGGGCTGAAAAGTAGTTCTTTATTCCCAGCTCAGCGCAAAATCTTTTGAACTTAAGATTGTCAAATTGCTTCCCATTGCCCGAGACTATCGCCCTGGGAATTCCAAATCTACAGACTATGGACCTCCATGTAAAGTTCTGGACTTTCTGCTCTGTGATTGTAGCCAAAGGTTCCACCTTTGCCCATTTAGTGAAGTAGTCTACTTCAACGATGGCGAATTTGCACTGTCCCTTACCGATCGATAGGGGCCCAAGTATGTCCAGACTCCACTGTTGAAAGGGCCAGGGACTGACTACCGAGGTCAGGAGCTCTGGTGGGCAACGGAGGAGATTGGCGTTTATTTGGCAGATTGCGCATTTCTTGACTAACTCTACGGCATCCTTGAGCATTGTGGGCCAGTAATATCCCTGTCTTAATGCCTTTCCCGCCAACGTTCGCACTCCGATGTGATTACCGCATATTCCCTCATGAATTTCTCTGAGGATATAGTTGGCGTCTATACTCTCTACGCATTTAAGGAGAGGTGTTGAAAAACCTCGCTTGTAAAGGTTTCCCTGCAAGATAGAGAACCTAGCTGACCTGGTCCTTAGCTTCGCTGCTTCCTTGGGGTCCTCTGGCGAAATTCCATCTCGAAGGTATTCTAGAATAGGGTCCATCCAGCTTGATGAGGCTTGCACAGGGAATATTTCTTCGTTTCCTAGGTCAACGGAGGGTTTTGCTAGGTGCTCCACTGGAATCAACCTTTCCAAGCTTTCTTGTGAGGCGGTTGCAAATCTTGCCAATGAGTCCGCTCTTGAGTTTTCAGATCTAGAAACGTGTCTGACTTTAACTTGCACAAACTTCTTGATTAATTCTGTACCTTTCTGAGGTAAAGGATCATCTTCTCACCTTTGGCTTCATAAGACTCCTTTATCTGTCTTACCATAAGCTGTGAATCACTGCATACTTCTAACTGCTCGGCCTCCATCGAGTGAGCCAGATTAAGCCCTACAATAACAACCTCATACTCAGCCTCGTTGTTTGAGGCTCTAAAGCCAAACCTCAAGGCATATTCGATATCCAATCCATCTGGTGAGGTCAGAATTAGGCCCGCTACGCTTCCTTGGGCATTGGTTGCACCATCTACCGAGAGTTTCTATATTGGGAGATCTGGTACTAGCTGCGTGGTCTCCGTGGGTGCCCCTGCTGTAAACTCAGCAATGAAATCTGCCAGGGCCTGACCTTTTACTGCAGTTCTTGGTTTATATCTGATGTCGAACTCACTAAGCTCGATGGCCCACTTTACCTATCTCCCAGAGGATTCAGCTTATGCAACACCTGTTTCATTGGCTGGTCTGTCGGGATTTCTATGGTATGGGTCTGAAAGTAAGGTCTGAGTCTCCTAGCAGTAGTGATTAAGGCCAGGATAAGATTTTCCATCTTTGGGTACCTCTCATCTGCATCCCTGAGAGCTCTGCTGTAGTAATACACCGGCTGTTGAGCTCTGTCTTCTTCTCTAACGAGAGCTGCGCTGGTAGAAAAGTCTGAGACGGCCAGGTATAGGGTGAGTACCTCCCCTTCGATTGGGCTGACCAAAATTGGAGGGGAACTCAAATAAACCTTTAAGGACTTAAATGCCTCTTCACATTGGGCATCCCATTGGAAAGCTTTCTTTAATAGTCGAAAGAAAGGCTGACACTTGTCACTTGATCGAGACACGAAACGGCTCAAGGCAGCTATTCTCCCTGTCAGTCGTTGAATCTCTCTCGTATTTGAGGGTGGTTGCATATCTAGTACCGCCTTTACCTTGGTAGGGTTGGCTTCTATCCCCCTGCTATTTACTATGAAGCCTAGAAACTTTCCTGCTGAAACCCCGAAGGCACATTTAGCAGGGTTGAGCTTCATCTTATACTTCTTGAGAACCCTGAAGGATTCTGCCAAATGTTGGATGTCGAGATCGGCCTTTAGTGATTTTACCAGCATATCATAAATATAGACTTCCATTGTTACTCTAATTTGCTTCTGGAACATTCTATTCACCAGGCGTTGGTACGTGGCTCCTGCATTCTTTAGACCAAAAGGCATAACTTGGTAGCAATAAGTTCCTTGTTCTGTCACGAACGAGGTCTTTTCTTGGTCGTTGGGCTCCATTCTGATCTGGTTATACCCTGAGAATGCGTCCATGAAGCTGAGGAGCTCATGTCCTGCTGTAGAGTCTACTATCAGGTCAATTCTGGGTAAAGGAAAGCTGTCCTTAGGGCAGGCTCGATTGAGATCAGTGAAGTCTATGCACAACCGCTACTTGCCATTGGTTTTCTTAACAAGGACTACATTGGCTAGCCAGACAGGGTAATCTACTTCTCTGATGGCCTTGGCTTGGAAAAGCTTGCCGACTTCCTGATTAATGACTTTCTGGCGTTCTGGGGCGAAGCTTCTTCGTTTTTGCTTGACTGGCTTGTTGGCAGGGTTTACGCTTAGCTTGTGAGTGATGACTGAGGAGTCAATGCCTTCCATGTCTTCTTACTTTCAAGTGAATACTTCAGCGTTTTCTTTCAGGAATTGGATGAGTAGGTCTTTAATTTCTCTGCTTAGCTTAGACCCGACGTAAACGAGGTGTTCTGGTTCGTCATCAAGCTGAACAGGTTCCAGCTCTTCCGATGGCGTTGGTTTAGTTTCTCATCCCTCATATCAAGCTCATCCAGTTGGATGCTCTCCACCTCTTTTTGTTTCCTAGAGGCCAAGTAACATTTTCTAGCTACACGCTGATCTCCTCTGACCATTCCGATTCTATTTTCTGTGGGGAATTTTATGACGAGGTGGTACGTCGAGGGGATGACTCTTATTACGTTTAAGGAAGGTCTCCCTAACAACATGTTGTACGCTGAGGGAGCGTCAACCACCAGGAACCTTACAGTTGTGGTGGCCTGGCAGGGAGAGTCCCCTATGGTGAGTACGAGCTGAATTGATCCCAAGGACAGTACCCTTTCTCCCGAAAATCCCAACAGATGGGCACTCACTGGCTCTAGTTTTTCTCTTCCTATGCCCATTTTGTCAAAAGCAGACGCGAAGATGATGTCTGCCGAGCTCCCATTATCTACCAGAACCCGATGTACTGTCCTGTTAGCCACGACAGCTCTCACTACCAACGAATCATCATGGAGATGGTGACAGCCCTCCAAATCTGAGTCTGAAAAGGTTATGATCGTGTTTATCCGGGGTACCTTGGTTATAGTGCATACCTCAAGTATCTCATCACCTCGGATTCTGCACAAATGCGCTTTCCTGGCAACACTGGATTCTCCTCTATCTGCAAATCCTCTTGATATCACCCTAATTTCCCCCATGGGTTGCTGGTGTTGTGCAAGAGCCTGTTGCTGAGGTGGTGGAGGCGGAAGAGCTCGATTTGGGTATTCTTGGGCCACAAAGAGACGTAATTGTCCCCGCTGGATCAAAAACTCTATTTTCCTCTTTAGTTGAATGCAATCATCTGTATGATGGCCATGATCTCGATGATAATCGCAATATTTGGTGGGATCCCTCTTCGCCGGATCTACCTTCATCCGGGGTGGCCATCTTATGAACTTCTCGTTCTGTACCTCATGCAAGACTTGCGATATAGAGGCAATAAGGAGAGTTAGCTGTTGAGGTGGGTACCTTGGCTGCAGTTCTGGTTGCGGGGGGCCCAGACGATCTCTCACATTGCCTCTTCTCTTTGGGGAACGATCTCTATCCCTTCTTGGAGACCTACCTCGCTCCTTATCTCTCTAGGGACTTCTCTCCCTCTTCTTTTCTTCCTTTCCCTTCTCTTTTAGCGACGATGAACTCCCTATCTTCGAGAGGAGTGCTTCTTCCCCATTTATATACTTCTCTGTTTTAGCCAACACCTCGACCATACTTGCTTGAGGGTTCTTTGATATGGAAAACATCAAATCTTTCGATTGTACCCCGAGCCCCGCAATGAAGGCGGTTATGGCGAACTTTTCATCGGGGACGTCTACCTTCAAAGATTCTGAGTTGAACTTCTGAACGTATGATCTGAGGTTCTCGTCTGATCCTTGCTTTACATTCAAGAGATGGTAGCTCGGCTTCCAGTAGATCCGAGCTCCTATGAAATGGGACACGAAGGAGATTGAGAGTTCTTTGAAAGAAGAAATGGAAGCTGGGGGAGTCTGTTGAACCATGCTAGGGTTGATCCTTTAAGAGTGATAGCAAAGGCCCTGCATCACACGGGGTCCTGATATCCGTGCAACTCCATTTAGTTTTTGTATGTGTTGAGATGGTCCATAGGGTCTTTCGTTCCGTCGAAGGCCTCTATTTGAGGTAACCTGAATTTTGGGGAGAGAGGAAAATGCAGCACCCCTGTGGTGAATGGTGACTCTGTCTGCTGAACCAGGGCATCCATAATGACAGGAGCCTTGCTTCTTACAGCCTCCTTCATGTGGCTGAGCTCCTGCTTGATGTCCTCGAAGCGTTGTTCCCAGTACTGTTTTCTCCTTTCCTGCTGGTAGGGGATGAAATCACTCATTTTCCCTTCATCATTCCGTCTTTGTGCCTCTTCATTGTGACCATTCCTGGGTGGTAGTTGCGGATCTCTTCCCATGGTTTGGCTATCTCTCCTCCCTCAATGACCTCTCTAAGGGGGTCGAGGTGGTAATGTTTCCTGCGAGGAAGATTATTCGGGCCTGCTTGAGCCGGTCGCTCCTCCTGTGGGCGCTTCAGGAGCTTTAACAGCTCCTCGTTTTGCTATAACAGACGCTGATTGACAAGGCGGAGGGCATCCAACTCGTTATTCGCTGGTAGTTCCCCTATGAAAGGGTTAGTTTCTGGATTATTTTCGGCTTGTGCATTGGTGGTTTCTTGTTGATCTTGCAGACGCAACGGATTGGTTTGACCTCTGCTCATATTGCGGGTTGAGACCATCAGTCACTGATAGATCAGCTTATTTGTAAAATGACAACAATCGTTCCCACAAACGGCGCCAAACTGATGGTGTAAAACCACGGGTATGAGCAAAAGGCATGACTGGTGCTATTTCATATGGATCCGAGCTACAAGACTAGTGAGAATGATCGGTGAATATGTTGGTTATCTCAGGTGTGGTGTGTGGGGCATAACAAAAATATAGTGGTTCACCGGCTAGGGAGCTCGGCTAGTCCACCCTTCAATGGAGGCTCTTGCTCCTAGGATCTATATTCCTCTCAAAGATGTTTTTACAAGATGCTTTTGATACAAGTAGCCATCTCTCTCCTTCGATGGAGGTACAATACAATATTTATAGTGCAATTCCTATCTCTAGGGGATATCCGGCGAGATCTTTGCCTTTCACTCTTGGGATTCTCCTTGATTTTAGGGGAGAATCTTTGTTGGTTGAGATTTCATGCCTTGATTGTAGTTTCCTACTGCTTTGGGTGCACTTGCTATTAGCCAGCTGTTCACTCCGTGTTTTCTCTATCATCTTGCCTGGGGTGAGCTCTAGGTTAGCACCCCTGAGCTCAGGACAGACTATCCGACCTCCCTCGTGGGCTGACCTCTTTGTCTGAGCTCATACTTAGAATATTTTCTTGGTATCATCAGAAAGTATTAAAATTAAAGAATTTTGATTTTACATTAGATTTAATTTAGTGATGTATATATATATGTGTGTGTGTGTGTGTGTATATATGTTTCAAAGTTTAAATCGTGTGTGTATATGTATATATATATATATGATTTTTTAAGTAATCAAAGAAATAGATTTCACATCTTATTTTATTCATAAACTTAGTCCATTTTTTAAATATTATTTGTTGTTTGCTATTACTATTTTTGCTATTAAATTCTTGTCTTTTGGTTTTATTTTCTTTAGACTTGAGAAAGTATTAATTCCTTCTAGCTTGAATCCTTTTTCTAATTCATTAGCTAAATCTTTATCTCTTCTAGTTAAACTAGAATGTGCTAACTCAAATTTTCCTCCTTCATTAATTTGAAATGGTTTGCTAAATGGTTGACTAGATCAGTTAGATCTTGTACTATCAAATGAGATTCTTACTGATCCATCATATAACTGTTTGATACCATCTAAGTTTGCTGAAGTATTTTGACTTTTTTTTATTATAACTTTGATTTTCAGGCATCTAGCATTCTGGAAGTTAAACACATTTCCACAAAATTCTTGTAGGCACTTGAATGTTTGACACAGTAGTACTACTTTGAATTAACAAGGTTCTATCTCTAGGACTTTTTTTTTAATGCATGAACACTAAAGTTTGTTGTTATGCATTTAAAATAAATCCTATGGATAAGTACTATTGCTCTTGTTCTTTCTATCATATTAGCAAAAATGACATACAGTTTTTATACTCAAGGTTAATGTTGTTAACAGATTAGGATCATCATGGCTTAGGTTAAAGTTTGGGAAGCAATTGAAATATATTGGTCCATCATGAAGACTAACTTTCATTATTCCCAAGATGCTAGCTTCTTAATCTATCATCCCTTAAAACTAATAAGGCTGAAGAATATAGTCCTTCTTGTCCTAATGGTTTTAATTCTACTTGAATTAGACCAAGGTGGATAAATTTATATCCTTTTGATCTATGTTTTTTTATGGCTTCTTTACTAAATGATTAACAGGTTTCTTCCTTTTTTTTATGAGTGTAAAAACTAGTTCAATTGTTTTGACTTGTAATTGTAAAATGACTAAAAGATACAAGTTACTAAATGTGTATATTTGTCAAGACAGTGTATGCTTCAAAACATCATTTGTCTTAGTACAAAATATGATAGATAAAGTTATTCTTGGTATATTATTCATATACATGTTGTATCATTTTACTACAAATATAGAATAAGTGTCTACCAAACCATTTGGTCATTCGGTAACATTTAAATTTTTAACAAAACCTCAAGTCAAAGAATTAAGACAATTTAAAGATTATTCGATCTCTAAGTCTCTTAATTTAGTAACCCAGAAAAGTAAGCAAGTAAAATTTCTTAAAGAAGAAATTAGCCACAAAAGAATTCAAGAACAGCTAACCAATCCAATTTTAATTCAAAAGATTGACAGGTTTAGAGAAAATTTAGAAAATGAAGTATGTTCTAACCTTCCTACTACTTTCTTGCATAGGAAAAAACATATAGTAAAATTTCCTTACATCAGAGGATTTAGTGAACAAAATATCTCAACTAAGTCAAGACCTATCCAAATGAACCATGAAGTAATGAAAATTTATATATAAAAAAAGATTTTTGAATTACTCAAAAATGGTATCATTAGGAAAAATAAATCTCCTTGGTCATGCTCAGTTTTCTATGTCATCAAGAATGCAGAATTAGAAAGATGAGCCTCAAGGTTAGTCATCAATTATAAGTCTTTAAATTCTGTGTTGGAATGGACCAGGTACCCTGTAAAACCCGGAAAAATTTGATTTTTTTTCTGAAAAAGGGTAAAACGGTAATTTATCACTAGAATGCGGATTTAAAATACGTATTTCTCTAGAGCTCGGATGACACAACGGACTTCGCCGTTGGATTCATCTCGCGAAACTGAGTTTCCTAGACAATTTTTATCGAATTTTGAAATAGTCGAATTTTACGCGTTTTACAAGGCGGACTGTATGTCGAATTACCTCACAAAGGTCCCAAAAAATAAAATTTATAAAATTTTCTTATAATTGAATTTAAGTTCAAATAAAATTAATTGAAACTTAAACTAGGATGAAATGAATCGTTTCAGGACAAAAAATGGGCCCGGAAGTAGGAAATATGCAGTGCGACGTGGACCGCACATTTGAGGCTATAAATATTGATTAAAATTAGTTTTTTTGGAAAAAAATATCTCCATTGTTCAGCACACTCACACGTTTGAGGAAGAAGAGAGGGAAAGGAAAAGAAAAAATAGATTTCAAGCCTTTTCTTTGCGATTTTTGAAGCTCCGTTGATCGAATCGACTCGGACCAAGAGTTAAAGTCGATCTGCACAACGAGGGTTACACGTCCATACAAAAAAAAAGGGATTTCACCGAAGTTCCAAAGTTGGGATTTTGAGCGGGAATCGAATTCTTGAAGTTTTCCAAGGTCGTTCTTTACGCATCGAGAGGTAGGGTTCCCTCCTACTTTGGTTTATTCCTACCCTACGATGTCCATAGGAAAATGGTTAGATGTAAGAGTTGACCTAAGACTTGTCTATGGTTAAGGAAAAGAAGAAATGAGTATAAAAATAACTTAAACCAAATTCTAGTTAGAATTTTATATTTGGAAATTCTTATAAAATTTCTTGACACTTGGTATTATGTGGGCAATATTGTAACGCCCCAAAAACTACCTTGGACGACATTACATGCTAAAATCATTTACGTCATGAGAGCACTAATATAATCCATCAAATAAATGTGACTTCATTCATCATCCATAAAATTTACAACATTATCTAAAAGAATATGCCCCATTATGATATTTACATCCCAAAAATTTTACTATTATAATGCAGCAGAATAACAAAAGAAAACTAGGCTTCACAATGTTCAAGATAATATCCTAGTCTAAAACAAAAGAAAGTGACGTTCTAAGCGTCCACCTTGGGATCCACACTTCCGTCTATCAAAGTCTCCCAGTGCGCGGGCTCCTTGACTCCCCGCTCTTCCTCAAGAGTATAATCTGAAAAGGTTGTTAAGAAGGGGGTGAGCACGAAGCTCTGTAAGAAAAAATTTTCAAACCCAAACAAGGTTTAGAAAAGCCTATAAAAGCGGTCGATCTCATTTTACGAATAACATATATAATCTTTAAAGTAAAACATGAACATTTTAAAGTAGATCTCAAGTTTAAGTAGCAACAGTCAATTAAATGAAACAGTAAAACCAAGTGACAATAAATAACCATTACCAAGTATAAACCATTTTTCCATAAGACCTTGTAGAATCCCATACTTCCACAAGTCCTTGTAGGAAACCATTTTTCACAACAATAATAGTATCCATAAATTGAATATTCTACAACAATATGTATATGTATCTCAAACATGATGCGAGGCATACCCCATGAATCAACACATTGAATAATATCTAGCCCACACACACCCACACAAATCTTCTCAAAGATATCCATCCTTTAAGAAGGGCGTATGCCATACCAATGACAGTGACGTATCCAACCTAGGCATTAGTATACTAACTCTCTGTCTCGATACCCGTGAGCAATAGTAGTTTAGTCTTACCAAAGCACTAACCCCACTACGAGTGGTAGAAAAAATTTAAACCCACATGGAGTATGAAACACGTCTACCTACTCTACGATATCTCGTCAAAGGCCACCCATGATCATCCCACACTTATAAGAGATACAATATCAAACTCAATTTCTCAATTTACACGCATATTTAAAAAATCCCCTAAGTAAGCATGTGACATTTTCAATAACCAACTAAAAAAATGCAAGAGATCACAACAATATCATTTTATTACTTAACCCAAAACACTATGGTTTCGAAATCAAGAATAAAGGAAGAGTTTAATAGGACAACCCATCACTCCTGAAAACTAGGTTTTTTCAAACAAAAAGAGGGATTTCATGGGTATGCAACCATAACTTTGTATAAAACATGTGAATAATTGCAAGAGAACCAATAAACAAAAAACTCATAGCAAATACATATGATTAGGAGTCAAAACATACATATATATATATATATATATATATATATATATATAAAATAACCCTAACATCAATGAACAAGAATGGAAGAAAACCCCTACCTTGGCTCTTGAATAATTAGGGCTTGAATCTTGAATCACTCTTAAATCTCTTGTTTTTCCCTTTTGATCTTGTGCTTTCTCTTTCTCTCTTCCTCTCTAAGTGTTTCTAGGGTTAGGAGTGGTGAAATGAACGCTAAGGAGGCGTCTCTAAGTATTTATAAGGCGAACACGGACCATAAATCGCGACTTTAAAATTGTCAAATCTCTTTCAGCAGTATCGGTACATAGTACTGGTATGGTACAATTTTGGAGCACAGTATCGGTACACAGTACCAGTATGGTTTGTCCAGTTTTGCCTATATTCTTTGTTTTTTATTTTCAATCCATTCCAAACCCTTCCAAAACCAACCTAAATCTATACAATATATATTTGTGCATCAAACATAGTTGGGTTTTATTACAAATTATTTCGTATATTCAAGAGTTAAAACCAAGTTTTAACTATTATTTACGATATTAGTATTTCCTACACCATTATATATATTAAATTATTATACAGCTTTATCATTATATTGCTATAAACATGTGGGGGTTTACAATCTGCCCCCTTAAAGAAAGTTTGGTCCTCAAAACTTACCTCAAGTAGTAAACAAGTATGGGTACTTCTCTCGCATCTCCAACTCCGATTCCCAAGTAGCTTCCTCTACTCCATGATGCCACAAGACCTTCACTAGTCCGATGACTTTATTGCGAAGCACCTTCTCCTTGACATCAAAGACCTTCACCGGTTGTTCTTCATACGTTGCTCCATCTTGAACCTCAATATTCTCTAAATTTACGACATGCGTTGCATTCAATTGACACTTTCTCAACATCAAAACATGGAATACGTCGTGTTCGCCTGATAATTGAGCTGGTAATCGAAGTTGATACGTCGCTTTGCCCACCACCTTGATCACTTCGAAAGGTCCGATGTATCTTGGAGCTAATTTTCCCTTCTTGCCAAAACGAAACACTCCCTTCTTGGGTGAATCTTTGAGGAACGCATAGTCCCCCTCTTGAAACTCCAATGACATTCTTCTTCTATCCGCATAGCTTTTCTGTCGACTTTGTGCCGTGCGTAGCCTCTCTCGAATGAGTTGAATCTTCTTCATAGTCTCCCGAACAATCTCCGGCCCAAACAAGCTACTCTCGCCCGCTTCTAATCAACACGTCGGTGATCGACATAGCCTTCTATACAATGACTCATACGGTGTCATCTCAATGCTTGCCTGATAGTTGTTATTGTATGCAAATTCCACCAATGACAAATGTCACTCCAGCTTCCTTGAAAATCTAGCACGCAAGCTCGTAACATGTCTTCTAAAATCTGTATCACTCTCTCAGATTGACCATCCGTTTAGGGATGAAAGACGGTGCTATAGTGTAGTTTAGTCCCCATAGCTCTTTGAAGACTTTGCCACAGTCGCGCCACCAAACGGGAATCACGATCCGATATGATGGAGAGTGGAATTCCATACTGTCTCACAATCTTGCGGATCTACAACTTGCTAAGGGTCTCTAGAGTGTCCGTGGTCTTCATACTCAAGAAATGTGCGGACTTGGTGAATCTATCTACTATAACCCATGCTGCATTATACCCTCGTGAAGTCTGTGAAAAACCAGACACGAAGTCCATGGTGATGTGATCCCACTTCCATTCTGGAATAGGCAATGATTGTAGTAATCCTCCGAGTTTTTTATGTTCAATCTTCACCTGCTGACAGACCACGCACTTTAAAACGTACTTAGCCACATCTCGCTTCATTCCTCTCCACCAATACTGGCGCTTCATGTCTTTATACTTTTTTGTGCTTTCAGGGTGGATAGCAAACTTAGAGCGATGAAATTATCCAATTATCTCCTCCTTCAAAGACGAATCATCAAGTGCACATAGCTTTTCCTTATATCTCAATTCTCCATTCTTCAGAGACCATCCTTGCAATGTCCCAAAAATCACCTTGGACGGCATTACATTCTAAAACTATTTAAATAATGAGAGCACTAAGATAATCCATCAATAAATAAATTTCATTCATCATATATATATAATGTCTACAACATTATCCCAAAAGAATAGACACATCTAAGCCTTTACATTCCAAAAATCAACTAATGTAATGCAACAGAAATAACAAAAGAAAACTAGACTTCACTTAGTCTCAAAATAAATTCTCAAGTCTAGTACAAAAGAAGCTATATCTCTGCATGTCCACCTCAGGATCTAGATTTTCCCCGGGTGGGGCCTCCTAATACCCCTGCTCGTCAACTCCAAGGTTCTCCTTTAGCACCAAATCTAAAAAATGTTTAACTATAGGGGGTGAGCACGAAACTCTGTAGCAAAATCCTCCCAAACTCAAACAAGGTTTAGAAAAATGTAAAACAGGTCGGTCTCATTCATAAATAACATATATTACTTTTGAAATAAAACTGAGACATTTAAACAGATCTCAAGTTTAAACAACAGTGATAATTAAATGGAAACAGTAAAAAACATTTCTCAACAAGAAACTATTTCCAAATGGTTAAGAAGGGCATCTTCCGTTGTATTGTCCCATACCAATGCACCAGCTCCAACATAATCCAATATATATTCTCATATATATATATATATATGTTGGTTCATCCCTGTGCCATGTACATTAATTGTTTCTTAGGAATCTGCCCAACGATTACACCTAGTCCACCCATTACAACCAACAAATCACAATCACTTCGGGAAAGGGCGTCTACCATCCCAATGATAGTGAAGAATCATTCCCTAGGAAAGGTATACCAACCCTAGTTCGAACTCTAGTGAACGATAGTGGTTGCGTTACCAAATGACAATCCACTACAAGTGTTAGGAAACCATCTCACCCCACTGGGATAGACTAACATCTAACACTCTGCGGCATCTCTCGATGATAATTTAAGTCCGTCACAACAACCATACAATAAGAAAATCGACATATTCTCAATTGCAAATATATTTTAAAAATTTCCAAATTCATCATGTAAAAATTTCAATAACCAATTATGAAAAATATAAGTGATCACAACCACATCATTTTATTACTCCACACAAAGTTCTATGGTTCCAACATCAATAATAAAGGAAGAATTTAAGAAGAAAATTCATCACTCCAAAAACTAGGGTTTTGAAGTACAAAAAAAAATTTCATGGGTATTCAACCCTAACTTTGTTAAAAACATGTAATCTTTGCCCAAAAGACTAAGAGATGATGATTTCATATCATATATATAACATTTAGAGCAAAACATACATATATACATAAACCCTAACTTCAATGTAAGAGAAAGAGAAGAAATCTCTTACTTGTGTTTTTAGATTTGAGTGAAGGAGAGAAGGGCTTGGTCTTCTCCAACTTGAATCACCCTTGAATCTCTTGATTTTCCTCTTCTCTCTTCCTCTCTAATGTTTCCTAGGGTTAGAATGGTTGAAATGAAGGCTAAGGAGGCATCATTAAGTATTTATAGTGGAAAGGGAACCGGCTGTTCGCGACTTAAAAAATTCGAATTTTTATAGCGACTACCGGTAGGTCCGATACATTTGGATAATCAACTACTTGTTGACTACCGGTAGTTCGGTACACTAGGTGATTAACTACCTATTGACTACTGGTAGTTCGGGTACACGGGACACTCGACTACCTGTTGACTACTGGTAGTTTGGTACACTAGGCGATTAATTACCTGTTGACTACCGGTAGTTCGGGTACACTAGGCACTCGACTACCTATTGACTAACGGTCGTTCGGATAGATTAACCACCGGTAGTTACTACCCAGATTTGCCTACATCACCAATTTTTCATTTCTAATCAATTCTTAACCCTTCCAAAACCATCTCATACATGTTTAACAAGGTTTTCTATATAAATCTTGATACCTACCGGTTCTAATAAAAATATTTTCAAATATTTACAAGTCACAAACTAAATTTTAGCTAAATATTTACTATTATCAACCTTAACACCTACCAAATATTACATCACACTAATGATTCACCTCACTCGTATTTATTTCTACTTTTTAACTCTATAGGATTTATGCCTATCTCATCACCTATACTATCATGTGAAAACCAATTAATAAATAATTGTATCACTATATGAATATAAAAATGTGGGGGTTTACAATCCTTCAATTGTTTCCCCATTTTCCAGTCGAGCTCGAGTCGACTCTAGTTCCGGATCCAGGCATTGCAAGTCAACCATTCTACGTTGGAAAATAGGTTGAGCCACAAGGTTGAACAAGCATGGTCGAGATTCATCTTCTCCAACCCATAGATCATAATCTCCAAGGACATCCTTCAACTTTCATTCACCTATGGAAATATTGAGTTCACCCCGATACTTCTTGCTTAGTGCATCGACAACTACATTCACCTTCCCCGGATGGTAGTTAAGTGTGAAATCATAGTCTTCTAGGTACTCAATCCACCTTCTTTGCCAGAGATTCAAGTCTTTCTATGTGAAGACATACTTGAGGCTCTTGTGATCAGAGGACACTTGAAACTTTTCTCCATACAAGTAACACCTCCACAACTTGAGAGCAAAAACCACAGCAGCAAGCTCCAAGTTATGAGTGGGATAATTTTGCTTGTGAACCTTTAATTGTCTCAAACCATAAGAAATTACCTTTTCTCCTTGCATTAACATTCATCTCAAGCCTCGTAGTGAAGCATCGGTGTAAACATCGTATCCTTCCCCACTGCTCGGAATGATGAAGATAGAAGTTGTTGTCAATTTCTCCTTCAACGTGCAAAAAGCTAATTCACACACTTGAGTCCATAAGAATTTTTCTCCCTTCTTTGTAGGGCGCGTCATTGGCATTGCTACCCTTGAGAACCCTTCTACAATTCTCTTATAGTAACTTGCTAAGCCCAGGAAACTATGTACTTCAGTCACGTTCTTCAGGGGTTCCCACTTCATCACTGCCTCAATCTTTGCTGGGTCAATAGCTACACCATGTTCTAACACCACATGGCCAAGGAATTTTACCTCCTTCATCCAGAACTCGCATTTACTCATCTTAGCATATAACTTATGATCCCTCAGAGTCTGGAGCACAATCGTGAGATGGTATTCATGTTCCTCGTGTGTTCGTGAATAGATTAGTATGTCATCAATGAACACAATGACAAAATGATCTAGATAAGGTCAAAATATCATGTGTATCAAATCCATGAAGGCTGCGGATGCATTAGTCAATCCGAACGACATTACCGTGTACTCAAAATGACCATATTGGGTACAGTCTTAGGAATATCCTCCTCCCTGATCCGTAATTGATGGTACCCTGTGCGAAGGTCAATCTTGGTGTAATACTTAGAACCCCTAAGATGATCAAACAAGTCATCTATTCGTGGCAATGTGTATTTATTCTTCACTGTTATCCGATTCAACCTTCGGTAGTCCATGCATAACCGAATCGTTTCATCATGTTTTTTCACAAAGAGGACCGGGGTTCCCCAAGGTGAAGTACTCAAACGGATAAACCCAATAGCCAACAGATGGTCTAACTATTTCCTTAGCTCTTGTAACTCCAAAGGTTCCATCAGATAAGGAGCAATGAAAATGGGTTCGGTTCCTGGATATAGATCGATTGTAAACTCAATCTCACTTTGTGGCGATAACCTGGGTAGTTCATCTGGGAAGATATTCGAAAAATTTGATACTATCAACACCATACCCGATTGGGATCTATCACGATTATCTCCCATCAAGCTAGCCAAGAAACTCTAATTGCTTCCTGCCTTAGCTTTCAAGAATCTACTACACGTAGTAGAAAATGGATGAGAAGAATATCAGTCATTCACCAAACTGAAAACTACTCCTCTCTATCTCGGCCATTCACCGTTCTCCGGTGGACATATTAATACTTGGAGCATGTTCTAGCTTCTCTACTTTCAATCCCAAATTATGAGCATATAAAGTGCATATGAACGAATGGGTAGCATCGGGGTCAAACAAGATGCGGGCCCAAGAATTATAAAGAAGAACAATACCTTCCACAACTGCATTGGAGGCATCTTCCTTTGGTTTGGTCAAAGCAAATACTCTCCCTTGAGTGGCACCGCTGGTTACTTACTCGATTACTGCTGTTGTAGTGGCCTCGGTGGTGGTGGTGTTGTCCGAATTTGGTATTGACAATTTACGTGCAAGTATACACGATCAACAAGTAATAAAGTGATAAGTAGAGTATCGTTCCCACGGAGAATTATTGCTAATAAATTTCAAGTACTAACTTTGTATCAATCCAATTTTATTTAAACAATTGGAATTGAACTATGAATTCACTAATTTAAAACTAAAGCTAAACTTAATAATCAAGGGTTGAATTTCTCGGATAAAAGAAATTAAGATTACAACTTCCCCTAATGCTTCGTATAAATCTTTCTACTCTCTTTCTAGTAAATTGATCAAAATAAGTTGTTAACTGAGACTTCAAAATTATTTATCAAACCTCTTCCGATAGTGAGATAAGCATATCTCTCCCAATTAAATTGCTATATTCCTATGCAAAATAAGTTGGAATAGATTCATTAAGTTCAAACTCTCATAAAAGTTACACACGGCGTATAGGTATATTCTTATCCTATACACAAACCCAGCTATTCAACCCTAAGGAGAATAAACTAGACGCGTGTCATCATATTCAGATCTATCCCTAGAATCCATCTCCCAATTTCATCTAAAGAATCAAATTAATTGTTGGCCACACAATCATACATTAAGCACAAAATATGACAAACAACTCATGTATGATCAACAAGAACTAGAAACGAGAGTAGAGTAATTTAACTAAACATTAGGTTCCGTTGCAACCTTAATAGAAATTTAGTTCATAATATAATTGAAAAACATCCTTCTCAAATTAAACAACATCTCAGAAAAATAAGAATTAAAAGTAAGAGAAAAGGAATGACAACTTAGGTGCAATCTTCAATCCTTCTCTAGCCTTCAACTCTAATCTTCTTCGTGTTGATTCCTTGATTCTTGTCTTCAATTTTCTTCCAATTCCTTGGTGTTTTCTAGATGTTTTCAGCCCCCAAAAGTCAGAATTCTCTTATCCCACACAAACCCTAGCATATATCAGGCATTAGAGTCCAATTTCGGGTCAAAACAAGTCATAACTTCGCGTCCCGGACTAGCACACGCGCAGCTGCGCTGAAAAGGCGCTGAAACAGCGCTACATGGACAGTGTGTGGGCGCAGGGGCGCTGATTCAGCGCTGGAACAGCGCTGCTCTCTTTATTTCTGCTCCAGACCAGTCTTCGTAGAATTGTCATAACTCTTCATCCCAATGTCCGATTGAGCTGAAATTTTGACACAATATAAAAGACATCTAGATCTACAACTTTCATGTTTTGCACTTTTTCAGATTCGAAGTGGATCATGTTCAACAATGGGAAATACAGCGGCACTGTGTCAAAACTTTGGGAAACTAGTGGGCTAATCCTTCCAAATCGACCTTGTTTCCTTCCAAATGATCTTGTTTCCTTCCAAATGATGATTCCTACCAAATAACATCAAAACACACAAAACAAATAAAAATGAACATAAAATGATTAAAAACTTGCAATTTCATCAAGCCGAAAGTACACAATTCGTAGGTATAAAACCCACTCATCAGGTGGCTTGTTTGTTGGTACTTACTCGGTTACTTGATTGGCTCTTGGTGGGAACGAGGGGCATCTATGTTTAAAGTGCCCAAATTCTCCGCATGCAAAGCATTGGCGCGGGTCAATGCTTGTTCTAGTCTGAGCCACTCCATCTCCTCGAGTTGTCAAAAGTCTCTGTCCACCTAGGTGGTTTGGGCGTCGGTATGATGTTGCCCGCTGCACTCCACTAGTGTTAGTGCCCATCCTGATCGGACCTCCTCTCGCGAAACTCTGTCGTCGCTGGCTGTCCTCTATATTCCTCTCCACAAATGTAGCTCTATCGACAAGATCCCCATAGTCCCGAATCTTTAGAGCCACCAACTTCTCTCGAATGACCAGCTCCAAACCCTGTTAAAAGTGCTTGGCCCTGCCGGCCTCATTAGATATAAACTCCATAGCATAATGAGATAGCTCATCAAACCTCTTCTTGTACTCCGCCACAGTCATGCTGCCCTGTCGCAGAGCAAGAAAATCGGCCTTCATTTTATCTCTGACTGATTTTGGAAAGTACTTTTCTTGGAAGATTTGATCGAATTCCTCCTAAGTGAGTGCATTGGTGTTCCTCCTTCTCTTTACTGAATCCCACCAATGGTCGGCCTCCCCCTCTAACAGATAAGTAGCCAAGCTGACCCAAAGATCCTCGGCTATCCCCATGCCGTCGCATATCTTCTTCACCTGACTGATCCATTTATCCGCATCCAAGGGGTTAGAGCACCCTTGGAAGGTAGACGGGTGTTGCCTCAGAAATTCTCAAAGAACATCATCATGCGGTTGCTGTCCTTGTTGCCCGACACTTGAGCTAGAGGATTAGCTCTCTCGTTATGGTTTTTCCCATTCTGGTGTTGTACCAGAGTGGTTAGCTCCCTCAAGCATTGATAGATGCCGTTCATGGCATCAGAAGGTGGTGGTGGTGGTGGGTTTGCTTGACCTCCATGCCTACACCCACGCCCATGTTCCCATCCTCGCACGCCATCTATCCTATACATCAATTTACTCTTTAGTTCCATTGATGTACAAGACATCCTAATATCACTTGAGTCTAAAACATAAAGTTCATATAAAATCAGACCAAACAAATTCTTTCGACCTAGTCCTATTTCTCTAGTGTAAATCCATAATCTATAGCTCCCATGTAGGACCTAAAGTCTAGGCTCTGATACCAAAACCTATAACGCCTCCAAAACTACCTTGGACGACATTACATGCTAAAACCATTTAGTCATGAGAGCACTAATATAATCCATTAAATAAATGTGACTTCATTCATCATCCATAAAATTTACAATATTATCCACAAGAATATGCCCAACTATGGTCTTTACATCCCAAAAAATTAACTATTATAACACAGCAGAATAACAAAAGAAAACTAGGCTTCACAATATTCAAGATAATATCCTAGTCTAAAACAAAAGAAAGTGTCGATCTACGCGTCCACCTTGGAATCCACGCTCCCGTCTATCGAAGTCTCCCAGTGTGTAGGCTCCTCGACTCCCCACTCTTCCTCAAGAGTATAATCTGAAAAGGTTGTTAGGAAGAGGGTGAGCACGAAGCTCTATAGGAAAATTCTTTCAAACTCGAATAAGGTTTAGAAAAGCCTATAAAAGCGACTGGTCTCATTTTACGAATAACATATATAATCTTTAAAGTAAAACATTGACATTTTAAAGTAGATCTCAAGTTTAAGTAGCAACACTCAATTAAATGAAACAGTAAAACCAAGTAACAATAAATAACCATTACCAAGTATAAACCATTTTCTCATAAAACCTTGTAGAATCCCATACTTCCACTAGTCCTTGTAGAAAATTATTTTTCACAACAATAATAGTATCCATAACTTGAATATTCCATAACAATATGTATATGTATCTCAAACATGATGCGAGGCATACCCCATGAATCAACACATTGAATAATATCTAGCCCACACACACCCACACAAATCTTCTAAAAGATATCCATCCTTTAGGAAGGGCGTATGACATACCAATGTCAGTAACGTATCCAACTTAGGCATTAGTATACTAACCTTCTGCCTCGATACCCGTGAGCTATAGTGGTTTAGTTGTAAACCCCCACATATTTATAGTAATATAATGATAAAGGTGTATAGTAATTTAATATATGTAATGACGTAGGAAATACTAATATCGTAAATAATAGTTAAAACTTGGTTTTAGCTCGTGAATATACAAAATAATTTGTAATAGGACTTATATCAACTATGTTTGATGTGCAAATGTATGTTAGGTTGGTTTTGGAATGGATTGGAAATGAAAAACAGAGAAAATAGGCAAAACTGGGCAAATCATATCGGTACTGTGTACCGGTACTGAACCGTACTAGTATTGTGTTCCAGAACCATTTGGTCCAGTGAGTTAACCGTACCGGTACTATGTACCGGTACTGCCGAAAGAGATCTGACCTTTTAAAGTCGCGATTTGTGGTACATTTTCTCCTTATAAATACATTAGGACGCCTCCTTTAGCCCCATTTCGGCCCCTCCAACCCTAGAAACACTAAGAAAGGAAGAAAGAAGGAGAAAACACAAGATCAAAAGGGAAAAACAAGAGGTTTAAGAGTGATTCAAGACTCAAGTCCTAGTTATTCAAGAGCCAAGGTTGGGATTTTCTTCCAAGCTTGTTCATTGATGTTAGAGTTAATATATATGTATGTTTTGACTCCTAATGATATGTATTTGCTATGGCTTCTTTGTTTCTTGGTTCTCTTGCAATTATCCACATGTTTTACACAAAGTTAGGGTTGTATACCCATTAAATTCCTCTTTTTATTTGAAAAACCCTAGTTTTCTTGAGTGATGAATTTTTTTCTTGAACTCTTCCTTTATTATTGATTTTAAAATCATAGTCATTTGTGTTGAGTAATAAAATGATATTGTTGTGATGTCTTGTATTTTTCTTAGTTGGTTATTGAAAATGTCACATGCTTAATGTGGGGATTTTTGAAATATGCTTTTAAATTTGGTAACAATTGGGAATTGTTGGTTTCTTAAAAATATGATGGTTTCCTCATTTATATGGTTGTTGTGACGGACATGAATTGCCTTCAAGAGATGCCATAGAGTGTTAGAGGTTAGTCTATCCCAGTAAGGGTGAAATGGTTGCCTAACACTTGTAGTGGGTTGTCATTTGGTAATGCAACCACTATCGTTCACTGGAGTTCGAACTAGGGGTGGTATACCTTTCCTGGGGAAGGATTCGTCAATGCCATTGTGATGGCTATGCCCTTTTTCCAAAATGCTTGTGATTGTGATGGCTGGACTAGGTATAATCTTTGGGTAGATTCTTGAGAAGCAATCAACGTACATTGCACGGGGATGAACCAATACACATGAAAATATGATTTAATGTTGAGAATTGTCTTTTATTGTTTTTGTTAAATTTATTACTATTGTTAAACTTGAGATCTATTTAAAATGTCCCTGTTTTACTTCAAAATTACATATGCTAGTTGTGAAATGAGATCTGACTGATTATATATATATTTTCTAAATCTTGTTCGGGTTTGACAGAATTTTCTTACAGAGCTTTGTGCTCTCCCCCTACTTAACAACCTTTTCAGATTATCCTCTAGAGGAAGAGTTGGGAGTCGAGGAGCTCGCACATTGGGAGACTCCGATAGACAGGAGCATGGATCCCGAGGTGGACGCCTAGAGCGACACTTTCTTTTGATGCTAGACTAGGAAATTCATTTTGGAGACTTGTGAAGTCTAGTTTTCTTTTGTTTATTTTCATTGCGCTATAATAGTTAAATTTTTGGAATGTAAAGGTCATAGTTGGGCATATTATTTGGGATAATGTTGTAAATTTTATGGATGATGAATAAATTCACATTTATTAGATAGATTATATTAGTGCTCAATACCGTCCAAAGTAGTTTTTGGGGCGTTACATTAGTCTTATCAAAGCACTAACCCCACTACAAGTGGTAGAAAAAAATTCAAACCCACACGTAGTATGAAATACGTCTACTGATTCGCACAAATCTTTGTATATTTTGTTGTGCTAATCATCACAGTTATTTGATTTTGGAGATTAAAATGAGGAGTGTTGTTTTGATTAAGTGTATATTGATAATATTTGGTTTTATGTAGATAAACAATACAAACTTTGACAGTAGTCATGAGGAGTTCTTGAAGAATGAGGAATCTAGATTCTGCTGGCCACTGGAATAGCAACTACCGCTCGAATACCGGTAGTCACTAGCCACTGGAATGACAACTACCGCTCGAATATCGGTAGTTGCAGGCTTTTGGAGTTTCTGCTACCGCACGACTACCGGTAGTTGATGGCCTCTGCTGCTGCTGCTACCGCATGAACACTGGTAGTCGTTGGTTTATACAATGGCTGATACCTGATGGCTATCGGTAGTCACACCTAAGCTACCGGTAGTCAATACTGATTTTTTTCAAATTCTACATACACTCTTCAGTTGCTTTGTGGATCCCACCATACTCCCTCCTGCCCTACTCCTGCTAGCCCACAACATTATTTATGGTGTTCACACCTTATCTTGGACCTTGGGGTGCATAAACCATTAATGGCATGAGAGAGAAGAGGTGTTGCTGGGTATTAAAGTCTCCCCTGCACCACCCTGTCCAGCCCACCATATTTTATGCTGCAATGATAGAAATCATATCAAGGATTGACAGGGGTCTTGGGGCACGTTTTTGTTGAGAAGATGGGCTGGATTATATGTATCACTTTGTATCACTTAGTAAAGGAGGAATTATTTTTTTATGAGAGTGTAAGGTTTTTAGGGAGAGAAGCTAAAAAGCGTAGAGATGATGAATAGTGACTTTTAGAGAGAGAAAGTGAAATTTTAGTATTTCTTCTACTGCATTTGTCTTGTAATCTTAAGGAAGGATCTGAGTAGTTTATTGAATTCCATTGATGTTGTTTTACCATCATGTTTGGTTAGTTGAATGCATATTTAATATTTCACCATTAATGCTTTTAGTTCTTCATTTTCCGTAGATAAGAATTAGTTTATCATCTCTTCCATTCCTAGTTTGTAAGTTATTGTAGCTAATTATTCTAGAACTTCATTTCATTGCAATGCACCTTCATCTCATTGTTGTTTCCATTTCAAATATGACTAGCTAATTTATTAGTTGGCATGACCAAGGGGAACCTCTACTTAGGCATATGACTTCAACTCATTTCTATTCCTCCTTTCAAAGACCAATGGTTCGATTTAACCGGGTTGAAGGTGGATGATTAGGTGAGTCTTTGATAAACCATAGGCCTAGTCACGGTTTATGCTTAGATACTCACCGGCCACATCCTCGGCTTCCCGAAAATCATTCGTTCATTTTTGCTTGATCGGAGGATGTGTTTGAGTTGAGTTTGTATACCTAGTAGAGTGACCTCTTGGAAATGCCAACACTTGTTTTCTCATTAGCACACACTTTACAAA
>CM042191.1:15323964-15352283 GCA_023539305.1 Ilex asprella
CTCCAGACCAGTTTTCGTAGAATTGTCATAACTCTTCATTCCACCGTCCGATTGAGCTGAAATTTTGACACAATACAAAAGACATCCAGATCTACAACTTTCATGCTTTTCACTTTTCAAATTCGAAGTGGATCATGTTCAAAAATGGGAAAAACAGCGCCATTGTGTCGAAACTTTGGGAAACTAGTGGGCTAATCCTTCCAAATCGACCTTGTTTCCTTCTAAATGATATTGTTTGCTTCTAAATGATGATTCCTACCAAATAACATCAAAACACACAAAACAAATAAAAATGAACATAAAATAATTAAAAACTTGCAATTTCATCAAGCCGAAAGTACACAATTCGTAGGTATAAAATTCACTCATCATTTATAACCCAAACTGTTGTAGTAATTTACCGTTTTACCCTTTATTATTAAAAATTCAAATTTACCCGGGTTTTTTCATTCTTTCCCCCTTAAAAAAAATTCGTCCCCGAAATTCACTCACACATGCACACTTAAATACATGCATATGCAACAGGTAATCACATATTTAAAATTATCAATATTTACCTCCTTCCTTGAACAAGAACAGATAATTGGCATGAATGGTGTCCTCACGCTCCCATGTTGCCTCCTCCACTCCCATGTGCTTCCAGAGCACCTTCACCAGCCTCACAGTCTTGCCTCGCAAAACTTACTCCCGGCTATCCATGATACGCATCGGTCCCTCCTCGAAGGTTTCATCCGCATTAACCATCAGTTCACCCAAATCCACTACATGTCTCGGATCTGGAGTATACTTCCTGAGCATAAAGACATGGAATACCGCGTGAACACCTAATAAATATGGTGGTAATGCCAATCTATAAGTCACTGCACCCACCCTCTCGGGTACCTCGAAGGGCCCGATAAACCTTGGTGATAGCTTCCCTTGCTTCCCGAATTTGACAACTCCTCTCTTAGGTATCACCTTTAAGAAGACGTGATCTCCCACCTCAAATTCCAGAGGTCGTCGCCGTCTATCGGCGTAGCTCTTCTACCGGCTCTAAGTCGTAAGAAGACGCTTCCTTATCAGGTTCACCTTCGATGAAATGTCCCCAATCAAATCTGGACCCGTAGAAGGTCTCTCTCCAACCTCCGCCCAACAAACCGGAGAATGACAAGGCCTCCTATACAGTGCCTCATAGGGTGCCATCTGTATGCTCGCCTGATAACTATTGTTATAGGCGAAGTCCACCAAAGGTAAGTGATCTTCCCAACTACCCTTAAGATCTAGGACGTATGCCCGTAGCATGTCCTCTAATGTCTGGATGGTCCTTTTTGACTGACCGTCCGTCTGGTGATGAATAGTGCTCATCGTCAATTGTGTCCCCATGGCTCGCTGGAAACTCTCCCAAAAGTGAGCTGTAAACCTAGGGTCCCGATCTGATACTATAGATACAGGCACCCCATGTAACCGGACTATCTCCCGTATATATAACTTGCAGAATTCCTCCAATGGGAAGGTCATCCGCACCGTAAAAAAGTTAGCCGACTTGGTAAGCTGGTCCACTATCACCCACACAGCATCATGTCCCCACGATGTCCGTGAAAAGTGGGTTACAAAGTCCATCGTGATATGCTCCCACTTCACGCAGCTACCTCCAAAGGCTGGAGCAATCTTGCTGGTCTCTGGTACTCGGCTTTGACTTGTTGACACGTGAGACATCTACTGACAAAGTCTCCAACGTGCTTCTTCATCCCGCTCCAATAATACTGGTGACGAAGATCATGGTACATCTTTGTGCCACCTGGATGAACCGCAAAACGAGAGCAATGAAACTCCCTAAGGATCCTCTCTCTCAGGTCCGCCAACTGAGGAACCACAACTCTTCCTTGATAGCGAAGACTACCATCCAAGTGAAAGGCCCAACCCTCGTCACCCGTACCTGCCTGTACTCAGTCTCTGATGGACAATAACTCCGCGTCCAAACTCTGGGACTCAATCACCCTGCTCAGTAGGAAAGGCATAGCCACCAAATTTCCCAAAGTACCCTGAGTCTGACCCCTGTAATGTAGCCCAAACTGTCCCACAGTCTCGAGCATAAGCCATTTCCGTGACTTCTGGCTAAGTGCATCTGCCACCACATTTGCCTTACTGGGATGGTAATGCAAAGTGAAATCATAGTCCTCCAAAAGTTCCATCCACTTGCGTTGCCTCATATTGAGGTCCCGTTGTGTAAAAATGTATTTCAGACTCTTGTGGTCCGAAAACACCTCAAATTTCTCGCCATACAAATAGTGGCACCAAGCCTTTAGGGCAAAAACAATGGCCGCCAACTCCATATCATGCGTAGGGTAGTTCCGCTCGTGGTCCTTTAACTGTCGAGAACCATAAGCCACCACCCTTCCGGACTACATCAAAACACAACCGAGTCCGTCTTTGGATGCATCGCAGTACATCTGTCGCCTTTCTGGGACTATTAAAATAGGGGCTGAAGTCAGCCTCCTCCTTAACTCCTGGAATGCTTTCTCACAAGAATCATTCCACTCAAACTTGACCTCCTTCCGAGTCAATCTCATCATAGGTCTCGCTAATCAAGAGACGTCCTCGATGAATCTCCGGTAGTACCCTGTTAATCCCAAGAAACTATGTATCTCGAAGACTGACTTTGGTCTTTCCCAATTCATCACTACTTCTACCTTTTCCGGCTCTACGGATACATCCGAAGCCGACACCACGTGTCCCAAGAATTTTACCTCATTCAACCAAAATTCACAATTGCTGTATTTAGTGTACAACCAATGGTCTCTCAAGGTCTGAAGAACAATCCTTAAATGACCCTCATACTCCTCCTCAGACTTGGAGTAGATCAGAATGTCGTCAATAAATACCACGATGAACTAATCTAAATAGTTAGAATACCCTATGCATGAGATCCATGAATACCACCGGAGCATTTGTTAACCCAAATGGCATCACCGTGAACCCGAAATGTCCATACCACGTTCTAAACGTCGTCTTAGAGATATCTGTCTCCCTAATCATCGACTGATGGTAGCCTGTTTGGAGATCTATCTTAGAGTAGACCCTTGCTCCCTTCAGCTGATCAAACAAATCATCTATTCTCGGCAAAAGGGTATCTATTCTTGATAGTGACCCTGTTCAACTGCCGATAGTCTATGCATAGTCGAAGGGTTTTGTCCTTCTTCTTGGCAAACAACATTGGAGCGCCCCAATGTGAAGTGCTCGGTCTTATGAAACCCCTGTCTAACAGTTCCTGTAATTGAACCTTGAGTTCTTGTAACTCAGCGGGTGCCATCCTATGTGGAGTCATAGAAATAGGTGAAGTACCCGGATGTAATTCAATGCTAAAATCCACGTCCCTATGAGGAGGCAATCCCAGTAGCTCGTCCGAAAAAACGTCCTCATACTCGCAAACGACTCGAGGTAGACCAAATTCCTGTCTCACCTCGTCTTCTAAGGTAAGGCTCGCAAGCCAACCCATCAGCTGTCCATGCCATCGAGATTCATACACGGCTTGGGGCAAAGCATTGTGCTTCTCCCCGTGAAACTTAAAACAAACACCATCCGGCGTATAAGCAGTGACCCTCTTCCGATCATAATCAATAACAACACGATGTGCCGTCAACCAGTCCATCCCTAGGATGACATCGAACTCTGACATGTCCATGACCCGAAGGTTCATAGTGAGTAGGATCCCCTAGATCTCTAACTCACAACTCCGACATATCTGATCAACCCTCACCCTAGCTCCTAGGGGAGAACTTACATACAATGACTTTTCCAAGGTCTCCACCTCTAAGCCCAAATCTCTTACACTAGATGCAAATATGAATGAATGTGATGCCCCACTATCAAACAACACTTTAGCCCATAAGCGAGAAAGTAGAAATGTACCATGTATCACCGACTGATCTGTCGGCTCAGTTTGTGGCACCATGGCGTAAACACGCCCTTGAGTCCCCGAAGTTTCGGCCTGTAAGCCCTGTCCTCGGCCTCGACCCATGCCCTGGCCTATCTGGCCTAATTGCGGACTCTCTGCTCAGAAAATGGTAGGAGTCTGAGTAGCACCCTGGAACTGGTACTGATTTTCCTGGCCCATAGTGGGGTAGGGGGAATATAATCCGTCTGTGGCTGTCCCACTGAAGATTGGGACTGAGATGTCCCGTACCCCTCGGATCCCTACCTCTAAGGGCAATCCCGTTTTAGGTGACTCGACTGACGACAACGGAAACAAGTTTTTTGGCCTGCCTGGTAGGTAGTCCCAAAGTTTCCCCTACCTTGGGAAAATCGACCTTGGCCTTGATGACCGTGGCCCTGTCCTTGACACCCTTGTGGGGTAGAAGTCTTTTGCTTCTTCCCCGAGCTAGAAGAAGAGGATTGACCCTATTTCTTCTTGTCCTTAGCACCCGCCTCCCGGATGCTTCGAGCATCTTCCACCTTTCTTTCAATGGCCATCGTTGTTTCGACCATCATATCCAAGTCTTGCAGGCGGAGGCCCACAATCATTCCCCGGATGGATAACTTTAGACCATCCTCAAATTTTCCTACCTTGGCTATGTATGTGGCCACGTAATCATCGGCAAAACGGGCTAGTTTGGTGAACTTGGCCATGTACTCCATCACCGTCATTGTCCCTTGTTTCAATTCGAGGAATTCCCGGGCCTTTGCACGTCGAACGGACGTTGGAAAATACTTGCCTATGAAAATTTTCTGGAACTCTCCCCATGTCATGGTCTCCAAGTTCTTGAATTCCGTCACCCAATCTCACCATACTTGTGCTTCTCCTTCTAGCTGGAATGCAGCTAGTCTTATCTTAGAGGCATCTGAGGTATCTCCATAGCCCTTAAGATCTTGTTTACTTGTCGGAACCAATGGTCGGCCACCATCGGATCCGCCCTCCCGTGAAAACTGGAGGCTTGTGTGCCTTGAAGTGTTGGAGGTTACTCGTGCCTCCCTGATTGGCATTGGCGCTAGCTTGTGCAACAGTGACTGCCATCATGCCCATAGTCTCATTAAACGCTTGTTGATCAAAGGCCGGTGGTGGTTGATTATTGTTCCTCCCACCGCCTCGGCGTCTTCTTCCTCTACTTGCCTACTACACACACGACAAATAGCAACAATACACTAACTTAGTATCCCGAACTGGGGATCAAGTGCAACTTTGAGAATTTTCTCATTATCTCATAGTAGGGCACATGTCACCCACTAGTAGACCTTCTTACCATGAACCATCCGTTCACCCTTTTTCCCACACCCAAGGTTACGTTTTCTAACCCTAGTGTGTTCACTTCTATATGTATTTTACCCTGTACATAAATCAATAACAAATACCACATAACATGTAGCAAGTAAAGCACATAACATGAAATGCAATGGTTTAGACCCAATGCCCATCAAGCCCTAGGTAATTCGTGTACCTAAGCTCTGATACCAAGCAGTGACACCCCAAAAATCCAGGGGTCCTTTTTAAACCGTTGACTACCCGTCAACCCGCGAAAATAAAAATTCTTTTCTCAATTCCGGACTTTAAGTCCAAACAAATCCCCTTAAGCGGGACTTTAATGCGCGTGTGAATTCTGTGTTCTTTTTGTCATTTAATTCATCCGAGGTGTTAGGTACCTCAAAATACTTCATTTTTAGTCCATTTGCATTCTTTGAATAAAGGAAGACAAGATCGAAAAACATGGGAAACAAATATAAAAATTCAGCATCTTTCGGCAGTACCAGTACACCATACCAGTACGAAACCGTACCGGTACGCAGTACCAGTACGTCAAACTCTTTGGAGTAAGTCGTACCGGTACGCCGTACCGGTACGCTGTACCAGTATTGTCTACCCAGAATTTTTCATTTCGTCCATTTTTTTGGTTTTCAACTCATTCGAAACCTTATTAGAACCAACCCAACACTTACATAACATGTAATTGAGCATTTCACAAGGTTCATACAAAGTCTGTTGTAACATTTGAATGCAATCTCATTTAATTACATACCAAAAGTAAATATTCATTTCAATTTTATAATTTTTGTCAAAATGAGCCACATTCTGGCTTCTTCATCATTGAGGCTCAAAGTGAGAGCCATCCACTGGCACGAACCCCGCACTTGAAATATTTTTCCATAAAGGGTGAGCTACGCTCAATAGAGAACCTCCTAAATAAGCTACTCCCCAACCCAAATGCACATAAAATGTTCTCATGCAATCGTTCCACCATTCACATATTCCAAACACATATATGCCATCGATGTTGAAAATTTACAATGCAATGATATGGGATGAGATGAGACCCACTCCCTATGACCAACTCGGGCCTTTTTCGGCCCTTCGACACATGCAAGTTGCAATCAGGCAATTGCCCGTCATCTTTGATTCCAAGCCCTTCTCGGCTCTCCTACACATGTAATATCCCATGTGTATCAATCCGTCATTTATGTTACACATCAAATGACATTTTCAATCTGGGGTCTTGTATGGTGCGAATGTTTATGGACTTACACCAACGGTACTCAACCGACACGGAATTTATGGACTTCCACCAACGGTCCCACATACACCGACACACTTTATGGACTAATACCAACGGCAGTGCGTATCCAATCACCGGGCCTCACATCCGAGGGATCTTCTAGCCCTTTTTTCTAACCCCGATCCTCAACCAATATAAACCATGCGACTCGACCAAGTTATCGACTTAGCTTACTCGAGCCTCCTCAATCCCAAGCTTCCTCCAAATTTTCAGTTTTCTCACCTTCGGTGAAAACCCTTCTTTTTGGTGTGTACGCGTAGCCCTCGTCGAGGAGATCGACTTTGCTTCTTGGCCCGTGTGGATCCGAGTTCTCTAGCTTCGTAGATCGTAGAGAGAAGTTTGAGATTTCTTCTCCTTTCCCTCTCCTCTCTATCGGCTGAAACCGGCTGAACAAAATGGGAGAAAAATCTGATTTTTTTCCTATTTATAATTTTAGAACACTTGGCCCTTATTGCACCACACGTCCCTTTTTATTCTGGGTCCGTTTTCATCTCGAAACGATTAAATTTCGCTCCGATTCAAGTTCAAAATATTTTTAATTTGTCTTAACTTTATTTACTTTAAAAAACTCATAATTTTTCCAAAAAATTCGTATTTGGGTCTCCCGGGGCCTGACCGCTTCGTAAAACGTGAAAATTTGACTATCTCGAAATTCGATAAAATTTTTCATAGTCACTAGATTTTGCGAGAAGAATCCAACGGTGAAGTCTGTTTCGTCATCCGAGCTCTAGAAAATTTCAGGTTTACAACCCGAATTGTTGTTATAATTTACCGTTTTGCCCTTTATTATTAAAAATTCAAATTTACCCGAGTTTTTACAGAAAAACATCCTACCCATGTAAAAGCAGGTTACCTGAGTTAAAGCGGCGCCAGAAGTCAAAAGAGAAATCATTTCAAAGATTCCCTATAGAAATCGTTACGCCTATATAATGACTTCAGTCATTCTCAACAAGGGAGAGCCCATTTGGGATCAAAAGCCAATTTTATTCTCTCTCATATCTCTCTTTGTATCCAAGTCTTCATATGATACAGAAAGAGATTTTCTTTACAAAGGAAACACCTTAACAACCTATCCTTAGGTATTGATCCTGAAAAAAGAATAATTGAGCAAAATAACTTTACCAACCAATGTTTAACAACAATTGGTAAACGGTTAGATAAAATTGATGAAATCAAACCAAGTAAAAAATTAGAGAAACCTCTAATTCAGTTACTAGAAAACAGGACTAAACTTACTTTGGAATGCCATTTTTGGAGGTTTAACCTGTTATTATTGTTACTAGTTTGCGAACATCCATCGTTAGATGGTAGCTTCATTACATCCAAAGGATCCATATTAAAGATGGAGGTTGGGAACATGTTCTGGTTGAACTATGTGAGGTAACTGAGTTTTTAGTTTAAGATTGGCTAGAAGCTAAGCTTCTTGATTTACTAAACTTATTTTTTGCTTTAAGAAGATTTAAAGATTCTTTTAAATTTTTATCTTGTAATTTAACTCTTTTATTTCTTGTTTTAACTTGTTAACTTCAGATTGGAGATCTTGTAAGGTTACTTCTTTCTTTTTATCCTTACTGAATTTCTCCATAGTTTTGTTGAAATTGATTAGTTGTTTTTCGCCAAAAGATTGCTTAATGTCTTTTTTGACAAAAAAATCTTTGAGTTTTTAAATGTATTTAACTTTTAACTCAGAATTTTCAATTTTGCTAATGAGATCAATGAGGACATGTTCTTCCTTAATTTGCTTGGTTAAAACTTTAACTTTTTTGCAACAATTGTCTATACTACCTTGCTTAATGTTAGGCTTACTGGAGTTGCTAGAAATTGACTGATAATCTGAGGAACTTTCCGAATTACTTGAATCATCTGAACTTTCTTCATTTTGGCTAAGGTTACTTAACTTAAAGATGGTTAAGATTTTAACTTCATCTTCTTGAGTTAAGTTCAATTGTTTTAACTTCTTTTTAAGTGGACATTCTGGGCTGATATGTCCATTTTTTCCAAAATTATAACATTCAAATTCTCTGCTATTCTTCTTTCCTAACTTTTTCTTATAAGTTTTATGCTTATAAGGTTTTTTGCTTGATTTTCCTTAATATTCTTGTCTTGGAAAATTCTTCTTGTTTCTTTTGTAGTAATGTTTACTTCTGCTATAAGGCTTGCGTGACTTGTGTTTTCTGCAAGATGGTGCTACTAAAGAGAGACCATATTGTTCACAGAATCACTCATTTCATACTTCATTTTTTTCCTACTATCTTTTATTTGTTTGCTAATTGTCATATCAATACACATTCTTAATCCTTCTTTTTGAATGGTACTAGTAATGTCACCATAGGTTGACTGATCATATTCAATGATTCCTTTAGGTTTGCTTAATGCTTCTCTAATCTTATGTGCAAAGATATTAGGTGAGCCATTAATAATTTTTTCTTTCTAGAAAGATTTGTCAAAGTCTTGTTTGAGCATTACTCTGGAGATGAATACATTTTTGTACCATCTCAAATCACTTAATGTTGGACATCTTAAGTTACTTAACAGATCATGGATTCGTGATGCTTTGTTACTAGGTGTTCCAACAAAATATTTGATTATTGTGTAGATGAGAGTGTTAATCGCATCCAGTTTTGCTCTTCCAATTGTTTCATACAAAATTGAAATATTTTCTTCATCTACTTCAACAGCATACCTGATACTATCTCGTAGTTGTTGAATAAGATAGTTATCCTACTAGTTTTTTAACATTCCTGTGAATCCAGAAGTGATTAGGTCAACTATTTCTAGTTTAGTGTTATCAAGATTGTTAATGTAACTATTAATAACCATAGACATGTGATTAACTTTGTTAAGTATTTCTTGTTCGCCTAATCCATCTTTGTTCCGTTCATAGAGTTTATTGGATTGAACGGAGAATTGGTTACTAATGTTTCTTTCTTCAAACTGAAAATCAAGAGGTGTTGGTCTGGAATACCAATTTTTTTTGGTACTAGTTGGATTGATTTTCAAAAATCTCAATTTGTTAAGATTTTGACTATCAAATTGTTCTTCTAATTCTTTAATTTCAAAATCAATAGAATTTTCTGATATACTTGCTTCTGGAGATTGACTGTCTTAAGAGGTTTGTTCATCATTTTGATTGATAGTGTTTACTTGGGATGATTTTGCTTTAGCTTCCATCTTTTGGAAAACTTAAATTTTTTGAAGTCTTTTGCTATCTTTTACTGAAACTCCAAGTTTACTCCTGTTTTCTGGTAACTGAATTAGAGGTTTCTCTAATTTTTTACTTGGTTTGATTTTATCAATTTTAGTTTCAATTTTATCTAATTGTTTACTAATTGTTGTTAAACAATGGTTGGTAAATTTATTTTGCTCAATTATTCTTTTTTCAGGTTCATTACCTGAGGGTAGCTTGAATTGTGAGGCTTTAATTTAATGATCCTAATGACTAATTTTAAGGTTTCTATTGGGGGATGACTTGAAGATACTGTAGAGGCATCTGCTTTTTTCCATTTATGTTTTGTTACTACTTTAACTGACTTGTAATGATTTTCTAAGTAATCAAAGAAATATATTTCACATCTTATTTTATTCATAAACTTAGTTCATTCTTTAAATATTCTTTATTGTTTGCTATTACTATATTTGTTATTAAATTCTCGTCTTTTAGTTTTATTTTCTTTAGACTTGAATTCATCATATAATTTGTCTACATCAATAATAAACAAATTATTTGATTTACTAATTGTAAGTAACTGTTTATTTACTGGGGTGTTACTCTCCAGGTCATTAGTAGAAGGAGATGGTGTAAAATCATCATCTTCTTCTTCTTGAAACCATGATTGTGGAGTGTAACATAGTTTACTAATTTGTGACGAGGAAGTGTTAATTCCTTTTATCTTGAATATTTTTTCAAATTCATTAGCTAAATGTTTATCTCTTCTAGTTAAACTAGAATGTGCTGACTCAGATTTTATTCCTTCATTAATTTGAAGTAGTTTGCTAAATGGTTGACTAGATTTGTTAGATCTTGTGCTATCAAATGAGAATCTTACTGATCCATTAGATAGCTGCTGGATACCATCAAAGTTTGCTGAAGTATTTTGGATTTTTTGATTATAACTTTGATTTTCAAGCATCCAACATTCTAGAAGTTGAACATCTTTTCATAAAATTATTTTAGGCACTTGAATGTTTAACGCAGTAGTACTACCTTGAATTAACAAGGTTCTATCTCTAGGACTTTTCTTTAACACATGAACATTGAGGTTTGTTGTTATGCATTTATAATAAATCCTATGGATAAGTACTATTGCCCTTGTTCCTTCTGTCATATGAGCAAAATGACTTGTAGTTTTCATACTGAAGGTTAATGTTGTTAAAAGATTAGGATCGTCAAGGCTTAGGTTAAAGTTTGGGAAGCAATTGAAATATATTGGTCCATCATGAAGACCAACTTTCATTATTCCCGAGATGCTAGCTTCATAATCCAAGAATTTGGCATTCCGTAAAACTAATAGGGATGAAGAATCTAGTCCTTCTTGTCATAATGGTTCTAATGCTACTTGAATTAGACCAAGGTGGATAAATTTATATCCTTTTGATCTATGGTTTTCATGGTTTCTTTACTAAGTAATTGACAAATTTCTTCATCTTTTGTGAGTGTAAAAACATGTTCAATTGTTTTGACTTGTAATTTGTGACTTTAAAGTTGCAGGGATCCAACTTGTTTTATAGATTTCTCATGTAGGGACTTTCGAAATATTCCATTTCGTACAGGTTGTATGTTACTCTTGATGTTCATGTTCTTCTTCATTTTAATGAAGATCTAGATGAGCTAGTTATAGCATTAGATTTGAATAATCTACTCATTTTTAAATTTGAGATTTTTCAACTTTGCAAATTACTTGTAAGTTTTTACTTCATTGTACATACCATTTTTTATGCACATAGCCTCTAGATTTGTTGCCTTCTTCCCCTATTCTGCCTCTCACTAGGACTTACACCAGGATCTAGACTTTCTAGGTTTAGGTGGCAAAGCAAAGGTGACAAAGAAGATAAGACTTATAAGAAATTTACTAATTGAAGTATCAAAGATTTATTAACAAGATGAAACAAATATAATTCGATGATTAACTATCTAGGCCGTCAAGTGGCTTTGATACCAAATAAGCGGAGCACATTTAACAGGCATCAGTTAAAAGACTGAATTATATTTACTGAAGATAGTTTATCTGAAATAGCTACAATTAACTTACAAAGTTTAATGAAAGAAAATATCTTGCTGCATCATATGAAAACTTGGATACAAAGAGAGATATGAGAGAGAATAAAATTGGCTTTTGATCCCAAATGGGCTCTGCCTTGCTTAAGAGATACTAAAGTCCTTATAATTTACCACCCCTTGAAATAGCCAATCGTTACCTACCTCTTGGTAACCCAATTAGACCAGCATACCAATCCTCCTTAGTAAATCTAGACACAACTATGAGCTTTATCAAGCCAAGCAACAATCAGCTTCTAGCCCATTTATATATTATATGTACTACTACTATGAAGTCAAAATACAAAACCTAGTTTCTATTGCTCCTATATTGTTTTGGTACACTTTTAAAGGATTTATGAAATTAATAGAAACTAGGGATAGAAACTAGAGTTTTAGAAATACACAAATTTAAAGTGTATCAATACAGTATATGAGTAACAGAAACTAGACTTTATAGTGTAACTTCGTAGTTATTTTGAGAATGTGTTGTGTTGGAAATCAAAATGTGAGATTTTACTAAGTATTTTTTTGAAAATGTCGAAGTTGTGGTTGGTGTTGGGAATAGAAGATGGTCATGAAATTATGGTTTGAAACTTGTATGCTCGGTATCGAAAGGCAGAGAGTTAGTAGATGGTTAGGTCCCTTAAGGGGGTTACTAAGGCTGCTACTAGTCCTAGGGCGATTGGTGATGGTAGTGGTTTTTGGTGATAGCCTATGTGGCTTTACAAGTTGTGCCCTACACATCCCCCCTGAAAAGCAAGAAGGGTGATGAGACCCTAGGGTGCAAGATCCAAAAGGTTCCCCGGGGATGGTTCATTTGTGAACCGGTGTTTGTTTGATGATATCTATCTATATGGTTAGCATACATGAATTTTGAGTGCCAAGAAACCAATAAACCAATATTCTAACAAAACTCTTTAGTGATATGAGGTAAGGTGAGGTTGAGGCGAAAGTACGTGGAGTTATATTTTTTAAAAATACACTAGAGAGAACAAGTTTATGGAATTGTGTTCAAAATAAGAAATGATTACTTTACTAGGTTTATTATACATATATTTGTATAAAGATTTCTCACTTTGTACTTTATAAAATCAATGATGTTGCATTGTGTTTTAAGAAGAAATGTTTTATAGGGTTACATTGAGATTTGATTTTGATGTGTTAAATTTCTTGATGTTTTACTTATATATTTCAAATGATAGTACATAGTGTACTTTCAAAAAAGCTTATTACTTAACGTGTACCTAGACTGATTGATAAATTATTTCATTACCTATCATTATGATTGTGAACTGTTGGTATTTAAAACCTTGTATATGCTTGAAAAAGGATTATCCTACTGAGCGTGTGAATGCTCACCCCTATCATTTAACATTTTCATTTATGGACATATGTTGGTAGTGTAAAACGGGGAGACAATTTGATTTTTTTTCGAAAATGGGAAAAATGGTAATTTGTGATTATAATGTGTATTTAAATTACTCATGTTCTAGACCTCGGATAAGAAAACGGAGTTCTCCGTTGGACTCGTATTGCGAAATTTAGTCACCCTATTAAATTTCATCGAATTGTGATATGGTCAAATTTTGCACGTCGTTTGAAGCAGCTGGGTGACGAATGACCTAACAAAGGTCCCCAAAAATGAAAAATTTGAAATTTTCTTATAATTGAATAAAATTTCAAATAAAATCAATTTTAAGTTAAACTGGGATCAAATAAATTATTTCGGGGCAAAAACAGATCCGATCGAGCGAAGGACAGGTGGCACAATGTGGGCCGAGTATTTAAAAATATAAATAGAGTCTTAAATGGGATATTTCATCAAAAAATCCCATTGTTTAGCCCTCCTTTGGCCGGCCATAGAGAGAGAAGAGAGAAAACTTGATTTTCAAGCTTTCCTCCTCCGATTTTCGAAGTTCTGTTGCTCGGATTGACTCGGGCCAAGAGTTATACTCCATCTATGCGATGAGGGTTATGCAGCCATTCCAAGAATGAGGAATTTCATCGAATATTCCAAGAGTAGATTTTGGAGAAATCAAAGCTTCGGGTTTGAATTTTGTTCTTGAAGTTTCCTATAGGTGTTTTACGCTCCAAGAGGTAGGGTTTTCCTACTTTAGTTCATTCTAACCTATGGTGTTCATAGGAGAGGGGTTTAGGCATGTGGGGTTGTATAGCCTTTGCATGAGGTTGGTGTTTTTGGTTAAATAGATATAAGAAATGGATGGAATATATATTCTATCTTGAAGTGGTTTTGTTCTTGTACTCTATGGTTACTTGGAATGGTTTGTAGAAATCACTTAGTATGCTTTTTTGAGCTATGTGGTTACTTGAAATGTGTTATTTGAACACATGACTTGAGTGCCTTTAAGATGTTTGATAAAATGGACATCTGAGATAAAGTGTGTTAATTGAATGAGATTAGACTATAACATGCTTGGATGATGTGGTAATATGAAATCATATGATTATGATATGAGTTATGATTGAAATGTACTTGTTGATATATGCATGTTTTGATATATTGACATTGTGACAAATATGATATTTATATGCTTAGGATATAATTTACCATAAATGTGTTTGAATTGTTCCTATGACATTTCATTATCTATGGGACATGATTGTTATTGCAATGGTGCATCACATTGTATATGCACGGAAACATCTCATCACATAGGTGTGTGCATGATTGTTGTCAACATCGCACTTGGTGATTTACGGGTGGCTTGGAGAGTTGGGCCAAAGGCCTAGCAAAGTCACATAGTTGCATGATAAGAAGGGATTGGAAGATCCCTCGGGTGAGAGGCCTGGTGATTGGATACGCACTCCGTTGGAATAAGAGTCCATAAAGTGTGTTGGTGTACGCGGAACCGTTGGTTGAAGTCCATGAATTTCGTGTCAGTTGGGTGCCGTTGGTGTAAGTCCATGAATATCCACCCCCCAAGAAAGACCCTAGATTGTGAAGGTCATTCGATGTGTAACATGGATGACGGGTTCACACGCATTGTCACTTGCATGTGTTGAGGAGCTGGAAAGAGCTTGGATTGAATGCATGAATGACTCTCACCTCATCGCATGACGAATCATAATGAATTCCATCATTTGGTTGCATATACTTGTAACGCCCCAAAATACACCTTGAAAACATTACTAGCTAGTCACCATTCAAAACATGAGAGCACTAAATAAATCCACCAATAAGAAAGTTTCATTCATCAACCATTGATATTTAATACATCATCCCAAAAGAATATGCCAAGCTATGGCCACAATATCAAATGAATATGCCAAACTATGACATTTACATCCCAAAAGAATTAAATTACACATACAGCAAAAACCTAAAAATAATGTTAGACTTTACATTACCTCAAAAGGAATTTCTTAACTTATCACAAAAGAAAACAGAACACTAAGCGTCCCCCTTGGGATCTACGTTCCCTTCTATGAGATCTTCCTAATGCTCTCGCTCATCAACTCCAAGCTCTTCCTCTAGGCAATAATATGAAAATACTATTTGTAGGGGGTGAGCACTAAGCTCTGTAGCAACATTCCTCCCAAACTTGAACAAGGTTTAATAAAAACATAGTAAAAACGGTTCGGTCTCATTTCACAAATATCATATCAATTTTTAAAGGAAAAACATGACATTTAAAATAGATCTCAAGTTTAAACAAAGCAATAATGAAATGGAATAATAAATACATTTTTCAACAACAAACCATTTTCAAATGGTTGGAAAGAGTGTCTACCGTTGCATTGTCCCATACCAATGCACCGACTATGACAGAATCCAACCCAGGTTCTCATATATATATATTTTGGTTCATCCCCGTGCCATGTACGTTGATTGTTTCTCAGGAATCTACTGAACGATTATACCTAGTCCACCCATCACAATCACAAATCATAATCACTTCGGGGAAAGGGCATCTACCATCCCAATGGCAGTGACGAATCCCTCCTCAGGAAAGGTATACCGACCCTAGTTCGAACTCCGGTGAACGATAGTGGTTGCATTATCAAATGACAATCTACTATAAGTGTTAGGCAACCATCTCACCCCCCATTGAGATAGACTAACCTCTAACACTCTACGACATCTCTCGAAGGCAATTCAAGTCCATCACAACAATCATACAAGTGAGAATACCAAGATATTCTCAATTAATCAACAATTTCACATCATTACCAAAATCCCCATTTTTTATATGTGTCATACAGTAGAATAATCAAAGAAAATATACTAGAGATCATCATCAATATCATTTTGTTGTACAATATCAAACACTAGAGTTTTTTAAATCAAGAACAAAGAAGAAATCAAGGGAAAAATTCATCCCTTTTGAAATCTAGGTTTTTGAAGCAAGAAAAATGGGTATCAACCCTAACTTCATGTAAAACATAATAATAATTGCAAGGGAACCAAGAAACAAAGAACCTATAGCAAATACATACTAATAAGAGTCAAAACAGATATATTTATTAGCCCTGGCCTCAATGAAAGAGAATAGGAAAAAATCCTTACCTTGGCTCTTGAATAACTAGAGCTTGAATCTTGAATCACTCTTAAATCTCTTGTTTCTCACTTTAGATCTTGAGCTTTCTCCTTCTCTCTTTCTCTTTAAGTGTTCCTCAAAAAGAGGCGTCTTAATGTATTTAAAAGGCAATAATCGGGCTAAGATCGCGACTTTTAACTATCAGACCTCTTTCGATAGTACCGGTACGGTACAATTATGGAGCACAGTACCGGTATGGTAAACGCACTGGACCAAATGATTCCGGAACACAATACCGATACAGTTTTGCTTGTATTCTCTATTTTTCATTTTTAATCCATTCCAAACCCTTCCAAAACGAACCCAAACTTATACAACATACATTTTCACATCAAACATAGCTGACATAAGTTCTATTACAAATTATTTCGTAGATTCACGAGCTAAAACCTAGTTTTGACTGATATTTATAATATTAGCATTTCCTACGATTATAACTCATGGGGTTCATTTTTACACCATTGCATATATTAAATTACTAAACAATTTACTATTATATTACTTGAACATGTGGGGGTTTACAATCCACCCTCCTTAAAGAAAGTTTCGTCCTCGAAACTTACCTCAAATAGTGAACAAATAAGGGTACTTCTCTCACATTTCCAGCTCCAACTCCCAAGTAGCTTCCGCCACCCCGTGATGTTGCCACAAGACTTTCACTAAGTGGATGACTTTGTTGTGAAGCACCTTATCCTTGGCATCGAGGATCTCCACCGGTTGTTCTTCATATGTTGCTCCATCTTGAACTTCAATATCCTCCAAGTCTAAGACATGCGTTGCATCCGATTGACACTTCTTCAACATCAAAATGTGGAACACGTCGTGTACGCTTGACAACTAAGCTAGTAACCAAAGTTGATACGCCGTTTTGCCTACTGCTTTAATCACCTCAAATGGTCCGATGTACCTTGGAGCCAATTTTTCTTAATTTCTGAATCGCAACACTCCCTTCTCATGAGACATTTTGAGGAAAACGTAGTCTCCCTCTTGAAATTCCAAGGGTCTTCATCTTTTATCCGCATAGCTTTTCTGTCTACTCTGTGCCGTACGTAGCATCTCCCAGATGAGTTAAATTTTCTCGGTAGTTTCTCGAACAATCTTCGGTCCAAACAAACTATCGAACAATCTCTAATAGATGTTATTGTACGCGAATTCCACCAACGACAAATGATCACTCCAGCTTCCCGTGAAGTCCAACACGCAAGCTTGTAGCATATCTTCCAAAATCTATATCACCCTCTTGGATTGACCATCCATTTGGAGGTGAAAAGCTGTGTTAAAGGGTAGCTCTGTTCCCATAGCTCATTGTAGACTGTGCCAGAATTGCGCCACGAATCGAGAATCATAATCCGATACGATAGAGAGTGGAACTCCATGCAACCTGACAATCTCGCGAATGTAAAGCTTGCTCAAGGTCTCTAAAATGTCCGTGGTCTTAATACTCAAGGAGTGAGTGATTAGTACTCAAATGTAGCATATTTTTATGCCTTTTTTTGGACTAATTGTGCTTTGATAGAGTTTAAGTGATGATATTTCAGGTCTTAAAGTGAACAAGGGTTTAAGGGGTACAAAAATTACCTCTAAAGGCAACAACAACACATTAGGGAACAAATTATAAAAGCTTGGAATAAGGAAGCAACGTTCGAACGCAACATACCGTTCGAATGGTCATGAGAAACTAGGGCAAGCAATTATAAACTGTGTTGCAGGTAAAACCCAAGGCCCTGGAGATTTGAGTACTACGTTCGAATGGTCCTCGACGTTCGAACGTCCACTGGAGCAATGACAAGATCAGACTGACTGAAGACATGTCGCGTGTTGCAAACTTGCAGTCAGAAGCTCAGGCACTTGAGTGCCACGTTTGAACGATAATTCAAGTTCAAGTTCGAACGTCCTGGAATTATTGGAGAGACAACAGTCAGATTCTGCAAGTACCTGGAGGGAGATTGGCACAAAGGACTTAGAGGGGGATTTCTGCAGAGAACCACGTGTCTTCTGACCTGAATGGCAGACATTGAATCCATCTGACATTTGAACGATGAAGAGCAAAGACAGAGAAACCGTTCAAACGCATTTGACCATTCGAACGGTCTTGACAGACTGCCTACAGAGTGGTTGACTTTTTTACTTTGACTTTGGCACCCATCTCTATTCTTTTACCCCTTTCCCTGCCTTCTCCTTGCCTATGAATATACTTGGTTTGTGGAGAGAGGAAGCACTAGCACTTGGACTTAGACTTAGCACTTGGGCAGCACTTGTAGCTCTTGTAGCACTTCTAATTCCTCTTCTTTATCTTAGTTTCATCTTGCTAGAGAATTGAAAAGTTTAGATTCCCACTCATTTCTTTACATTAATGTTTATATTCGCATTTGCTTAAGAGTTATAATCTCTTTTACTTGAAGTCTTTACATTTATGTTCTTGGTTACCTTAAGTATTTACATTTATGCTTTTATATACATGCTTTTATTTATGTCTTGCACTTTCATTATTTGAGCTCCCTTCTTGTTTAGAGAAGTGAAACTCTTTTACTTTTCTAGAGCTTTACCAAAGCCGTGAAGGGTGAAAAGTGATTCACTCATTCTTCGTTGAAGATTAGCTCCTTGTTAATTGTACTTTTATTTTGCGAAGTCCTCTACTAAGAGGGATGAGCATCGCTCACTTTTCTAGCTTTACCAAAGCTACGAAGAGTGAGTAGTTTCTCATTCACTCTTTAGTAAGAGGTGAAGGGCTTGTATTGATTATCCAGAAGTTATATGAAGCTTTGTTCTAATGGTTAACGTTAATAGTCTCTTGCTTATTGGATGATTGATTGCATCTAGCAAATGTACTTTGTATAACCGAAAGTCTTTCTATGACATGGATAACTCTTGCATGTAAAGACTTCTCGTTTCAAGGCAAGTACCCCGACTAGATCTTCATGACTACCCTTTAATCATCCCCATTATTGTGCTCTATTTAAAAGAATGGAATATTAAAGCCATGGTTGGATGTCATGTAGAAACACTTGCTTATTTGTGGACGCGATAACTCTCGATACAAACAATTCTTGTAAATTTCTAATAAGACATCGGAACCATGATTTTAATTCTCACAGTCCATATTTATCTTCCGATTAACTTGCTGTTGACATGGGTGTTAATTGAGTTATCAAGCATAAATATAATAAATCGGATAATTGACCACATGTCCTGATCCTCGAACCAAAGAGTGACTTTCTTGCAATTTGAATTCATCTTATATTTTTTCTAGAAGACTTCCTGGAAAGAATTCAATATGCTGTTCAAGAAGCCACCCACTGCTCACAACTTTAAAATCTCAAAGGTTATAATCAATTGGTCTCTATTACTGCATACTTTGAAACACCAAAACTACTAGTTCCATGTAGATTCGACTATGGACTCAAACCGGATTATTACTACAACTTGATCGCCTGCACTTGGGTGTACACATTTCAGATCAAGTCAAGTTTTTGGCGCCGTTGCCGGGAATCTTTAGTAACAGTGTTTTAAATTAAAAGGTAAAAAGACCTTTCTTTTTTATATATATCCCTTAGTTTACTGTGAATAATTTGTTTTGTTTCCATTGATTTTATGTCGGAGAACGTTCCTCACTATAAAAATTTGCCTACAGAATCTTCTGGATCTGTGAACCAATCTGAACCAAATTCACCAAGATCAATAGCAGACCTTTGTGAGAGTATTATGGCAAATATTGATAAAAATGGAGAAGTTCCCATGAGGGAAGATGAGGTGCCTAACATTCGAACTTTGAGGGATTGCTTAAATCCCACAAGAAATAGTGTCGCCTCATGTTTTGTATTTCCCCCAGATGCACCCCCCTTTACTGTAAAGCCAGGGACTGCATAGTTTTTACCTGTTTTCCATGGATTGGATATCCAAAATTTGTATCTGCATATGAAAGATTTTGAAGAAGTGTGTGGAACATTTCAAGACAATTCGGAACTTGCCAAGATGAAACTTTTTTCTTTCTCTCTAAAGGACAAAGCTAAACAATGACTAAATTCTTTAAAATCTCTTTCCACGCCAACCTGGAAGATCTTTCAAAATGAATTTTTCAGAAATTTTTTTCCCTTACATCGAACCAACACACTAAAAAGGCAAATCATGAATTTTTCGGTGAAAGAAGGGGAAATATTTTACCAAAGTTGGGAAAGATTTAAAGAACTACTCCAAGCCTGCCCACACCATGCTTTTGAAAATTGGACTCTACTAGGATTCTTCTCTGACTCCTTACCCACTAGACTGCGTCAGTTTGTCAAAATGATGGCCCAAGGGGAGTTTATGGGTAAAAGTCCAGAGGAAGCATTCTATTTCTTTGACACTATATCTGATAGTTCTCAGATGTGGGACTCAGCCTCCCCTACCACTAGTGAAGTCCGACCATCCACTTCGCAAGAGAGAAAGTATGTCTTGAGAGAAGATGATGACCTGAGAGCAAAAATGTCCACTTTATCTCGAAACCTTGAAGCTTTAGAGATGAAAAAAATTCATCAAGTCGAATTGGGCCCTTCCATAGAACAAGTGTGTGGAATTTGTGTGTTGACAGGACATTCTACTGGGGAATGTCATACCATCTCTGCATTCAAAGAGGTCTTGTTGGAACAAACAAATGTAATCTCCAATTTCAACAAGCCTTACTCCAACCCATACTCTGAAACATACAATCCAAGGTGGCGAAACCATCCAAACTTCAATTGGAGGAACACAACCAATTCCCATGAACCAACCATAAAATTTGCAACCACCATCTCAAGGACCTCCTACATATCAACCATACCAACCACCACACAAAAGGAACCCTGAAGATACGCTAAAGCAGTTTAAATGAACTTCAATGCACATTCCATCTAATCTTTCACTAAGTTCAAAGCATATACCACCCACTCCTTTAAAGAACTTAAAAGCCACATTCAAAGGTTGACCCAATCCATGAGTACACAAGAAAAGGGCAATTTTCCTGCCCAACCAAAACCTCCACAAGATCAAGCTCAAGTTGTCACTACACTAAGAAGTGGCAAGGTGATTGACAAAACTGTCATAGACATGCTATTTCCAAAGTCAAAACTTGAGTCAATCCCAATCAACTCACTTGATGAGCCTGAACTTGGAATTGAAAAAGAGCCTAAGCCTATAATAGATCAAGAACCAGACCGTTCTAAGGAAGGAGAACCTTTAGGTTCAAATCCCACTCCCTTTCCGCATAGACTCAAGGCTACCCAAAAGATGAATCATCAGTCTGAAATTTACGAGCTTTTCAAGCAAGTAAAAATCAACATCCCACTTCTGGATGCAATCCAACAAGTACCATTTTATGCGAAATTTTTCAAGGACGTGTGCACAGTCAAGAGAAACTAGAATGTCCAAAAAAGAGCCTTCCTAACTGAACAAGCCAGTGCCTTGCTACAATGCAAAACCCCTCCAAAATACAAAGACCATAGATGTCCAACTGTCTCATGTGTCATTGGAGATTTCAAGATAGAACAAGCACGGTTAGACCTTGAAGCTAGTGTCAATCTGCTACCTTACTCCGTCTACCAACAGTTGAGTCTGTGTGAACTCAAACCCACTTGTGTCACACTCCAATTAGTGGATAGATCTATCAAAATCCCTAGGGGCATTGTTGAGGATGTGCTTGTCTATGTGGATAATTTTGTCTTCCCTATTGACTTCATTGTTCTAGAGACTCAACCAGCATTACATTCAGAGAACCAAATTCCTGTCATTCTTGGTCGACCCTTCCTAGCAACTTCCAATGCACCAATCAATTGTAGGAATGGAGTCATGAAATTAACTTTTGGGAATATGACTCTTAAGCTGAATATTTTCAATATTGCTAAACACCCAGGAGAGGATAAGGACGAAGGGGAAGTAAATTCCATTGAATCTTTGATACAAGAACATCTGAGTGACATGTTCTGTGAACATCTGATTGACTCATCTATGATAGAGTCTGACTCATCTGTGTCAAATCCACAAAGTTGCCCTACTCATGATGTTGAGACATGGGGGCCCAAATTCGAGGAACTTTCATCAAATGGCACAAAACTAATCTCATCAAGTGACAGGCCACCAAAACCTGAATTAAAACCTTTCCCATCTGACCTCAAGTATGCATTTTTAGGAGAAAATAAGTCATACCCAGTGGTAATCTCCTCTAAGCTCACAGACTTGCAAGAGTCTAAACTGATTGAAGTTCTTAAAAGTCATAAAAGCACCATTGGGTGGACCATCTCTGACTTGAAAGGTATAAGTCCGTTGATCTGCAATCATGCAATATATCTTGAAGAGGACTCAAAACCCTCTCGTCAAATGTAGAGACGACTGAATTCTCACATGAAGGAAGTTATGAGAACGGAGGTACTCAAACTCTTAGACGCAGGAATAATTTTTTTCATATCCGATAACAAATGGGTAAGTCCAACCCAAGTTGTGCCCAAAAAGTCGGGGGTCACAGTGGTAAAAAATGAAGCAAATGAACTAGTGTCAACTAGAGTCGTCATAGGATGGCGAATATGCATTGATTATAGAAAACTTAATTTGGTAACTAGGAAAGACCATTTCCCCCTCCCATTCCTCGACCAAGTGCTAGAAAGAATTGCAGGCCATGAATTTTACTGTTTCTTAGATGGATATTTCGGGTATAATCAAATTGAGATTGCCTTAGATGATCAGGAGAAAATCACATTCACATGTCTCTTTGACACTTTTGCATTTAAAAGAATGCCTTTTAGATTTTGTAACGCTCCTACAACATTTCAAAGGTGTATGCTAAGCTTGTTTAGTGACATGGTTGAAAAATTTTTGAAAATATTTATGGACGATTTTTCTATCTATGGTGACTCATTTGATCTGTGTCTGACAAACTTAGACAAAGTTTTAATAAGGTGTAAAGAATCTAATTTGGTGCTTAATAGGAAAAAATATCATTTCATGGTAACATAAGGCATTGTCTTAGGTCACATTGTGTCGTCTGAGGGCATGAAAGTTGACAAGAAAAAAATTGATCTAGTTAGAAATCTGCTAGCACCCAAGACTGTAAAGGATGTCTGATCATTTCTGGGACATGCAAGTTTTTACAGGAGATTCATAAAAAACTTTAGTACCATAACCAAACCCATGTGTCATCTCTTGAGTCAGGATGCAATTTTTGACTGGAATGAGGCTTGTCGAAAAGCTTTCGAGAAGCTAAAGGGCATGTTAATTTCTGCTCCAATAATGCAACACCCTGACTGAACTCTACCATTTGAACTAATGTGTGATGCAAGTGATTATACTGTAGGTGATGTATTGGGGCAAAGAAAAGATAAGAAACTCCATGTAATTTACTATGCAAGCAAAACTTTGAATGATGCTCAAATAAATTATTCAACAACTGAAAAAGAATTGCTTGCTGTAGTTTTTACTTTGGCAAAATTTAGTTCTTATATTGTTGGGTCTTCTGTTACTATATTCACCGACCATACAGCCCTAAAATTCTTGCTCACAAATAAAGATGTCAAACCGAGGTTCTTAAGATGGATACTCTTACTTCAAGAGTTTGATCTTGTCATTAAAGATAAGAAAGGGGTTGAAAATGTGGTGGCAGACCATCTATCCAGATTAACTTATGAATTCCATGAAGATGGACTGCCAATCAATGAGAAATTCCCTGATGAACAACTGTTCATAATTGATGAGACACCATGGTATGCAGACATTGCTAATTTCCTAGCTACTGGAACACTCTCTCCGTCATTCACTCCCATGGACAAAAAAAAAATTTTGAGGGAGGTTCGTAACTTCTTTTGGGAAGATCCCTATGTATTTAAATACTGTAAGGATCAGATCATAAGACGTTGCATCCCAGCTCATGAAAGCAGGCAGATAATATCATTTTGTCATTCTGAAGCATGTGGTGGCCACTTTTCATCAAGAAAAACTGCTGCAAAAATCTTGTAGTGTGGATTTTACTAGCTCACGTTTTTTAAAGACGTCCATGCCTTTTGTTTAACGTGTGATAGATGCCAAAGATTAGGAAATATTTCAAAAAGAAACATGATGCCCTTAAACCCAATTCAGGTGATTAAAAATTTTGACTACTGGGGCATCGATTTTATGAGACCATTCCCACATTCCTTTGGCTATCTATACATTTTAGTGGCAGTAGACTATGTATCCAAATGGGTTGAGGCAATCCCATGCCGAAATAATGATCAACAAACGGTGATAAAATTTTTAAAAGAAAATATTTTGTCCCAATTCAGAATTCCTAAAGCAATCATAAGTGATGGGGGTTCTCATTTTTACAATCGTCCTTTCTGCAATTTGATGAAAAAATATCTGATTTTTCACAAAGTTACAACCCCTTATCACCCACACACTAGTGGACATGCTGAATTAGCTAATCGGGAGATCAAATTAATTTTTAAAAAAATGGTAAACCCAGATCGCAAAGATTAATCATCAAGACTAAGTGATGCACTCTGGGCATATCATACTGCTTTTAAAACAATTTTGGACATGTCTCCCTATCGATTAGTCTATGGAAAACCTTGCCACCTACCTGTGGAATTTGAACATAGGGCATACTGGGCCATTAAAGTAATGAATTTTGACCTGGACAAGGCTAGACTTTCTAGAAAACTTTAGATAAATGAATTGAAAGAATTGAGAAATGAAGCTTATGAAAATGCCAAGATTGCTAAAAACAGGATGAAAATTTTTCATGACAAGAACATTGTACTAAAATCCTTTGAACCTTCCCAGAAGGTCTTGTTGTTTAATTCAAGACTCCGCCTCTTCCCTGGTAAGTTAAAATCAAGATGGACTGGGCCTTACTTCTCTCATCATAAACAAAAAGGACGTAGCATTGACCTCACTTCTCTCATCATAAACGAAATGAAGAAAGGGTGTAATGTAAAGAAAAGTGCATTACCTTTTGGCACATTGGTGACGGAGATTTGTCTAGAAAATAGAGTATGGGAGAGGTCAGAGATGGAGATATAGTTGCCAACGGAACAACTCAACAAGGGCTCGTTCAGGAGAAGCTGGACACACAGTGATACCTCGACAAGAAGGTAAGAAATGCCACCAGCCCGAGGAAGAGACGAGGTGCAAGAGGAGCTTGACCGAGAAAAAGAGAGGGAGTTAGAGAGAGAGATTGAGGAGGAGAGAGCACAACCTGATCAGGTAAGACCTAGCTCCAGTACTCAGAGATCACTTAGGAATGTCATGATTGGGATTAAGACCAATCAAGCTGCGATTCTCCGACAGCAAGCTGAGATCTTCAAACAGCAGGAGGAGATTCTTAGCTACTTAGGGCTGGAGCTAGTGGAGCTGCTGGAGCTTGAGGAGACTGAGAGGAGATGATTGTTCTAGGGTGGTTGTAGATGGTTGCTCTTTTGTTTGTTTTGTTTGTGTGTTTTCATAGATAGTTTCAAGTTTTGTGTGTGATTCTGTTACTTTTTTTGGATAGCTTGGATTATTAATGATTGGTGTATCGAATGATCATATTTTGTGAATGGAATGGTTCAGTTATCATTTTAAAGGCATTTGTAGAATTAGCATTTTAGTAATTTTTGTTGATAAAAATCTATGTGGATGTTAAGATTGTTTGATAAAGTAACTAATCACATGATTAGTTTGACACACAACTTGGCAATCTTGACCTAAGACTACAACGCTTTTAACTGATATTATCTCTATGCTTAAATTATCAAATGTACATTAGTATTTGTTATTCTCAAGGTACACGGTGATCAAACTCGAAAATGGAATCGGTACATAACCGACATTCCCTGAAAAACCCGACATAACCAGTGGAGATAACAAAGGATACCACGGTAAGTTTTGATCCTTGCGATGCTTCAGAGAGAATATCCACATTTACTCGAGAAGGGTTTTCTTTCACCACCCATCTTTCAATAATCTCATTAATTTTGTTTTGATTGATACAACTAATGTGATCTATTGACATATCCCACAAGAAATACAGGCAAGATGACACATACATATGCACATATTTGAGAAAGGATCTTAGACCATCTTTGGATCAACTTTGAGCCTTAGCTAACCCTTTCACAAAAGTATGACACTATTAGCCATGATTGAGCCTTCAAAGTATGAATTCTTTTCCAAAAAGCCCATGTGATGACCAAACCACAAGGAAATATGCTTGACTTACCTTGCTATCTAATTTTCTTGCACCCTCTTATAAATCAAGATGATACAGAAAAGCAAGGAAAATAGAAGAGATAATGGTAACTACTGTTCCATGAAAAAAAAGAAAATCGATGAAAACAACCGAAAAAAGAAAAAGAGAGAAAGAAAAGGAATTGCCAAGAAAGTGAAAAATGAGAAAATGAAAGAAAGAAATCCCATTCCCAGAAAAAATGTCGAAAAGCCAAACAGAGGTGTGCTAAAATGCATACAAGAGATAGCATTTTTGAAACTCCATTGACGTCATTTCGTTAGCCAATTACAACCTATGAAAGCCCTAATTGATCTCAAGTCTGATGCATATGCATGTTGTCAATCAAAAGTTGGGGTATGTTATATAACATTTCGTTATTTGCATAAATATTCTTTCATGAGGTTATGCCAAGAACATGATTAGTCTATTTGCTAACAAGTTTCACTCCTTCACTAAATTGTGCACGTAATTTCTGATTGGCCATCTTCTGATTACATGCTCAGTGAAAAAACAAGTCACCATATTCGGAGTGAATCCTTTGCTGAGAGCGTTCCTATGAGAGATTTGTGAAATCAAAACTATCTATGGAGGGTGGTGTAAGTGGAATGATTGTTATATACCAATTCTGTTTCTAGAATGACCATCCTATTACAAAGAAAATTTCAAATGCAAATGTAACATATGCTAATTTTTGCGTAGGGATGGTACCAATGGTAAAGAGCATGCGGGATAAAAAGTCAAAATTGAGGGATGGGTGCCTCAATGACCATGATAATAATTTACTTTAATAAGCGATCTCAGATGTACATTTGTTTGACCGAAGTTTGTGGGTAGCTTCACTGAAAACCCTCACGAGACAACACTCGTCCTCTAGAGGTTTAACGGTTTGTTGCATAAGCTAAATGCAATCGGATAACCTACGAAAGAGGTATTAGAAATAGATTTACATTTAATTATTGTCGTATTACTAGGGACTAGCAATATCAAGGTTGGGGGGTGTGATTAGTACTCAAATGTAGCATATTTTTATGCCCCTTTTTGGACTAATTGTGCTTTGATGGAGTTTAAGTGAGGATGTTTCAGGTCTTAAAGTGAACAAGGGTTAAGGGGTACAAAAATTACCTTTGAAGGCACCAACAACACATTAGGGAATAAATTGTAAAAGCTTGAAACAAAGAAGCAACGTTCGAACGCAACATACCATTAGAACGATGATAAGAAACTAGGCCAAGCTATTATAAATAGTGTTGCAAGCAAGACCCAAGGCTCTGGAGATTTGAGTACTACGTTCGAACGGTCCTGGACGTTCGAACGTCCACTGGAGCAATGACAAGATCAGACTGATTGAAGACATGGCGTGTTGCAGACTTACAGTCAGAAGGCTTAGGCACTTGAGTGCCATGCTCGAACGACAATTCACGTTTGAACGTCCTTGGAATTATTGGAGAGACAACAATCAGATTTTGCAAGGACCTGGAGGGAGATTTGCACAGAGGACTTAGAGGGGGATTTCTGCAGAGAACCACGTGTCTTCTGACCTGAATGGCAGACACTAAATCCATCTAACGTTTGAAAGACGAAGATCAAAGACAGAGAAACCGTTCGAACGCCCTTGACCGTTCGAACGGTCTTGACAGACTGCTTGTAGAGTGGTTGGCTTTTCAGTTTGAATTTGGCGCCCATCTCTATTCTTTTACCTCTCTCCCTGCCTTTTTCTTGCCTATAAATATACTTGGTTTCTGCAGAGAGGAAGCACTAGCACTTGGACTTAGACTTAGCACTTGGGCAGC
>CM042191.1:15357283-15403743 GCA_023539305.1 Ilex asprella
GTGGGAGAAAACCCCTACCTTGAGTCTTGCAGATCTAGGGTTTGGATTCGTGAATCTACCTTCACTCTCTTGTTTTTCCCTTCCTTCCTTCCTCTTTTCTCTTCATTTCTTTCTCTCTTAGGGTTTCTAAGGTTGGAGTGGCTGAAATGGGGCCAAAATGGACGACCTTAGGTATTTATAAGGCTAGCCTTGGACCACGGTCGCGACTTAAAACATTCAGGTTTTCATCGGGTGTACCGGTACCCAGTACCGATACTACAAACCTTCTGGAATAGGGGTACCGGTACCCAGTACCGGTACCAAAAACCTTCTGTAAAAGGGGTACCGGTACCAAAAACCTTCTGTAATCGAGGTACCGGTACCCGGTACCGGTACCACTCAGCAGACAGAGTCTTCCTCTGTCTTCCAAGTTTCCAAATGCACTTCCTATTACCTTTTCCAAGGTTTTTTGACCTTCCGGATTCAGTGGAAGCATTATTTTGATCTAGAAATATTTAGAAATTTATCTAATAACTAATTCCAATCCCCAACGTCTTTGAACTTAACTCCCCAAATCCATTTGTCTCCCAATCCTTCTTTTCTAATGTTTTAACCTATGTGACTCATTCTTACATCATTATTCATATCCTCATTTTCGCAAAATATTTTATTACATATATCCATACATTATAGAAAAGAAAATACGGGGTGTTACAGGAGTGAAACTCTTCCACTTTTCTAGAGCTTTACCAAATCCGTGAAGGGTGGAAAGTGATTCACTCATTCTCCATTGAAGATTAGCTCCTTGTTAATTGTACTTTTATTTTGCGAAGTCCTCTACTAAGAGGGATGAGCATCACTCACTTTTCTAGCTTTACCAAAGCTATGAAAAGTAAGTAGTTTCTCATTCACTCTTTAGTAAGAGGGGAAGGGCATGTATTGATTATCCAAGAGTTATATGATGCTTTGTTATAACAGTTAACATTTATATCCCATTGCTTATTGGATGATTGATTGCATCTAGCAAAACTAAGGTACTTTGTATAATCGAAAGTCTTTCTATGACATGGATAAATTGTGCATGGAAAGACTCCTCGTTTCAAGGCAAGTACCCCAGCCAGATCTTTATGACTACCCTTTAATCATTCCCATTATTGTGCTTTATTTAAAAGAATGGAATATTAAAGCCATGGTTCGATTTTATGTAGAAACACTTGCTTGTTTGTGAACGCGATAACTCTCGGTACAAACAATTCTTGTAAATTTCTAATAAGACATCGGAACCATGATTTTAATTCTCACAGTCCATCTTTATCTTCCGATTAACTTGCTGTTGACACGGGAGTTAATTGAGTTATCAAGCATAAATATAATAAACCGAATAATTGACCACATGTCCCGATCTTCGAACTAAAGAGTGACTTTCTTGCCATTTGAATTCATCTTATATTTTGTCTAGAAGACTTCTTGGAAAGAATTCAATATTCTTTTCAAGAAGCCACCCACTACTCACAACTTTAAAATCTCAAAGGTTACGATAAATCGGTCTCTATTACTGCTTACTTTAAAACACCAAAAACTACTAGTTCCCTGTAGATTTGACTTCGGACTCAAACTGGATTATTACTACAACTTGACCGCTTGCACTTAGGTGTACTCATTTCATATCAAGTCAGTGAGCAGATTTGGTGAGTCTGTCCACTATGACCCATACTACATTATGTCCTCGCGACGTCCGTGGTAAACCTAACACGAAGTCCATGGTGATGTGATCCCTTTTTCACTCTGGAATAGGTAGGGATTGTAGTTGTCCTTAGGGTTTTTAATGTTCGTTCTTCACCTGCTGGCACACCGTACATCATGCTATGAACCTTGCCACATCCTTCTTCATTCCCTTCCACCAATATTGGCACTTCATGTCCCTATACATTTTAGTGCTACCGAGGTGGATAGCAAACTTAGAATGATGACACTCTCCAAGTATCTCTTCTTTTAGGGACGAATCATTGGGAACACATAGTTTCTCCCCATTTCTCAATTCTCCGTTTCTCAAAGACCAACGCTCCATAGTTTCTTCATTCTCCAATTTAGCTCAAATTGACGCTAATTCTGGATCCAAGCATTATAATTCCACAAATCTACGTTGGAGAGTAGATTAAGCCACAAGGTTGAACAAACATGGTCGTGATCCATAGATCATAATCTCCAAGGCCATCCATCAACTTCCATTCACCTATAGAAACATTGATTTCACCTCGAGACTTTCTGCTAAGTGCATTGGTAACTACATTCGCCTTTTTCGGATGGTAATTGAGTGTGAAATCGTAATCCTCTAAATACTCAATCCACCTTCTTTGCCGAAGATTCTAGTCTTTCTGGGTGAATATATACTTGAGACTTTTATGATCCGAATACACTTAAAACTTCTCGCCATACAAGTAACACCTCCATAACTTAAGAGGAAAAACCACAGTGGCAAGCTCCAAGTCTTTAGTGGGATAATTATGTTCTTGAGTCTTGAGTTGCCTCGTGCCATAAGCGACTACCTTGCCTCCTTGCATTAACACGCATCCCAAGCCTCGTAGTGAAGCATCGGTGTAAACATCGTATCCTTCCTCACTGTTCGGAATAATAAGGACAGGAGTCGTCGTTAACTTCTCCTTCAAGGTGCGAAAGGCGAGTTCACACGCTTGAGTCCACAAGAATTTCTCTCCTTTCTTCATAAGGCACGTCATCGGTATTTCTACCTTGGAGAACCCTTTAATAAATCTCCGATAGTAACCTGCTAAGCCTAGGAAATTACGTACTTTGGTCACATTCTTCGTTGGTTCCCACTCCATTACTGCTTCAACCCTTACAGGGTGACCTTGTTCCGACACCACATGGCCAAGGAATTTCACCTCCTTCATCTAGAACTTGCATTTACTCCTCTTAGCGTATAATTTATGCTACCTCAAAGTCTGGAGCACCATTGTGAGATGACGTTCATGTTCCTCGTGTTTCTGTGAATAGATTAGTATGTCATCAATGAACACAATGACAAACTGATCTAGGTATGGTCGGAATACACTATGCATCAAATCCATGAAAGCTGTGGGTGTATTAGTCAATCCAAACGACATTATCGTGTACTCGAAATGACCATACCGGGTACGGAAAGCAGTCTTAGGAATATCCTCTTCCCTGATCCATAATTGATGGTACCCTTTACGAAGGTCAATCTTGGTGTAATACTTAGAACCCATCAGCTGATCAAATAAGTCATCAATCCATGACAATAGATATCTATTCTTCACTATCACCCGATTCAAGCTTCGATAATCTGTGCATACCCGAAGTGTTTCGTCATGCTTCTTCACAAAGAGGACTGGTGCTCCGCAAGGTGAAGTACTCAAATGGATAAACCCAATTGCTAACTAATGGTCTAGCTTCTTCCTTAGCTCCTTTAACTCCAAAGGTATCATTTGATAGGGTGCAATAGATATGGGCTCAATTCTCGGATAGAGATCAATCTTGAACTCAATTTCTCTTTGTGGAGGTAACCCTGGTAATTCGTTTGGGAAGACATCCAAAAAATTCTATACTATTAACACCACACCCGTATGGGATTTATCATGATCGTCTCCCATTAAGCTGGCTAAGAAACTCAATTGGCTCCCTGCCTTAGCTTTCAAGAATCTACTACCCATAGTAGGAAATGGATGGAAAGAATTACGATCATTCATGAAAGTAAAAACTACCCCTCCCGATAATTGGAATGAGATCCGCTTGCGAAAACAATCTATCACTGCACAAAAATTTTACAACAGATTCATCCAAAATATGATGTCGTACCCTTTCATACCTAACGCAACCAAATCTATGATCAATTCGTGATCCCCAATTCGAAGTACATACCCTCTACACACCCTCCTAGTATCCAACTGTTCTCCCGTGGACATGTCGATACTCAGAGTATGTTCTAGCTTATCGAAACTCAATCCCAAATGCAAAGCGTATGTAGTGCGTATGAAGGAATGAGTCGCATCGGGATCAAATAAAATTTGGGCCCAAGAATTATAGAAAAAAATGATACCTTCCACAACGGCATTGGAGGCATCTTTCTCTGTTTGGGTCAAGGCAAATACTCTCCCCTGAGTGGCGCCGCTTGAGGCTAGAGCTCCCAACGGCCTCTGCTGCTGTAGTGGCTTGTTTGCAGCTACTTGTCCTGTCGCTTGGTTGTCCCTCGGCGGAAACGATGGGCAATTGTGTTAGAAGTGTTCCACTCCTCCACATGCAAAATACTGACGGGGGTTTGTGGCTGTCCTCCCCAAAACACCTCCTGCTCCTTGAGCTATCTGAGGTCTCTGTCCCCCTTCCTGATCTGGACGACAGTAGGGTGCTAGTCTCGGTGCTCTACTGCTATTAGTACCCGCCTAAATCAGACCTCCCCTCATGGCATTCTACCTCCTCTGACTGTCCTGGGTGTTTCTCTCTACCAGTGCAGCTCTGTCAACAAGATCCCCATAGTCCCGGATTTTAAGAGCCATAAGCTTCTCTCAAATAGCCGGCCTCTAGCCCTGTTCAAAGCATTTGGCCCTCCTAGCCTTAGTAGATATGAACTCCATAGTGTAGTGGGACAACTCGTCAAACTTTCTCTCATACTCGGCTACTATCATGCTCCCTTGTCGGAGAGCGAGAAAATTGGTGCTCATCTTATCCCTGATTGATTCAAGAAAGTATTTTTCTTAGAAAATTTGGTCGAACTCCTCCCAAGTGAGAACATCCGTGTTCTTCCTTCTATTCACTGATTCCCACCAGTGGTTTGCCTCCCCCTCCAATAAATAAATAGCCAAGCCAACCCGAAGATCCTCAACTACCCCCATACCATCACAAATCTTCTTAACATGGCAGATCCATTTATCCGCATCCAAGGGGTTAGAGCTTCCTTGAAAAGTAGGTGGGTGTTGGCGTAGAAATTCCCGAAGGACTACCATCCTCAGATTCTCGTTCCCGTTGTCCGTACTTGGTCTAATGGATGAGCTCCACCATTGTGGTTGTGATTCCCATTCTGGTGTTGTACCAGAGTGGTAAGCTCCCTCAAACATTGATAAATGCCATTCATGGCATCGGGAGGTGGCGGGTTTGCATGGCCTCCTCGACCACGCCCACGCCCACGTCCACGTCCTCGTCTAGGTTCATCGTTCATCCTGCACATTAATTCATAATTTAGTTTAATTGATGTACTAGATATCCTCGGTATTACTTTAATCTAAAGCATATGGTTCCTATAATCCTTCATCTCTAGCGGTGATCCATAACCTACACCTCCCATGTAACCTAAGCTCTGATTTCAAATTCTGTAACGCCCCAAAATACACCTTGGAAGCATTACTAGACAATCACCATTCAAAACATGAGAGCACTAAATAAATCCGTTAATAAGAAAGTTTTATTCATCAACCATTGATATTTAATACATCATCCCAAAAGAATATGCCAAGCTATGGCCAAAATATCAAAAGAATATGACAAACTATGACATTTACATCCCAAAAGAATTAAATTACACTTGCAGCGGAATCCTAAAAATAATGTTAGGCTTTACATTGCCTCAAAAGGAATTTCTTAACTTATCACAAAAGAAAACAGAACACTAAGGGGCCCCCTCGGGATCTACGTTCCCTTCTATGGAAGCTTTCCAATGCACTCGCTCATCAACTCCAAGCTCCTCCTCTAGGCAATAATCTAAAAATATTATTTGTAGGGGGGTGAGCACTAAGCTCTGTAACAACATTCCTCTCAAACTCGAACAGGCTTTAATAAAAACATAATAAAAATGGTTCGGTCTAGTGAACGATAGTGGTTGCATTACCAAATGACAATCCACTACAAGTGTTAGACAACCATCTCACCCCCTACTGGGATAGACTAACCTCTAACACTCTACGACATCTCTCAAAGGTAATTTAAGTCCATTACAACAACTATACAAGTGAAAAAACCAAGATATTCTCAATTAACCAACAATTTTACATCATTACCAAAATCTCCAATTTTCACATGTGTCATACGGTAGAAAAATCAAAGAAAATATACAAGAGAACATCATCAATATCATTTTGTTGTATAATATCAAACACTAGAGTTTTTAAAATCAAGAACATAGAAGAAATCTAGGGAAAAACTCATTCCTTTTGAAATCTAGGTTTTTGAAGCAAGAAAAATGGGTATCAACCCTAACTTCATGTAAAACATGATAATAATTGCAAGAGAACTAAGAAACGAAGAACTCATAGAAAATACATACTAATAAGAGTCAAATCATATATATATTAGCTCTAGCCTCAATGAAAGAGAATAGGAAGAAACCCATACCTTGACTTTTGAATAACTAGGACTTGAATCTTGAATCACTCTTAAATCTCTTCTTTCTCACTTTAGATCTTGAGCTTTCTCCTTCTCTTTTCCTCTCTAAGTGTTTCTAGGGTTAGAGGGGCTGAAATGGGGCGAAAAGAGGCGTCTTAATGTATTTATAGGGCAAAAATTGGGCTAAGATCGCGAATTTCAACTGTCAGATCTCTTTCGGCAGTTCCGGTACACAGTACCGGTATGGTACAGTTCCGGAGTACAGTATCGGTACGGTAAAATCACTGGACCAAATGATTTCGAAACACAGTACCGGTACGATTTTGCTCAGTTTTTACTATATTCTCAGTTTTTTATTTTCAATCCATTCCAAACCCTTCCAAAAATAACTCAAACTTATACAACATACATTTTCACATCAAACATAGCTGATATAAGTTCTATTACAAATTATTTCATTTATTCACGAGTTAAAACCAAGTTTTAACTAATATTTACAATATTAGCATTTCCTAAGATTATAACTCATGGGGTTCATTTCTACACCATTACCTATATTAAATTACTAAATAATTTATTATTATATTACTTTAAAATGTGGGGGTTTACAATACTTGATTGGAATGGTTGAGAATTGTTGAATGTTGCATTTGTGCATTTCATGTGTTTCTAGGTGGGGAGTAGCCTCTATAGGAATTATTCTACTGAGCGTGGCTCACCCTATACATGAACACATTTCAGGTGTGGGATTGACACTAGTGGATGACTCCCATGCAGAGCATCAAGGGTGAAGAAAGCCGGAATGTGGCTTTTGTTTTGAAATTTTGTAAAACTATTATGAAAACATAGTTTTGGGCATGTACAAATATAGAATGCTTGTAATTGAACCTTCTACGAATCATGTATTATGTATAAAACTTTTTTATTCATGTTTTGGATGAATTTGGAAAGGTTTAGAAAGGATTAGAAGTTGAAAAAATAGGATACAATCATTTTGGAATTTTGTTGGCGTTCGAATGCCAGACCACGTTCGAATGTAAAGCAACAATTTGCATTAGCAACGTTCGAATGCCATCCCACTTTCGAACGTGAGGACCTTGCATTACTTTGGCGTTTGCAAAGCTCTGATGAAAATGAAAAAGTTCTGAGAGCAAGCAACCTTCGAAGTTCAAGTGACATTCAAATGTAAATAAGACATTCGAACGTCAATTAACATTTGAACGTGAATCTGATATTGAAATTTTTACACTTAGGCGCTATGCTTTCGGGTTTGGGTTTCTTTGGTTCAAATGAAACCTATGGGTATCAATTAAGATGTATTAGAGTATATTGGACTCCGGTTGATTTAAATGGTAACATGTACACGAGTTCCATATGTGGTTTATAATCCCGACAAAAGGGATGATGTTGATGTGATGTCAGGCCATGCGACACTCACTGGTATTTTCGCGGGTTGACGGGTGGTCAACGGTTGATAAAGGACCCCCGAATTTTTGAGGTGTCACAGGTAGACTTCATAGTGGGAGTATCGAGACAAAAGATAATTGTTATGATTTAGTTAGAATATGTAAAGAACAATGTAGGATGATGTATATTATTGAGGATTTGTAAATGATTTATATCTTGGTTAATTTGAGGGAATATGTATAGATTAAGACTTTTTAAATGGTTTACTTATAAAGATTGCAGATATTCTGTATATTATGTTCATGATGAAGAATTTTGGATAATTAGATTGTAACCTGGACTTGGGAGGACTTCATGGGCCTCCATTTGCTACTCTGGTACTGAACGATAATGGCTTATTTGTGGATATCATGAGAATGGATGTGTATGATTGATATGATACGAATGAGTAGTTAAGTATAATTATTATGTTTAATTCTCTCAGCTCTCACCAATTATCTGAATGCTCGATTTTCAAAGGATACTTTGCCGAAATTTTCTAAAAAATGATTTGTTTAAACTAAAGAGATACTTTTCTAAATGTTTTTACAACAAACCGACATGTGTTTTTGAATAAATAAAGTAAAAATTTTTATCACATTTTTGTGAAATTTGGGGTGTGATTGATTGGTATCAGAGCTTAAGGATTAGGTATTACATGGGAGCTGTAGGAAAATGGGTGTACCAATATTGGAGATAGTTAGAAGACATTTGTGGTCTCAAAGAAATTATTTTTGTGGCATGGGTTTTGGATGTCTTAAAGAGTATTACTACACTTTGACTGAAAATGTATAAAAGTAAGAGCTAAAGGTACATTGATGGGCTTCGAGGTACGATGAGTTATGATATTATATCTATTTTAGGTTATGTCAATTTTCACTATTATGGTTGGCCCTTATTCGAATTAATTGAGAGGTTTGGAATTGAAGAAAGATTACAAATTTTGGTTTGATGGTAAAAACTTTGAGATGAATATATCTTCCATGAAGGTGACTAAGAGACTATAAAATATTATAATACTCAAGTACAATCAATTGGAGGGATATGATAAAATAACTAAGGATTGGTGTCGGTTTTGAAATATGAGTAAAAACTGTGATTTTGATTTTTAGTGGATTGGAGGTTGTTTTATGACCATGCATTTGATTATCTATAGTAGTTTGAAAATAATATGGATAGTAGGCTAGTGTTACTTTGATTGGAATTAAATTTTAAGTGATGACTTAATTTTTGTACAATTGGGTTACAAGAATTATTCAGAAATAGTATGATTGGAGGATCGTGGTGCAATAATTGATGAGTAATATTAAATGACTTTTCTTGAAGATTGATTGAGAATGACATAGTAAGCCTTTGAAGGAAAATAAATATGGAGTGAGAAAATTGATAATGACATAAAAAGGTAGGATGCATTGGACTATGTGTGAGCGTTATAGGACAATAACTCTCTAAAGTACATGAAAGGTGTTATCTTTGGGGGTAGAGCATGAATTAGTTCGGTTCTTATGTGATTATATTTTGTGGTGTTTGCAGTTCACAACATTTAGACCATCTAAAGCTAGTGATAATTGGGAAACCCTTGGTTGAGTGTGGGGTTGATAGTTAAGGTGTACTCATGGACTTTAAATGAAAATGGAGATCAAGAGTATAGACTAAAATTTTGAAGTCTCGTGCCATGGAAACCTACAAAGTTTAATAAATTTTTGGCCCTTAATATTGTTGGATTGTGGAGCATAGATGTTCAAAAATTTGAGATCATTTATATTGAGTAACAAATAGAACAATGATGATATTCAATATTCGACATAAACTCTTATTGTGGTGTGAGATCTTTTAATGTCTTTGCAAGTTAAATATTGTAGAAATATGGAAGTTTATCTCTAGATCTTTTCAATTCATCATTAGGTTTGATAGGCTAGAGTTGATAATTGTTGGTATTGAAGATCATATATTTTTGAAAAGAAATCTTTGCAGTTGGTTGTGATGTTAAAAGGATTTAATATGGTAGATCAATGTAAAAAATTACACATGGTGGTTTTATTATTAATATAGGAATGATTAATTAAGTTTCGATTAAAGTACAAGATTACTCTATTTGTCGGCGAATGGTTATCATCTTGTGGTTCATGAGAATTTTTTAAAGGTTGTGGTGATTAGTGGTATGGAATTGAAGAATGATTTAGACCCTTAGGAATATACCTTTATATTGGTTATATTTTATAGTTCAAGAAATATTAAGGCGCTACATTGAATCATGTGGACTTAGGAGCTCCGGAAAATGTGTTATAATCTTAGACGTAAGGAAGTTATAACATTTCTCTACGGGTTATTACTTGAGGCACTTTCTTGTTATCATAACGGCATTGGACATCTAACTCTTGGGAGACAATAATGACTTTTAAATTGAAATAGGCATTAGGTGGCGACCAAACAATCGAAGATAATGTTTGACAATAAATCTTATCGGAAAGTCAAAGAAAGATATAGGATAGACCGAATTGGTTAAAAATGTTGAGGCATTATGATAGTTTTAAAGTATTAATCGAGGGTTCCAGATGCATCTTGTACTTATTAGAGACAACCCATGAGAATTTTTATTGGTTGTTAGTTCTGATTATAATGGATTGAAAAAGTGAATTTAAAAATTATAATTAGTATCAGAGTGTGTAGTGAAAACATTTGGTTAAATGTTATATTATTGGGGTTAACCATTTGGTTATGATTACATGAATGAAGGTGAAAAGTATAGTTGTGAAGTAAAAAAAAAAATCAATTTCTTGGATAACTAGGTGTCTAGTTATAAAATTATCATTATCGACAATCTTGTGGTGTTCACCAAATCACAATGACTTGAGTTTTTCATAGGATTTAATGATACGTGGTGGATTTAAATAGAGGATGTATTATATAAGAATGAAACTGAGAACTTTCCAAAACTTGTTGTATGATTCTTTAGTGGTGATGTTGAAACGTTAAAATATTATAACGATAATACTGAGTGTTTGTGAAAATTCTTTAACGGTTAATAGTAGTATTTGATCAGGTATGAGAAGTATATGAAGTAGATGTGGTTAAGAACTTGGATGGATAAGGTCATGCACGTCTTGGGCCACGCCATGTCATGGTTGTGACATGTCTTGATTCGTGCAATATGGAGTAATGTGGATAAGAACATGGTGGATGGGAGCATGCGGCAAGAGTGTTATGGTACCTTGAATGACTATAATATTGAAAATTAAATGATTATTATAGGTGGTGAGTAAAAAATGAAGTCGGCAACCTAGTGGTGAATCATGGTGAGAAATTAGTTTTGATAGTTCCACGGGTAATTGGAAAAGTTTGATAGCTTAAAAAGAATGTGAATTTGAGGACTTATGATAACTGTGACGATGGGGCAAACACGGAAAAATCTGAGACGTTATCATGGGAAATGAAGCAATATTATATGAATGAAATTGAAGTGAAGAAATGTGACGACATGAATGGACTTGGAAATATTTTAATTAACCGTAATACTCGTTGTTTGAGATTGGTGCATTTTTTGATTATCAGCCTATATAAATATATGATGGTGAAGGTAGTGAATTTACAATAGAAACTAGAACATATATTCTTGTGTTAGTGAATGGAGTTCACTTGGTTGGGTTGGTGGTTAACAATTGAGACTTAGCCAAGGGAGCCTAAGTTTCGAGGACGAAACTTATTTTAAGGGGGGTGGATTGTGAAATAACATATTTCATATTTCTTATAAATGATATTAACTTGATAATATTTTTTTAAATGATTAAAATAATGAGATAAACTTCGAATTGTAAAACCTGGAAAAATTTGAATTTTTTGAAAATGGGAAAAATAGTCATTTTGCCATTATAATGTGGAATTAAAATACGCATTCTCTAGAAATCGTATGACACAACGGACTTCACCGTTGGATTCGTATTAGGAATTTTAGTTATCAGACTAATTTCGTTGAAATCTGAGATAGTCAAATTTTTCACGTTTTACGAGACGACAGGGTGGCAGATGACCTCACAAAGGTACCCAAAAATAAAAATTTTAAAATTTTCTTATAATTGAATTAAAGTTCAAATAAAATTAATTTGAAGTTAAATCGGAATGTAATAAATCGTTTCGGGACGAAAACGGACCCGGGAAGGAGGGGGTGTATGGTTCGATGTGAGCCAAGTTTTAAAATTATAAATAAGGGCTAAATATCTGAAAAATCAGATATTCTTATCCTATTTCAACTGATTCAACATGTGGGAGAGAAAGAGGGAGAAAAGTGAGGTTTCAAGTCTTCTTTCGCCGATTCTTGGAGTTCCGTTGGTCGATGTCCATGAATTCCGTGTCGGTTGGGTGTCATTGGTGTACGTCCATAAATATCCACCCCAAGAAAGACCCTAGAAATGTAAATGTCATTCGATGTACTACATGAATTACAAATTCATACACATTGGCACTTGGATGTGTTAAGGAGCAGAGAATAGCTCGGGTTGAATTGCATGAGTGAGTCTCATCTCATTTCATGACATGACATGTAGAATTTCAACATTACATGCATATTCTTGTTTGGAATGTGATGTATTGTTGAATGTAGCATGTGCACATTACATGTGCATCTAGGTGGGGAATAGCCTCTGTAGGAATTATTCTACTAAGCGTGGCTCATCCTATACGGAAAAAATTCAGGTGTGGAGTATACGCCAGTGGACGGATCTCAATCAGGCCATCAAGGGTAAAGAGGGGCCGACATGTGGCCTTTTAAACCATATTTTGTAAAACATTGTGAAAAGGATATATTTGACATATAAATTTATGTGAATGAATGTAATAGAACTTGTAGGTAACAAGTTTTATGTTGGAAAATATTGTATCTCATATATGTGATGATTGTGGAAGGGTTTGGAATGAGTTTAAAACAAAAAATGGTTAAAACAGACAAAAATTGACAGAGTGTACCGGTACGAATACCGGTACACTGATGTCCAGAGAGTTAACCTTACCGGTACGGTTTCCAAAATTTTGAAATTTTAAAGATGTTTTGCCATGCTTTCAGCCTAGGTTTTCCTTCTCTCCAATGATACAAATGGACATTAAATGAAGTGAATTGAGGCACATTGGGCCTCGATTAGATTAAATGATTAAAGGACCATGGGTTACACATGGGGATTAAAATTCTGGTTACTAAAGGACTCCCGGATTTGGGGGTGTCTCACGAATTGTAGTTAAAAGAATAGTCATATAAGTTTGAGGTACAAACGTATTGACTTTTGTGTCAAATTTAATTTTTGGAGGTGTTTAAGGTTGATAATGGTAACTAAGTAAATATATTAATTTTTTAAAGTCAAAATAACATTACCATTGAATCCGGGAGGTCCGAAAAATATTGGGATAGACGTTTACCTCCTATAGGGATTTAAAGGGGTAAAATAGTAATTTCAGTGTTTCATGTGTAAATTAACTTTGATTTTGAGATAAATAATAAAGCTAAATTTTTTTAGGTTAAAATAATATTAACAATGAATCCAGAACGTCCAAAAACCTTAGGATTGTCATATGGATCAAATTGGAATGTTTAGTGGCAAAACCATAATTTTTTGAGAAACCCCAAATTTTAACCCATAAACAGTAAAATTTCGGAACTGCTGGGTTTAAAACCCAGATTTCAGCCCCTTTTATTCCATTTTTTCTCACATCTCTCACCCAAAACTCCTTCACCCATCTTAGAACTGGAGAGAGAAAGAGAGAAGAAGAGAGAAGAAGGTCATTAGAGCTTGGGCTTTTGCTTGAAAACTTAGGAACATTATTTGAAATTCTTGAATTCACTTGAAGATTTCAAGGTGGAGCTTGGGTTCTTGGGTTTTGAAGTAGGGTTTTCCTTTCTCTTGCATATACATTGATGCATCTCATGTATGTTCCATATCTATTTGTTTAGTATGAGCTAAATACATGCTGTGGGTCTTAATTAAATGACGAGTTTACTATGAATTTGTAAACCTACATGAATTAAATGAATTTGGGTATTGTAGGTTTGAAATCCTAGCTTGATTTTTGTTATGGGTGTTTGATTGAACTTAAAATTTTGAATTTTTTAGAATATATGTGATTTTGTAGATAATATATTTGATTTGTCTCTTGAGAATGAGTATGTTACTTTGTAAATGTGTGTTTGGAAATTTTATGCCTATCATGTGTTTGATAAAATGCCAAAGTGACTATAAGTATTGAAATGATAAATTGTGGAAAGAAGTAAGGATTTTTATGATATGACTAAGTATATTTTACCATGATTTGGGGTATTGTTAAGTTAGTTTTAAGTATGAAAATGGTGGTGATGATCTATATAATTTCTCAATCATTTCATTTGCAAAATTTGTTATAAAAGGGTACAAATTGTATTTTTGGTGTATATGTGAGTTATTTTGAGATTGTGTTGTGTTGGAAATAGAAATGTGAGATTTTACTAAGTAGTTTTTTTTAAAGTGTCGAAGTTGTGGTTGGTGTTGGGAATGGAAGATGTCATGAAATTATAGTTTGAAACTTGTATGCTCGGTATCGACAAGCAGAGGGTTAGTAGATAGTTAGGGCCCTTAAGGGGGTTACCAAGGCGACTACTAGTCCTAGGGGGAATTGGTGATGGTAGTGATTTTCGGTGATAGCTTGTGTTGCTTCACAAGTTGCGCCCTACACATCCCCCCCTAAAAAGCAAGAAAGGCGATGAGACCCTAGGGTGCAAGATCCAAAAGGTTCCCCGGGGATGATTCATTCGTGAACTGGTGTTTGTTTGATGATATCTGTCTATATGGGTAGCATACATGGATTTTGGGTGCTAAGAAACCAATAAACCAATATTCCAACAAATCTCTTGAGTGAGGTGAGGTAAGGTGAGGTTGAGGCGAAAGTACGTGGAGTTATATTATTTAAAAATACCCTAGAAGAACAAGTTCATGCAATTGTGTTCAAAATAAGAAATGATTACTTTACTAGATTTATTATACATATATTGTATAAAGATTTCTCACTTTATATTTTATAAAATCTGTGACGCCCAAAAAATCGGGGGTCAATTATAAGTCCGTTGATCACCCCATCAACCCGCGAAAATACCCGTGAATGTCGCACAACCCGACACCATGGCAATAGTGTCCCCTTAACCGGGATTCTGACCCCCAAGTATACCCCGTGTTCAATTATCCATTAGATCTAACCAAATTCCAATATACCATGATTTATACCCCATTATGGTCCATTTACATCATTGGAGGGAAGGAAAACATAGGCCGAAAACATGACAAAAGCAGTTTTAAAATTTGAAAATTTTAGAAAGAGTGCCGGTATTCTCTGCCCAAATTTTCCTGTTATACATGTTTTTCATTTCCAATCCATTTCAAACATTCCCACAATCATCCAATAAATGTTTAATACCATTTCATACATAAAACTTGATATATAAAAGTCCTATGACATTTATTTACATAAATTTACATGCCAAAAACTAAGTTTTCACAATGATTTTATAAAATCTCCAAGTAAAGCCACATCTCGTCTTTTCTTCACCCTTGGTGGCCCAAATGAGAGCCTTCCACCGGCGTATGCCCCATACCTGAAATGTTTTCCCATAAAGGGTGGGGTCCGGCTCCTCTGCTGTTCAGGAGGAACAGCAGCCCCTACTGTTCCATAAAACGGCAGGGTTTGGTGTTTTTGTTAAAAAGTCAATCAGACCAAAAAATAAGGATTAGATCACAGATAGATCAATGACTCATGTAATATAATTTTTTAAAAAATTTTTGTACATATTAAAATTCGAGTCTATTAAATTTGATCCAAATTTTAATTAGTTTGGATCAAATTTAATCGGTTCGAATTTTAATATGTACAAATTTTTTTTAAAAAAAATTATATTACATGATCCAGTCCTTATTTTCTGATCTGATTGACTTTTTAACAAAAAGCAACAAACGCTGCCGTTTTATGGAACAACGGGGGCTGTTGTTCCTGCTGAACAGCAGAGGAGCCGGACCCATATGGGGTGAGCTACGCTTAATAGAGTATTCCCAAAAGGCTACTCTCCACCTAGATGCATATGAAATGACCGCATGCAATAAGCAACAACATTTATCCATTTCAAATATGAATATGTGATTCAAGGTTGAAATTCTACCATGTCATGCCATGATATGAGATGACACTCACTCATGTACTTTAACCCGAGCCCTCACGGCTCGCACAATACAATGCAATGCACGTGTGTAAAACCTTGATCATTGATGAAGCACATCCAATGCTTGTTTGAAATAAAAGTCGCGTGTTTATATAATCAAGCATTGTTGGATGTTGCACATCCAAGAGTATATTTATAAAATAAAATCTTGTGTCTTTGTTGGGCAACGGATTTTGGAATTGCGCCACCGACTCGGTACGCCTAATAAACTTTTTTGGACTTGCATCGATGAAAGTGAATAAACCAATAACTGGGTCTTGCACCCAAGGGATCGTCTAGCCCTTCTTGCTATATCTGACACAAGTTTTTCATGCAATCGTGCAACTCTGTTGAACCTTGGTCCAACGGTACCGAGTCCACTTATCAACCATCAAGTATGGTGATTGATCAATCAAGCACTCACACACCCATACTCATGCCTAGTGCCCATGAATGTGATGCCAATTTTTTGTCCAAATTACTATGCATGCCAAGTGAGCAATTTTCACATATCAACATGTATAATGACAATTTATATCATATGCATATAATCACCAAACTTTGTCCCATTGCCAATATATCAATAAACATATATCAACAAAAATTTACCAACATGTTGTCACATAACCCATGTCATTCATAAGGAACAATATAAACACATAGCATGCCACCAAAAACCAAATTCCAAGTGGTTTTACAAGGAATTTCCACATATCAAAATCAAGCTAGAAGTTGGTCTAAACCATTTCTATACTCATTTTCTCATTTCCATAACAATAGGCAAGTGATATATAACCACATACACCTAACCATCTCATATGGACATTCTAGGTTAGAAATGAGCTGGTACCAAGCTGGTTTATAGTTGTTCCGAGCTAGTTAACTATGGTCTCCAATCCTAGCAAAATTTGTCTATCAGTTCTGTCATCCACTAGTACATATGGTTGATCTTCTTGTTGTGGAGGAGGCTGTTCTTGTGGAAAGAACTCTTCTAGTACTGGGAATGGTTCATCTTGTGGTGGAGGTGGTGTTTCAGGTTGTTCCATAGGCTATCCTCAATGACTCTTTTTTAATAAGGTTTAATCTAGTGGTCCACATTATTCCATTGTTTTCCATGATGGAAGCCGAATGTGGCTTTATTTTGTGTTAATGTATATCACTTGTGAAAATTATGTTTTGGACATGTAATCCTTTGCAAATGATTGTAATAGAACATATATGAACCATTTTTAAAGTAACCTTGCATTTTTTGATATAAGTATGGATAATTGGAGCCGGTGTGGCCAGTGTTTACTTATAAATGGACCCGGTGTGGTCAATGTTTTATATTGGGTCTCAGATGGGTCATGTAAAGATATATTGCACAGGTTGGATTTTGGATAGAGCTCCCTGTGCAAAGGAGACTCTGCCCGAAATTTTGTTAAATTATGGACCCCGATAAATGGGGCATAACGGCGTGATATCGAGTTATTCGGTATCCACGGATATTCTGCAGGTTGATAAAAAATCAACGGAACCCCAGATTTTGGGGCATCACAATAACCATGTATTAATATCCCAAAAATGTCAATACAAATGATTGTGTGATCCATTCAATCTTTACCACATAATAAATACCTATAAAGTCCTAGAGTTCTAACATGAGCCATATACACATCTCTAGATATAGGCTTAGTCAGGGGGGTCTGCAACCATCTAAGTTGTAGGTATATGGTTCAAGATCACTTTTTTTTTGGTGTAATCATATTCTGATGTAATGTTATCTCAAATCTATGTGTTTGGTTCTCCCATGATACTTAGGATCCTTAGCATAAGCTAATGCAGTCATGTTATCACAATGATTTGTCACTAAGCCCAAGCTATGTGTGACAACTCCTAGATGTTGAAGGAACCTTCTTAACTAAACAACTTGTTGTACAACAACAGAGCAAGCTATATATTCTGTTTCCCTAGTGGATAAAGATATACATGACTGCTTTTTGTTACTCCATGTAATGGTCCTAACATTAAGTAAGAAAACATATCCGAATGTATACTTGCGTTCATCTATATCACCACCCCCAGTCAGCATCACTATTACCAACCATTTGTAAATTTAGAGACTAGTAGCATAACATATAATCCAAAGTCTCCTCGAGATATCGTAGTATCCTTTTGACTGCCTTCCAATGAGTTATTCCAGGATTTGATTGAAAATAACTAACTAGGCCTACCACATAGAAAATTTCGAGATGAGTGCACATCATAACGTACACTAAACTACCTACAACACTTACATAGGGAGAACGATCCATCCTTTCCTTTTCCTTAGGAGTCCTAGGGCACATTTTTAGGCTTAGACTCTCGTCTTTTGCTACAGGAATGTCTATGGGTTTGCTGTTCTGCATCTGGAATCGTTCAAGATCCCTTAGGATCTTAACTCCAAGCACAAAACTCACTGTGCCCAAGTCCTTCATCTCAAATGTTGAGGACAACCACCTTTGCATGGTGACAATCGTTTCCTTATTATTTTTTAGCCAATAAAATATCGTCAACATACAAAGATAGAATCATTGGTTACCTGCTGATTGTGTCTTAGATACTCCATTTTTACTAGATCGGGGTTTTACTTGAAAACCACTGAAGCTATCTTTAGATCGTTTAACATACACACAATGGTCTTTATCGATCATCGTAAACTCATTAGAAGTAATAACTCGGTGAAATATAATATATCACTGTTTGGATGGCTGTTTCAGGCCATAGATGTATTGTTGAAGCTTACAAAATTTATACTTTTGACCCACTGCCACAAATCCCTTAGGTCAATCCATATAGATCTCCTCATCCAGTTCTCCATTAAAAAATCCAGTTTTAACATCCATTTCATGTAGTTCTAAATCCAAATGTGTGACAATAGCTAGAATCACACGAATAGAGACAAATCTTACAATTGAAGAAAATGTTTCCTTATAGTCCACACCTCTTCTCTAGGTGTAACCTTTTTATAGTAGGCGAGCCTTATACCCTTCTATGGATCTGTAAACCTCCACATGTTTTATATTAATAAAATAATATACTTGTTTAGTGATATTTATATATGTAATGACGTAAGAATAAACCAGATATATTAAAACCGTAAGAATAAGTACTAGGGAGGTAAATTGATTGTGAAATTTAATTTTTGGAGGTGTTTAAGGTTGATAAGGGTAACAAAGTAAAGTTCTAATATAACTAGGAAAGTACTATTAAAGTCCTAATAAAATCCTAATAAAATAAAGTCCTAATATAGCTAGTGAAGTCCTAATAAATTAAACCTACATTGGAATTTCGTGCATCAAGTTCAGCAGGTGAACAGTGCACGTGAACCACTGACTACAACTTCAAGCCCGATTTAGACCTTGATGAAGTCAATACCTCACAAACCTCAAAGCATGAAAATTTTAGATCTCTTTCTTATCATTCCATACCATCTTGAATCATCTCAATTGGAGCTCAGATGCGAGAGTTATGCCCAGATAACGAAGCGATGTCAAAACAATCCAATTAGCTTGAACAGTACACGTGAACAGTGCACTGGCTGCAACTCCAAGCCCGATTTAGACCTTGATTCAGTCAATATATCTCAAAATACGAAACATGAAAGTTTTAGATCTATTTCTTATCATTCCATAGCATCTTGAATCATCTCCATTGGAGCTCGGATGAGAGAGTTATGCCCAGATAACGAAACGATATTGAAATAGTCCAATTAGCTTTGTTTTGCATTTAACGTCTCTATTTGCATCTTAAATCAAAATATAAGGATAATGAGTACATTTAGACTTCAAATAAGTATAAAATAGAAGCACCCTTTATCACCTTTTATTTGCAAACATCGCAAAACTTCATTAATAGCCGGTTCGGATGGATAAAATAGAAACTTCAATGTTTTGGGTGTACGTTGACTTTGGTTTTGAGATAAATCATAAAAATAAATGTTTTTAGGTTAAAATAACATTACAAATTAATCCAGAACGTCAAAAAATCATAGGGTAGTCATATGGATCAAATTGGAAATTCTTAGTGGTAAAACCATAATTTTGAAGAAAATCAAAACAGGCTGTGACAGTGTTTTTCGGGGCTGCTAGGTTTTACACTCATTTTCATCCCATTTGCCCTCATTTCTTTCACTCCACTCACACCCCCACACCTCTTGGAACCCTAGAGAGCATTAGTGAGGAAGAAAGGAAAGGAAAAACAAGAGATTTAAGGGTAGATTCAAGATCAAAGCTCAAGTTCTTCATACGAACTAAGGATTCAAGGTAGGATTTTCCTTCCATTCACTTACACTGAGGCTAGGGTTATTATATATGTAAGATTTGGACTTCTAATCATATCTATTTGCTATAGGTTCCTTGTCTCTTGGTATTATTGCAAACTTTATTATGTTTTGAGAAAAGTTAGAGGTGGAGAGCCATAAAAACCTTAGTTTGTGAGAAACATGGATTTCTCTCTCTATTTTCACTCAAAATTGGTTGTGAAAACTATAGTGCTTTGTGTTGAGTATTGAAATGCTATTATGCATGATCTATTGTATTTTTCTTCATTATTTATTTGAAATTATCTCACGATGGATTTGCGAATTTTATGGAATTTGCTTGAAAAAAAATTGGGGGTTTATGTTATTGTTGGTTATGTGAGATATTTGTTGGTATTTTATCTCTTGTGTGGTTGTACGATATGAACATGGATTACTATTGACCGGGTATCATGTATTGGGTAGATGTCTTTGTATGCCACGCGGGTATGAACTTTTCCTACCAAATGGAGTGGGTAGATGCCTTTGTACGCCGTGTGGGTATGAACTTTTTCTTTCACTAATGATCATGGATTAGGAACATGGATTGTGTCAGACATATAGTGTGGGTTATCGTGCATTGTACCAGAAATGGTTTCGACAAGAGTTTCGGGAAGTATGGGATTTCACGAGAACTTGTTGGAAATGGTTTATGGTAGAATGGATTTCCAATGGTATATTGTGTTTATTTATCCATTTCAATTAATGTTGCCATTTAAACTTGAGATCTGTTTAATTGTCCTCGTTTTACTTCAAATGTTATATCTATTATTTGTGAAATGAGACCGCCCATTTTATATAATTTTCTAAACCTTGTTTGGGTTTGGAAGGATTTTTCTACAAATCTTTGTTCTCACCCTCTACAGTTGAACATTTTTCAAATTTTGTGCCAGAGGATGAGCTCGGTGCTAATGACCCGGGCCATGTAGAGGCTTCACTAGAAGGATACTTGGATCCCGAGTGGGACATCTAGAGATGTTGTTTACTTTTATTCTAGACTAGAATATTCTTTTGAAATACTGCGTAGTCTAGATTTCTTTTGCAATTTCCGCTGCACTATAATAGTTATTTTTTTTTTTTGGGAATGTAAAGGCCAAAGATGGCATATTCTTTTGGGATAATGATGTAAATGTTATGAACGATTTTTATGATGTCTTATTTATAGATGGTTTATCTTAGTGCTCTCATGATGTAAATGAATTTAGTATGTAATACCGTCTAGGGTGGTTTTGGGGGCATTACAGGATCCATCCACGTTACGCTTAATTTTGAGAGCGGAAGGTCAATGAAGTCCCAGACTTGATTAGACTTCATTGACTCCATCTCGTCATTCATTGCAGTTATCCACTCACTACTAGTAGGTGATGCTAGAGCCTCTTTAATATTTTTAGGTTTGCCATTATCATATGGAGCAACCATGAAAGATTCCCCTTCAATCTCAAAACAATGTCGAGGGATGGTTCCAAGCTTACTTCTATGCAACTCTGTGTTTTATGAATCTATATCCATCATAATTGATCCACCACCACTATCCCTAGCAGGTGATGAAACTATTTTCTCAGTCTCAACCTGGCTAGTGGGTATATCTCTTTAGCGATCATCAATGTAAAAATTGGGAAAATTTTAAAATTTTATTGTGAAGGGTAAAATGGTAAGTAGTCGTTATGGTATGGGTTAAAAATCTAATTTTTTTTGTAGAACATAGATGATGAAACCGACCTCACAGTTGGATTCGTCTCACGAAATCTAATTACTTCGTCAATTTTCGTTGAATTCTGAGATAGTCAAATTTTTTATGATTTATGATGCAACCGGGTGTCACATGACTAAAATAAATGCGATTGATTTTTAATTACAAAATACAAAAAATAATTTAAATTTAGTTTAAATAAAATATATTAAACATGATATGGACCAAGATTTAATTGATTCGGGATAAAATCAGATCAGGAAAAGATGGGACTGGTGGCTTAATGTGGACCAAGTATTAGAGCATATAAATAGGAGAGAAAAATCAAATTTCTCCCCATTTTGCGCTAGAGTTTTCGATAGAGAGAGAGAGAAAGAAGAGAGAGAAAATCAAGTTCTCCTTTATTTTTTCTTGCAATCTAGGACGATCCGTTCCTTGGATTGCTTTGGGCCAAGAATAAAAAGTGTTCTATGTAACGAGAGCTACCAGTATGTACCAAAGATTGTGGGTTTTACCAAAATATCAAAGATGGGATTTTCGTGCTCAAAGCCTTGAAGCTTGATTTGGGTATTTTAAAGCTTCTACTATGTGGTATTACACTTCAAGAAGTAAGGTTCCTTTCCAAACTAGGTTTATTTTTGACATAAGGTTGTATATGAAATGGGTAGCATGATTAGAGATGAAATCTCTTGGCTAAATATACTCCTAGTGTAACTAGAGAACAAAAAATTGTATAAGAATGGATAAAATCTATTATAGCATGAATTGAGTTTGTTGAAATTGCTTGTTTGTAATTTTATGAAGAAATGAGTTAAATTGGGCATGCTATGTGTTTACATAATTATGTGCCTTTGGGTGTTTGGTAAAATGTCTAGGAATGATTTAAGTATATTATTTGAATGAGAATGAGATAATATGCTTAGTGATATTGTGAATTGTGAATATATGCTTATGATATAATTGACAATTGAAAAATGTTAATAGACATTGAAGTTGTTCATAATGTGCTCATGACATATTAAACATGCTATGAAAATTGCAATTATACATTGCATTTGCTTATGCACGGGAATTATTGCATTTGTGGGCATGTGACATGTGTGGGTGTGTGTTCATGATTTGATCAAACATCATCCTTGGTGGGTTGATACGTGGACTCGGGAAAGTTAGACCTAGGTTCTACTGAGTCGCACGGGTTGCATTGAAAACAAGGGTCGGGGTTAGCAAGAAGGGCTAAATTCTCCCTCGGGTACAAGACCCAGTAATTTTGGATATGCACTCTGTTGGTGGAAGTCTATATATGTCGTGTCGGATGGGTACCCGTTGGTAGAAGTCCATAAGTACCCATCCCAAGAAAGACCCAAGATTTATAAATGGTCGTTGGATGTGCAACATCAATTGTGGGGGCTTGGAATGTCTAGATGCATACGCATGGTATTGCATGCGTTATGGGAGTTGCTGAAGGGCTCGGGTTATATTGCATGTGTGAGTACCATCTCATGACATGTCATGACATAGTAGAATCCATTATGAATTGTATATTCTTGGATGGATGTTTGTTTGATTGTTGAATTGCTTTTGAACATTTTATATGCATCTGGGTTGGGGAGTAGTCTCTTTAGGAGATACCCGATTGAGCGTGACTCATCCTTTATGTGAACAATATTTCGGGACAAGCGTCGGTGGACGACCCTCACTTGGGCCCCTTTTGAGTAGAATCCAGAATGTGGCTTTAAATTACATTTTTGTAAAATAACTAGGTAATTTGAATTAAACTTGTAAATTGTATTAAGAGGACATGTAATGAACTTTTATGGATTTGAATTTATTTTTATGAATGTATGAATGAGTATGGAATGGGTTTGGATGGCCAACGGTTTAAAATTGGAGAGAATTGGGGAATTTTTTTTTGAAAAGTTTGAAAGAGGTACCAGTACCTCTTACACATGGTACTAGTACTTGATCGTTTTGTTTGCTAGGTACTGATACTTGAGTAATGGGGTACGGGTACTTAGACCTTTATTTTCCAGGCTCGTTCCAGTTGCTAGGTACTGGTACTTGGGTGACGGGGTACCGATACATACATATCGCTATACCGATACCTGAGCCCACTGTCCATAGAGGTATCGTTACTTGATGCCTTGGTACTAGTACTTGAGCCCATTGGAATCTAGGTACTAGTACCTGTATGTCAAGGTACCAGTACCTAGCCCATCCAATAGCATGGTACCAATACTTAATCACTTAGGTACCGATACCTAGGCCTCTTGCCAAGCCTTCGGGCCTTGAGCTTTCTTGCTTAAAGGATGTAATTGGTTCAATATTAAGTTTAAATTGATGGGGATTGAACATTGGAATGGTCAAGTGATTGATATGTGCACATGTTATGCTTTTGAAAGTACTCCAGTACAAGAGAGACCCTGTCCAACCTTTGTGTTGGTAACGAGCCCGGTGAAGGGGATGTGATGATGTGGTGTTGGGTTATACGACATATACGGGTACTTCCGCAAGTTAATGGGTAATCAATGGGTGAGAAAGGACCCCCAGATTTTGAGGCAACACAATCTAGCTCATAGAGTTCTATTCCTTTAAACACATCTCCTCTACTAGAAAAAACCTCTTCAAGGAAAAATGCATTCCGTGACTCATTTTTGGTTACCTTTCCATCAAGCTGTTCACCTATGAACACGTAGTCCTTAGAGTGCACAGAATAATGGATGAAAATACCCTTCCTCCCTCGAGGACCTAACTTCCTATACTTATGACAAGTGTTGTGTACATAAGGCACTAAACCCCATGTCCGTAAATTGCTTAAGTTAGGTTTTGCACCTACGCATAACTCATATGGGGTAGAAGGAACTGATATAGAAGGCACTTGATTAAAGATATAGGCAGTAGTCAATAAAACATCTCCCTAGTATGAAATTGGAAGATGTACCTGTGCCATCATCGATCTAACCATGTCAAGTAAAGTGCGATTTCACATCTCTTCTACACCATTTTGTTGTAGAGTGACAAGTATTGTCAATTGCTTAATTATTCCTTTTTCTTCATACAACTCTTTAAAATATTTAGATAGATACTCGCGACCTCGATCTGTTCTAAGAACCTTAATGTTATTTTCTCATTGACTCCCAACCTCTTTAATGTAACGTTTGAAGCAATTACTAGAATGATCAATATCAGATACAATAAAATCGGTTGTGGTATAACCAGATCCATGTAGTTCCCTTATAAATGCTTACATCTTGGCCTTCAAAACAAAAAATAAAACCTAGTCTCATTAAGCTAGTAACCGATAACAAATTTTATCGGATTCCTAGAGCTTATAGTACATCATGAAGGTATATAGTGCGCCCATGTCGCAATTCTAGTCTGTATATGCTAATCCCAAGCACATCTACATTGATCTCGTTCCCCATGTAAATTCATTTGTTTATAGCTGGAACTTGATGGTACTCCACAAATCTGAATTTGTGTCTCGTTAGGAGAAAGATGAACAAAATTTTAACAAGTAACTAAAAATTCAATGTGAGAGACAGAACTAGAGTATGCCTTCTTCGGTTCAGTGCATTCATGAGCAAATTGACCCTTCTTGTTGCAGTTATAGCAAACCATGTTGGTTTTATTCTTCTTGCGAGCTCTTTTGACCTACTTGTGCTTGTTAGAACTAGAGTGACCAACCCTAGTTTGAGCATTAGACTTACTTCCACCGCACTTGTACTTGGACTTGAGCGAAGTAACCCTTCTTGTTGCAGTTATAACAAACCACTTTGGCTTTATTCTTCTAGCCAACTCGTTTTCTCTTCTTGTGATTGTTAGAACTAGAGTAACTAGCCCTAGTTTGAGCATCCAACCTATTCCCACCGTGCTTGCACTTAGACCCGAAGGTCTTATTAGAGGTAACTTTAACCATATAAGAGCTAGTCTCACCTTTGGCAAACTCCAATCGCACAACTTCAAGCTCAAGATGATGTGTTATATGCTTGAATGTTTTAACACTCTCATTATGCATCATATTCTGTTTCATACCACATTGCTTGACATGATTACCATTGGGATTGAGTTGACTGAGAATTTGGAGTATGTTTGGGTACACCAAACAAGTATATTAAGCAAGGGGACTTAAATGACAAATACAAAATCTTAAATTTTATAATTGTGAGCAATCTGTTGCCCCAGTCGTAGAAAAACCTTATCTATATTAAGAGAGCTTATTTTCTGTATGCCTTAAGACACACTATTAACTTGCCAACACTAATAATAAATCAAATGATGGAAATTGTTAAGACTAAGAAGCCCTCACTTCCATTTTCTGTTATAGTATATGAGTTATACAGGATGAAAGGAGTAATTGTAGATCCGACATGGCCAAAAGTGGAGCATTTGGCACCATTGGATAATACCTCGTTGAAGAAGAGCCATGGAGGGTAGGTAGAAGAGCCACATGAAGCACCACAAGACTGCAAACATATCCATTCCCAGAAGGTGTAGATTTTTAGCCACTGCAGGAGACCCAACAACTAGAAGAGCAGCCTTATATTCTCGTTGATGACCGGATTGACCGTCAGATTCTGTTGGGATTAAAGACTTGTATGACCTAGTTGGATCAAATGATGGCTAGTTATGAGGAAAATCATAATGAGATCCTGAGGCTACTTTGAGGACAATACCATTGAAGCCTATCAGCCTAGTGACCAGAGTTTCTAAAATTTCTATGCTCTTTCTACTTTTATCGAACTTTTTACTTATGCATTTTATGTTAGTTTTATGTTTTGAATAGTTGTTTTGAGTTGGTTTTTAAACAATTTGGTTAGTTGGTATTTTGCTTAAAATTTTGTTGGGATAGGATACTTATTTCACATGATTCACAATAAGAATTATGTTATCATTCTAAATACGTCGCAGGTATAGCCCTAACCAGATTACGTGAGATTTTTATACATTGTTTGTATACAATCTCTATATTTTCATAGAAACTCATCATTCTGAGCACATTAAAATTTCTTATTTTGAAACCTTTTGAAATACTATAATCCTTTATAAAGCTTACATATATAGTGGAGATGCAAAACCAATATGTAGATTTTGAGCCAATCCTCCTTGGAGATATTTTTCACATTTACTCAAGTAAGAATTTATGTTCAACGTAAAATTTCTTTGAATAATCTCATTATCCTTGTTTTAATAGATTTATGGAAATTATGTAGGTGCATTAATTCTGAAAAATGATTTTAGGCCATTTATAATTTTATTTTGTGCCTAAGTGATGAGTGTGTAATATTGCATATTTAACGGCCTCATTACATGTATTTTAACTTAACTTTGCATTGAATTACTTAGAGTTAGCCGAATTTATGAATAATTTTGAAATTTTGCTGTTGCAGTTAATCATAGTGTAAATGATGGCTTTTGGAACCCTGCAATTAAGTGTGGATGAGTGGTGAAAAGATGAACACATTACATAAGGATTGGGAGGCTTGGAAGGTGAAAAAATCAAGAAAAAGGCAATTTGGATGAAAACCTTCCAGAAGGTTGGGTGACAAACCTTTTGGAACGTTTAGCCCACTATTTTTCCCCTTTTTTGACATAGTACCTTTGTTTTCCTCATTTTGGACCATGATCCACTTTGAATCTGAAAAAGTTCAAAACATAAAAGTTGTAGTTCTAGATATCTTTTGTATTTTGTCAAAATTTCAGCTCAATCGGATGGTTGGATCAAATCATTTTATGAAAAATGGTCCTGAGCTGACACCTTTTCAAAGACCTTCCGGAAGGTTTAGCCTACTGGAATGAACCTTCCGGAAGGTTTAGCCCAAAATGTCCAAAATGCCTACATCTCTAGCTCCACTTACTTAGGGGTTCCACCATTGATTCTCCCACTTGTCCCCTGACATCCCTTACACACATACATGCCTCCTTGCACCTACGGGTGGACTTTGGAGGCCATTGCATTTATGAGGATGGGAGAGAATGGGGCAGCCAAGGGGGTGCTGGGTAGGCTTGTCCTAGCCTGCCAAGCCTTTAACTCAGCATCCTATGGATGGGAGGCCTGCACACAGGCTATGGAGAGCCTCATGGACAAAAATGCAAGAGTTCTACACCATATATTTAGCATTCACACAAGCTCTTAGAAGAGAGAGGCTACCTAAGCTTAGGAGTAGTTTTTTAGTGAGAGAAGTCAGACTTTTGCATTTTCCTTCACCCATTTTCATTTGTCATCTTCTTGAATACTCTTGTAAGCTTCATTTATTACCTTTAATACCATTTATTTCCAGAGTATTGCAAGTTTAGTTATGCACTATGGATTCTACCATTGTTGCTTTGAGTTTTTTATTTCAAGTTTTTAAAATGGGTATTGAATATTTTTCTTCATAGTTTAAGATCTCTTGCATTAATCCAAGTTTTAAACTTCATTTCATTACCATGTCTCTTTACATATAGTATGTCTTTCCTTTTATTATGAGTAGCTAGATTTTAAGTTGGCTAATCCAAGGGAGAACTCCTCTTAGGTGTTTTTTTACATATTGCATGTCTTTCCTTTTATTATGGACATGGTTGTTAGTTCTTGATACACTATAGGCATTGTCACGAGGTATGCTTAAATCCTCATCTCCATTTTGGTCCCACGCTTCCTACAAATCAATTGAACATCTAGGCACCATTAGAGGAAGGTCTTGAGTTGATTTGACATTTCCATTGGAATGACTTCTTCGGATTAGCCAACACTTGTTTCCATTTCATTTTAATCAAGAAGATAATCACCAAAACTCAAACTCAAAGATTTTTACACTTTTCCTTTTTTTTACCAAAATCATCTTCACACAATTTGACCTCCTTCCTTGAGGAAACGACCTTGTAATACTTTTTCAAGTAAAACACGACATTCAAAAGTCTCTCCGTACTTGGGGAGCATTTTTGTCCACACACACACACATTTCATTCACCCACCATTATTCAGTTCTCCATTTCTTGCATCATTCCGAGGTAGAGTGACAGTTCTCTATCCCGATAAGCCATACACATATTGTGGGATGATGTCCACAAATTAGGGAATACAACCAAAAAACCAATCATGCACTAAGCCATTTCTTTTGCAAAACTATATCCCAAGTATGCTGTGATTGAGACTAAAAAGTGTGATTTCTTTTCTTTAACCAATGCATTAACCTGGCCACAAAAAACATATTTATTTGACCCTTGCTATTTAATTTTCTTGCACCTTATCCTAAAGAAGGCATTATACAGAAAAGGGAGAAAATTGGTGATTATGGTTGAGAAAAGAAAAAGGGAAAAGAAAAAGAATACGTGAAAGGGACAAAAGAGAACAAGGAAAAAGAAAAATCAAGGAAGCAAATACAATGTGTAAAAGTTTTTGGAAAAAATGGGAGAGATGTGTGCTACATTAATCAGAAAAAGACAGCTTTTTGAGTACCTTTGACGTCATTTCTTAAACCTAATACTCTTGGCCACGTTATAACCCTAATAAAGTCCTTTTTGATTTTAGAAGTCATGGATATGTATTATTTCCATCTATTCATAAAAAAGGTGGAAATTTCCTATTATGCATGAAACAGTTGGACTCCCAGGATCTTTGAACTTTAGAGGAGCCTTGTGTTGAATGATAGTACTAGCTTGTTCAGTTAAAAATGATCTTTTATTTCATCCAACAAGGGGATGTTAATCTTCACTTGTTTGAAAAGTTCAAAAATCTCTGCATGGTTATTCAAAGTTTGCAGCTTTTTTACTTTCTGAGGAAAAGGTAAAGGAATAAGGCACGATGATTTCTTTTCCTCTTATGACACAGTTTGCCCTTGAGGTTCTGGTGTAGGCTTGACAACTGGGTTCATGGTCTTTGGGAGGAATGGTCTTGTCAATCACCTTACCACTTCTCAATGTGGTAATTGCTTGAATCTGACTTGGGGATGATTCAGAAGGAAAAGAGGCATTAGCTTGGAATTGACCTTATGGAGGTTTAGGTTGACATGAGAACTTGCCTTACTCTAATATGCTCAAGGATTGGGTAAATTTAGCTAAATAACTCTTGATGTCATCAATTGATTGTGAGGTTTGGGCTTTAAAGTCATTTAGTGACAGTGTCAATTAAGTATTGGAACTCATTTGACTATGCATGAATTAATTTAAGGTGTCCTCAAGACTCCTCTTGTGTGGAGGTTGATATGGTGGGTATGTCAGGGCCTTGAAGTTGAGATGGTGGTCCTTGTGGTTTCTGGTTAATAATAAGTTGTTGTGTGTTTTTGAAACTAAAGTTCAGGTGGTTCTGCCATCTCGGATTATAAGTTTCAAAGTAGGGGTTGGAGTAAAATTTGCCAAATTTGGAGACTGCATTGGATTGCTCCATTAGCACCTTGCTTGATTGCCTTTCACCCTAATCTCGAAACACAAACCTGGACTACCTGTGTATGGGTTATACGAATAGGTGAGTATCACTCTCCCTTAGGTTTGATGCTAGAAATGGGACAAATCGTGTGTGCAAATGAAAATGTGTGTGTGTGCAAAAGTGCTCCCCAAGCGAAGAGAAACTTCCAAAGTCGTGTTTTACTTGGAATGGGTATTCCAAGGTCGTCTCCTCATGGAAGTTAGGTCAAATTGTTGCGAAGGGTGATTTATAAAGAAATGAAAATGAGAAAACCTTTTGAGTTGTGTTTTGGTGAGTGGTGTTTGAAAAAAATGCAAGAAAGCAAGGTTGACTAATCCCTGGAGGTCATGCTAACGGGAATGCAAAGTCGACTCAATTCATTCAACCAATGGTGTCTTGGTGTTTGATTGATTCGTATGAAGTGAGAGACTAATGTGGATGTGTTAGACACAAGCATACCATGTGACACATCTATGGTGTAACAAGAGTCCGCAACCACTTCCGCACTCAATCTAGTCAAACCAAACCACTTTACACTACGAGGAAGAATGATCGAGAGTCGGTTTCACATATCCAAGAGAAAAATTTTCTTGGATTAACCAACTAAAAATCTAGCTACTCATAGTCAAAGCTTCTTGATTGCGTTCACCCTAATCTCCAAACACTAACCTAGTCCAAGTGTATGTGGATTTTGGGTATAGGGGGTGTAACTCTCCCTTATACACAAAAATGTGTGGATGAAAATGTGTGTGTGTGTGCAAAAGTGCTCTCCAAGCGAAGAGAGACTTTTGAGTGTCATGTTTTACTTGGAATTAAGTATTTCAAGGTCATCTCCTCAAAGAAGAAAGGTTGAATTGTGTGAAGGTTTTTTTTGTAAAAAATTAAAAGTTTGAAACCTTGTGAATTGGTGTTTTGGTGAGTGATGTTTTTGATTAAAATGTAATGGAAACAAGGTTGGCTAATCCAAAGAGGTCATTCTAATGAGAATGCCAAATCAACTCAAAACATTCTTCCAATGGTGCCTAGGTGTTCCATTGATTCGTAAGAAGTGAGGGACTAAAATAGAGGTGTAGCCTCAAGCATACACTGTGACAAGTCTACCATGTATCAAGAGGTCCCAACCACGTCCGCACTCAATCTAGTCAAACCAAACACTTTACATTACAACGAAGAATGAAGGAGAGTTGATTTAGCATACCCAAGAGGAAATCTCCCTTGGATTAGCCAACAAAAAGCTTAGCTACTCATATTAAATGCAAGGGCATACATAAAATGAAGAGACATTGTGAAGAGATGAAGATTGAAACTTGCATTAATGCAAGAAAAGTTAAACTACAAAGAAGTGAATTTAATACCCATTTTAAAAGCTTGAGAAGGAAAACTTAAATACAAACATGGTAGAATCTTGAATATGTAACTAAAATTGAAATACACTTGCAATAAATGAGATTAAAGTGCAAGAAATGAATATTACAAGAGTATTCTAGCTTACAACAAGTGAAATAGGTAAAAGAAATGCAAAAATCTAACTTTTCTCTCTAAAACTACGTCTTCTTCCTTGAGCTTCTCTCTCTACAATGCTGAATAATTTTCTTCCAATGATCTCCCCCTTCATTTTCGTCCATCAAGCCTTATAGCATGTGTGTGCAGGTCTCCCATCAATGGGGGCTGAGGTGATGGCTTGGATAGGCTAGGAAAAGCCTAGCCTACAACTTCCCAGGCTTCCTCTTTCTCTCTTTTCCTCATTAATGCATTGACCTCCAAAGTCCAACCTTAAGTGTAGGGAGGTATGTATGTGTGTAGAATGTGTCAGTGGACAAGTGGGAGAATCATAGTGTAAAACCCAAAAATCCACCTTGGATGACATTACTATTTAAACCATTCATATCATGAGAGCGACTAATAAAAAACCATAAATACAGAAAGTTTCATTCATCATACATAATGTCTACATTATCGTCCAAAAGAATAGACCAAGTCATGGCCATTACATCCAAAAGAAATATGTCATGATATGACAATTACATCCCAAAAGAATCAAAGTTAACTTGCAGCAGAATAAGAGAATATTAACATAGACATTATCGCAAAAAGGATCTAATATTCTAGAACAAAAAGAATAATCTAGACATCTACTTCAGGATCTTCATGACCATCTCCTTGAGCTTCCAAAGGAACCCGCTCCTCACCACCAATCTCCTCATCTAGATAGAATTCTGAAAATAAATATTTTTGTAGGGGGTGAGCATGAAGCTCTGTAGGAAAATCCTCCCAAACCCGAACAAGGTTTTGAACATATAAAATGGGTCGGTCTCATTTTCACAAATATCATACATAGATTTGAAATAAAACAGTGACATTTAAACAGGTATCAAGTTAACGCATTAGCAATAAATTCCATGAAGAGTAAAACCAAGTTACAAATGATAAGTCATTTCCCATGATAATCCATTTCCAACAAGTTCTGATGGAATCCATACTTTCAACAAATTTTTGTAGAAACCATTTACCATTAGTCATAATAAACCATTTTCCCAACAATAAACATGGTCAATAAACTCAGGTATAAATTCATATTCTCAAATGTATCTATATCTCAGGTATGTTGGTCGCTTCTCAAGAATATACGCAATGGTTCTACCTCTTCCACCCAATCACAACCAAATCACCAACCATTTTAGGAAGGGTGTGTACCATTCCAATGGCATTGAAGAATCCTACCAAGGAATTAGTATACTAACCCTTTTCCCTCAGCGTTCGTGAACAATAGTGGTTGCATTTTCAAATACAACCCACTACATGTGTTAGGAAACTATCTCATCCCCACTGGAATATATTAACCTTTAACACTCTAAGGAAATTTCTCGAGGGTAATTCAAGTCCATTACAAAAAACCATACAAGAGATGTAAATACCAATAATTTATCTTAATTTACAAGTAATTCTAAAAATCCCCAAATTCAATATCAAAATCCACATTTATTTATTTTCAATGGAACAATTTAAGAAAAAATGAGAAAGAGATCATCAAATACTTAATTGGTAGTATTTAATCAAGCACTAGAGTTTTGAAATCAAGAACAAGTGAACATTAAGGAGAAAAATCCGTATTTCTCAAAAACTAGGTTTTTTTATGGCTATCAAACCATAAATACCTTCAAAACATGGTGATATTTGTAGGAACTTCAAGAAATAAGTATTTCATAGCATATATCTAAGATTTATAAGAAAAACATACATATATATAAACCCTAACCTCAATGAACAAGAATGGAAGAAAACTCATACCTTGCTTCCTTAGTTTTGTGTAAAGAAGATGGAGATTTGATGTTTCACAACTTGAATCAACCCTTGAATCTCTTGTTTTTCCCTTTCTTTCTTCCTCTCTAAGCTTTCCTAGGGTTAAAAATGTTGAAATGACGCTAATGGATGCATGCTTAAGTATTTATAGTGGAAGAAATGGTCTCTTGTGCGCAATTCTGGAACCCAGATCATTAAGTCACGTTCGAACGTTATTTGATGTTTGAATGTCAATAGTGCAAATTATTGATTCATATTCGAATGTCCCTTTGGCTTTCAAATGTTGGTTGCTCCCAGTACTTTTACATTTTCATCAGAGATCCGTAAGTTATGTTTGAACGTCACTTGGCGTTCGAACTTCACTAGTGTAATTTATTGGTTTACTTTCGAACGTCACTTTGGCTTTTGAACGTCACTAGTTTAATTTATTGGTTTACGTTCGAATGTCACTTTGGCTTTCGAACGTTGGTTGCTCCCACTATTTTTGCATTTCCATTAGAGTTCATCAGACACCAAAGTACCGGGATTCACTGTCATTTGAACGCCAATTCACAATCGAACGACATCCTAGTTTATGCTGAAACTTTCAGTGAAGTTTTGACTCATTCAGAGGACGATTTGGAAAATTTTTGTGAAATACTATTTTGTAGCCCTGGGAGTCTAATATCTACTATCAAAATGCCATCTTAAATTGATATCATGGTAAAAAGTTATGATTAAAACACTAGGGAAGTATCCAAAAATCTTTTTTATCCAAAATTTCTCTAGAGTGTGCTTTCACTCTGGAATACTTCCAACTGCTACAACATACCCTATTATCTCAACTAACATTTTTATTTCTACTCTTACAAGAAGATTTTTGCAGTTAGAAGCTCCTCTAGTGGGCTAAACCTCTTGAAAGGTCTATGACCAAACCATCTTTGAAGGTTTTCTCTTGACTTGTTTTTTTCTTGATTTCTTCACCTTCCAAGCCACCCGTTAAGCCACCCCCTCATCTCCATTGACTTTAAGCACTATGATGGGGGCTTAACTCAAGCCATATTCAACTCTTTACCTACAATCACATAATAACTTCATTAATTGTTTGATTAGTTGCATTTCTTCCCAATTTCACAACAAAAGCAAGTATAAAATGGTATAAAATGCAAACATAATGTGCAATATTTTGTGCTAATCAAAAGTAAGAACATACACAATGCAAAGAGACATGGTAATGAAATAAAGCTTTAAACTTTTATTTATGCAAGAAGAGGTGAAACTACAAAAGAAAATTCATTTCATACCCAAAATAGAAAGCTTGGAAAGAAAAAATCCAAAATGTAGACATGAAATTGCAAAAACCTAAAACTAGACTTGATTACACTTGAAATAAATAAGATTAAAGGGCAAGATGTAAAGATTACAAGTAATTTAAAGCTTACTACAACTGAAATAGTGGAGGAAATGCAAAAACCTAGCTTTCTCTCTCTTAAACTTCATCTTCTTCCTTGAGCTTCTCTTAGTCAAAATTCGTCCATACCCCCTCCATACCCCAAACTTTGGTTGACGACCTACACATGCATCAGACTTGAAATCAATTAGGGTTTTTTATAGATTGTAATGTGACGAGGGGTCAGTGGTTTAAGAAATGGCCTCAATGGTATTCAAAAGTTATCCTTTCTTTATGTAATACATCACACCTCTTTCTAGATTTTCAAAATTTCACCTACATGGTATTTTTTTCTTTTATCATTTTTCTATTTTTTTACTTTCTTGCCCATTTTCTGTTGTTTCTACAGACTTTCTGTTTTTTTGGAATAGTAGCCACCATCTTCTTTTCTTTTTCTCTTGCTTTTCTGTATCATACTGATTTATAAGAGGGAGCAAAAAAATTAGATAACAAAGGTAAGTATAATATATTTTCCTGTGGCTCGGTTATCATATAGGTTACATGAAAAAGAAATCACACATTAAAGGCTCAATAACGGCTAATAGGGATATAATTTTGTAAAACAAATGCCTAAGGCTCAAAATGTGACGCCCCAAAATCTGGGAGTCCTTTACTAACCATTGACCAATCGTCAACCGGCAGAAATAACCTAGATTGTCGCAATTCCTGACATCATGTCAAACGAATCCCCTTAACTAGAATTTTAACCCATGCATGTAACCCGTGTTCCTTTAATCATTTAATTCAACCGAGTCCAATAGGCCTCAATACACTTCATTTAATGCCCACTTGTATCTTTGAAAATGAGAAAAACATAGGTCGAAAATATGGCAAACATTCTTAAAATTACAGAAAGTTGGAGACAGTATCAGTACACTGTACCGGTACTAAACAATACCGGTACTGCGTACCAGTACAGTGAACCTTCTCGACCATAGCGTATCGGTATACAGTACCGGTACTCTTTGCCCAGTTTTGTTTGTTTCACCTATTTTGCACCTCTAACTTGTTGCAAACCTTTCCATAATTACCCAATACATGTTTACTAAGGTTTTCCATACAAAACATGACTTGTACAAGTTCCATTACATTCGATTCCATGAATTTACGCATCAAAATGGAATTTACCTAAAAGTTTTACAAGATAAACCATAAAAGTCACAAGTCGGATTTCTTCATCCTTGGGGCTCGATATGGGAGCCATCCATCGGCGTAAATCCCATACCAAAAATATTTTTTTCCCATAAAGGGTGAGCCACACTCAATAGAGTATTCCTTACAAAGGCTACTCCCCAATCTAAATGCATATGAAATGTTTACATGCAACATTCAACAACTCATAACATTCCAAGCAAGAATATGCATCCAATGATGGAATCTACCATGTCATATCATGAAATGAGGTGATACTCACTCATGCAACTCAACCCGAGTCCTTCCTGACTCCCTAACACATGCAATTGCCAATGTGTATGAGTCCGTCATCTATGTTACACATCAAACGACATCTTCCATTTCAGGGTCTTTTGTGGGGTGGGTATTTATGGAATTACACCAACGACACCCAACCGAAACGGAATTTATAGACTTTTACCAACGGTTTTGCGTACACCAACACACTTTATGGACTTGTACCAACGGAAGTCCATATCTAAATCACCGGGCCTTGCACCCGAAAGATCTTCTAGCCCTTCTTGCTAACCCCAACCCTCTTTACCTTGCATAACTGTGCGACTTGGCCAAGTCATCGACCTAGCTCACTTGAGTCCACTAATTAACCACCAAGTGTGGTGCTAACTCTATTCATGCACACACACACCCACTTAATGTGATGTTCCAGTGCCTATGCAATGTAATGTTTCATTGCAACCATAATACAATGTATAATGTGCTATGTAAGCCATGTGAATTATTTCCAACACATTTTCATATAACCCATGACAAATTATATCGAAAGCATATAATTTTCATAATTCTTAAAATGTCGATGTATAAACATGTACATATCAACATTTTATCTAGAACCAAAGCTCAAGCATGCCATCACATATCAAGTAATAATGCACTCGATTTCTCAAGGCTTCAAGTAAACACATAGCATTCCCACGATTCACACAAATCAAGAAATCACCTTAGGCAATTTCTACATACCCATTTCAAAATAGAATTTAATCTACTCAATTTCAATACTCATTTCTCCAATTTCCCATCAAAAAGCAAGTGATATACATAACTATCAACCTACCCACTTCAATCCAATAATCTAGGTTGTAAATAAACCCAAGTAAAAGAAACCCTACCTCTTGAAGCATAAGGAATGACCGTACGAAGCTCCTAAATTCGACCCAAGCTCAATCTCCAAGCTTCCCTAAATTTCAATTTTCATTCCTTCGGCGAAAGTCCTCGTTTTTGGTACGTATGCATAGCCCTTGTCGAGGAGACTGACTTTAGTTCTTGGCCCGAGTGGATTCTAGCTCTCTAGCTCCATAGATCGTAGAGAAAAGTTGGAGTTCTCTTCTCTTTTCCTTCTCTTCTCTATCGGTTGTGTATCGGCTGAAAAATGGGGAGAAAATCTGATTTTCTCCCCTATTTATATTTTCTAAATGCTTGGTCCACAACGTGCCACATGTCCCTCTTTTTCACGGATCTGTTTTCATCTCGAAACGATTAAATTTCGATCCGGTTCAATTTTAAAATATTTTTAATTTAACTTGCCTTCACTTATATTTAGAATTCATATTTTTTTATTAAAAATTTCGTATCTGGGTCACCCGAGGCCCGATTGCCTCACAAAACATGAAAAATCCGACTATCTCAAAATTCGACCAAATTTGACGGAGTAACTAGATTTCGCTTGACGAATTCAACGGTGAGGTCCGTTTCGTCATCCGAGTTCTAAAAAATTTCAGGTTTACAATCCGAAATATAGTGTCAATTTACCGTTTTACCCTTTATTCATAAAAGTTCAAATTTTACACGGGTTTTACGTTCTTCCCCCTAAAATTCTTACACACATGAACACTTAGCCACATGCATATGCAACAAGTATTCTTATTCTTGAAATTTTAAACATGCGCCTCTATCCTCGAACAAGAATGGATAATTGGTACGAATGGTGTTCTCACGCTCCCATGTCGCCTCCTCCACCCCTCGGTGCCGCCACAGAAGCTTCACTAACCTTACAATCTTGCCTCGCAAGACTAGCTCCCGGCAATCCAGGATACGTACCGGTCCCTCCTCGAAGGTCCCATCCGCATCAACAATTAGCTCACCCCAATCCACTACTTGTGTCGGATCTAGAGTATACTTCCAAAGCATAGAGCTTGAAATACTGCGTGAACACCCGAAAAATTTGGATGTAGCACCAACCTGTAAGCTACTGCACCCACCCTTTCGAGTACCTCGAAGGACCTAATAAACCTTAGCGACAACTTTCCTTGCTTTTCGAATCTAACCACTCCCCTATTAGGTGTTACCTTTAAGAAGACATGATCCCCTACCTCAAATTCTAGAGGTCGTCATTGCTTGTCAGCGAAAATTTTCTATCAGCTCTGAGCCGTAAGAAGACGCTTTCATATCAAGTTTACCTTTTCCAAGGCGTCCCTAATCAATTTCGACCCCGCAGAGGGTCTCTCTCTCACTTCTGTCCAACAGACCGGAGAACAGCAAGACCTCCCATACAGTGCCTCATAGGGTGTCATTTGTATGCTCGCCTAACAACTATTGTTATAGGCGAACTCCACTAAGGGTAAATGTTCTTCTCAGCTGCTCTTAAGGTCTAGGACGCATGTCCGTAGTATGTCCTATAAAATCTGGATGGTCCTCTCCGACTGACCATCCGTTTGGGGATGAAAGGTTGTACTCATCATCAATTACGTCCCTATGGCTTGCTAAAAACTCTCTCAAAAGTGAGTTGTAAAGCTGGGGGCGCGGTCCGATACTATAGATACGGGTACCCCATGTAACTAGACTATCTCTCCTATATATAACTTGCAGAACTCTTTCAACCTGATGGTAATTTGCACTGCTAAAAAGTGTGCCGAATTGGTAAGCCGATCCACTATCACCTACATTGTATCATGTCCCCGTGATGTCTGTGGCAAGTGGGTCTCAAAATTCATCGTGATATACTCCTACTTCTACTCAACCACCTCTAAAGGCTGGAGTAAACTTGTTGGTCTCTGATGTTCAGCCTTAACCTGCTAACACGTGAGACATCTTTTAACAAAATCGCCAACCTGCCTCTTCATCCCATTCCAATAATATTGGCGATGAAGATTGCAATACATCTTTGTACCGCCTGGATGTACCGCAAAACAGGAGTAATGAGACTCCCTAATGATCTCCTCTCTTAGATCCGCCAACTGGAGAACCACAACTCTTCCTCTATACCGAAAACTGCCATCTGGTACCCACCTGCACCCGGTCCCTGATGGACAATAACTCTGTGTCCTGCCCCTGTGACTCAATCACCCTGCGTAGTAGAGAAAGGGTTTCCACCAAACTCCCCAAAAATTCCTAAGCCTGACCCCTATAGTATAGCCCGAACTGTCCCACAGTTTCAAGCATCTGCCACTCCCGGGAAGCCACATTAGCCAAGACTCCTCGCGACTTCCGGCTGAGTGCATCAGCCACCACATTTGCTTTATCAGGATGATAATGCAAACTGAAGTTGTAGTCTTCCAGGTATTCCATCCACCTACGTTGTCTCATGTTAAGGTCCCATTGTGTGAAAATGTATTCCAGACTTTTGTGCTCCAAAAACACCACAAACTTCTCACCATACAAATAGTAGCGCCAAGCCTTCAAAACAAAGCCAATGGCTACCAACTCCATGTCGTGTGTAGGATAGTTTTGCACATGATTCTTTAATTACCAAGATCCATCAGCCACCACCCTCCCGGACTGCATCAAAACACAACCGAGTCCGTTTTTGGAGGCATCACAGTACACTGTATACATCTGTCCCCTCTCCAGGACTATCAAAATATGAGCTGAAGTCAGCCCCCTCTTTAACTCCTGGAATGCCTTTTCACAAGAATCATTCCACTTAAACTTGACCTCCTTCTGGGTTAATCTCATCATAGGTGTAGCCCATTGAGAGAAGTCCTCAATGAACCTCCGATAGTACCCCGCCAATCCCAATAAACTACGTATCTCGAAGACCGACTTTGTTCTCTCCTAATTCATTACTTCCTTAACCTTCTCTGGGACCACGGATACACCTGAAGTCGACACCACGTGTCCCAAAATTTTTACCTCCGTGAGCTAAAATTCACACTTGCTGAACTTGGCGTACAACTGATGGTCCCTCAAGGTTTGGAGAACAATTCTCAAGTGACCCTCATGCTCCTCCTCAGTTTTGAAGTAGATCAGGATGTCGTAAACAAATACCACGATGAACTAATTTAAATAGGGTTGGAACACCCTATGCATGAGATCCATGAGCGCTGCCAGGGCATTCGTTAACCCAAATGGCATCATCGTGTTCTAAATGCCGTCTTAAGTATATCTACCTCCTTAATCCTCAACTGATGGTAGCTCGTTCAAAGATTTATCTTGGAGTAGACCCTCGCTCCCCTCAAATGATCAAACAGGTCATTAATCTTCGACAAATGGTACCTATTCTTAATAGTGACCCAATTCAATTGTCGATAGTCTATACACAGTCATAGTGTCTTATCTTTCTTATTGACAAACTATATCGGAGCTCCCTAAGGCGAAGTGCTCGGTCTGATAAAACTCTTGTCCAATAATTCTTATAACTGGACCTTGAGTTATTGCAACTCAACAAGTGCCATTCTATGCTAAGTCATAGAAATAGGTGAAGTACCGGGATGTAACTTAATGTTGAAGTCTACATCCCTATGGGAAGGTAATCCTGGTAGCTCGTCCGTAAACACATCATCATACTCACAGACAACCCGAGATAGGCTTAATTTCTGTCTTACCTCATCCTCCAGAGTAAGGCTCGCAAGCCAACCTATCAACTACCCGTGCCATCGAGAGTCATGCACGGCTTGGGGTAAAACGTTATATTTTTCCCCTAAAACTTAAAACAAACACCTTCCGGTGTAAAAGTAGTGACCCTCTTCCAGTCACAATCAATGACGAGGTGACGTGCCACCAATCAATCCATCCTAATGATGACATCAAATTCTGACATGTCCATGACCCTAAGGTCTACAGTGAGTAGAATCCCTGATATCTCTAACTTACAACCCCAAATATATCTTATCGACACTCACTCTAGCTCTTAGGGGTGAAATTACATACAACGGCTCTTCCAAGGTATCAACCTCTAAGCCCAATTCTCTAACACATGATGCAGAAATGAATGAATGTGATGCACCAGAGTCAAACAACACCCTAGCCCATAAACAAGAGAGTAAAAATGTACCCTGAATGACTGACTGATCCACTGACTCAGTCTAAAATGTGATCGCGTAGACACGCCCCTGGGCCCCCGAAGTCCTAGCCTACATGCTCTGTCCTCAACCTCAATCCATTTCCTGGCCCATTTGGCTTGACTGGTGGTGTTCTCGCTCCGAAGGTAGTGGAGACCTGAGTGATGCCTTGAAACTAGTACTGACTTCCTTGACCCATGGTGGCGTAGGTAGGAATGTAGTGTGTCTGTGATTGTCCCACTGAGGATTGGGACTGAGAAGTCCCATAACCCTAGGATCCCTGCTTCTGAGGATGATCCCGCTTCAAGTGACTCGGCTGATGGTAATGAAAACAAGTCTTCTTGTCTACCTGATAGGTAGTCCTGAAGTTTTCCCCACTTTGGGAGGATCAATCTTGGCCTTGGCCTTGGTAGCTGTGGCCCTGCCCCTGTGGTCCTTGTAGAGTAGAAGTCCTCTGCTTCTTCCCCGAACTAGAAAGAAGAGGACTGGCCCTTTTTCTTCTTGTCCTTAGCACCCACCTCCCGAATGCTTCGTGCATCTTCAACCTCTCTCTCAATGGCCATAGTTGTTTCGACCATTGTATCCAAGTCTTACAGGTGGAGGCCCATAATCTTTCCCCGGATGGATAATTTCAAACAATCCTCAAACTTTCTTACTTTGGCCATATATGTGGCCACATAATCATCTGCAAAGCTGGCTAGCTCAGTGAACTTAGCTACATACTCCATCACCGTCATTGTACCCTACTTCAAATCTAGGAATTCTTGGGCCTTTTCATGTCGTGCGGCCGTTGGAAAATACTTGCCCATGAAGAACTCTCGAAACTCTTCCCATGTCATAGCCTCTTAGTTCTTTGAGGTTGTCACCCAATCCCACCACAATTGGGCTTCTTCTTCTAGCTGGAATACAACTAGTCTCACCTTGGTGGCATCTAAGGCTATCTCTATTGCCTCTAAGATCTTATTGACTTGTCAAAACCAATGGTCGACCACCATCGAATCTGACCCTCCCTAAAAACTGGAAGTTTGTGTGCCTTAAACTGTTGGAGGTTACCCATGCCTCCTTGGTTTGCATTGGCGCTAGCTTGTGCAACAGTAGCAGCCATCATGCCCATGGTTTCCGTAAAAGCTTGTTGATCGAAGGGCGATGGTGGTTGATTATTATTTCGCTCACCGCCTTGACGTCCTCTCCTTCTACTTTCCTTCTACACACATGTCAAGTAGCAATGGCACACTAACTTAGTGTCCCGAGATGGAGATCAACATTAAAACATTGAGAATCCTTTCATTATCTCACTAGTGGAGTGTATGTCACTCACTAGTAGACATTTAAGCCCTGAACCATCCCGTTCACCCTTTTCTTGAAACCCAAGGTTATGTTTTCTAACCCTAACGTTTCTCTTTCCTTACACATTTTACCATGCATATAATTCACATAGCAAATACCACATAACATGTAGCAATTTAAGCACAAAATATGTAATGCACAATGGAATGCAATGGTTTAGACTCATGCCCCATCAAGCCCTAGGTAAGTTGTATACCTATGCTTTGATACCAAGTTGTGATGTCCTAAAATTCAGGAGTCATTTACTAACCATTGACCAACCGTCAACCCACAGAAATAACCTTGCTTGTCGCAATTCATGACATCATATCAAACGAATCCCCTTAACCGGGATTTTAACCAGCATATGTAACCCGTGCTCCTTTATTCATTTAATTCATCTGAGTCCAATAGGCCTTAATACACTTCATTTAATGCCCATTTGTATCTTTGAAAATGAGAAAAACATAGGCCGAAAACATGACAAACAGTCTTAAAATTTTAGAAATGTGGAGACAGTACCGGTACAGTGAACCTTTTGGACCATAGCATACCGGTACATAGTACTGGTACTCTTGGCCTAGTTTTCCTTGTTTCACTTGTTTTGCACCTCTAACTTGTTCCAAACCTTTCCACAATTACCCAACGCATGTTTACTAAGGTTTTTTCATACAAAACATGACTTGTACAAGTTCCATTACATTCGATTCCATGAATTTACACATCAAAATGGAAATTACACAAAAGTTTTACAAGAAAAACCACAAAAGCCACAAGTTGAATTTCTTCGTCCTTGGAGCTCGATATGGGAGTCATCCATTGGCGCAAACCCCACACCGAAAATATTTTTTTTCCATAAAGGGTGAGCTATGCTCAATAGAGTATCCCCTACAAATGCTACTCCCCAACCTAAATGCCTATAAAATGTTCACATGTAACATTCAACAACTCATAATATTCCAAGCAAGAATATGCATCCAATGATGGAATCTACCATGTCATGTCATGAAATGAGGTGATACTCACTCATGCAACTCAATTGCCAATGTGTATGAGTCAATCATCAATGTTACACATCAAATGACATCTATCATTCCAGGGTCTTTTGTGGGGTGGGTATTTATGAACTTACACCAACGGCACCCAACCGACACGGAATTTATGGACTTTCACCAACGGTTTTTGCGTACACCGACACACTTTATGGACTTGTACCAACGAAAGTGCATATCCAAATCACCGGACCTTGCACCCGAGAGATCTTCTAGCCCTTCTTGCTAACCTCAACCCTCTTTACCATGCACAACCATGCAACTCGGCCAAGTCATTGACCTAGCTCACTTGAGTCTATTTGTCAACCACCAAGTGTGGTGTTGACTTTATTTATGCATGCACACACCCACTTAATGCGATGTTCCCGTGTCTATGCAATGTAATGTTTCATTGCAACCATAATATAATGTATAATGTGCTATGGAAGTCATGTGAATTATTTCCAACAGATTTTCATATCACCCATGACAAATTATATCAAAAGCATATAATTTTCATAATTCTTAAAATGTCAATATATAAACATGTGCATATCAACATTTTATCTAGAACTAAAGCTCAAGCATGCCATCACATATCAAATAATAACACACTCAATTTTTCAAGGCATCAAATAAATATTTAGCATGCCCACGATTCACACAAATCAAGAAATCACCTTAGACAATTGTTACATACTCATTTCAAAATAGAACTTAATCTACTCAATTTCAATACCCATTTCTCCAATTTCTCTTCAATAAGCAAGTGATATTCATAACTATCAACCTACCCATTTCAATCCAACATTCTAGGTTAGAAATAAACCCAAGTAGAAGAAACCCTATCTCTTGAAGCATAAGGAATGACCGTAGAAAACTCCTAAATTCGTCCCAAGCTCAATCTCCAAGTTTCCCTAAATTTTGTTTTTCACTTTTTCGGTGAAAGCCTTCATTTTTGGTACATACGCGTAGTCCTTGTCGACGAAATCGACTTTAGTTCTTCACCTGAGTGGATTCGAGCTCTCTAGCTCCGTAAATCGTAGAGAGAAGTTAGAGTTCTCTTCTCTTTTCCCTCTCTTCTCTAACGGGTGGGTATCAGTTGAGAAATGGGGAGAAAATATGATTTTCTCCCTTATTTATGTAACACCCCGTATTTTCTTTTTTATATGTATGTATATATATAGTAGATAAATGTTGGAAAAATATGGATATGTGTAGTGATGTGTGTTTAAATTTGGTAGATTAGAAAAGTAGAGATTTAGAAGGTTAGTGAAAATAATAGTTAAAATTTAGTTTTAATAAGTGAAAATATGAAATTTTAGGTCCTAAAACTTGTATGAAATAGGTTTGGTGTAGAAATATGTGTTGGAGAGGTTTGGGATGGATTTGGAAGGGTTAGGAGGAATTGGAAATGAAAAACGGAGAAAGAGACAAAAATTGGGAAAAACCGTACTGGTACTGCGCACCGGAGAAAACTGGTCCTGAGAGTTCGACGTACCGGTATATTGTACTGGTATGGCCGAAAGAATTCTGAATGTTTAATGTCGTAATCTTGGTCCGATTTTTGCCCTATAAACACATTGTGTCACCTCCTTTGGCTCTATTTCGGCCCCTCCAACCTTAGAAACCCTAAGAGAGGAAGAAATGAAGAGAACAGAGGAAGAAATGAAGAGAAAAACAACACTTTAAAGGGTTATCCAAGAGCTAAACCTAACTTCCAAGAACACAAGGTAGGGGATTTCTTCTCTTTATCTTTCATTGCGATTAGGGTTATGTATATAGATATGTTTTGCTGTAAATGCTATATATATGATATGAAATCATCATCTCTTAATATTTTGGGACAAGATTACATGATTTTAACAATGATAGGGTTGAATACCCATGAAATTTCTACTTTGTTTGAAAAACCCTAGATTAAGGAGAGGGATGAAGTTTCTTCTTAAATTCTTCTTTTATTATTGAAATTGAAACTATAGAACTTGTGTTGAGTAATAAAATGATGTTGTTGTGATCTCTTGTATTTTTTCATACTTGGTTATTAAAATTATCCCATGTTGAATTTGATAATTTTGTCAATACTTTGGAATTTGTAATTAATTGAGAATATGTTAGTTTTCTTATTGTATGATTGTTGCGAGGGACTTGAATTGCCATCGAAAGAAGCCGTAGAGTGTTAGAGGTTAGTCTACCCTAGTGGGGGTGAGATGGTTTTCTAACTCTTGTAGTGGGTTGTCATTTGAAAATGAGACCACTATCGTTCACTGGAGTTCGAACTAGGGTTTAAGGGGCTCGTCACTGTCATTGGTATGGTAGACGCCCTTTCCCAAAGTGCTTCTGATTTGATTATGATTGGTGAACTAGGTATAATTGTTGGGTAGATTCTTGAGAAACAATCAATGTACATAGCATGGGATGAACTAATATATATCTATATATCTAGATGAGAACATGGATTGGATTAAGTCGGGGTCGGTGCATTGATATAGGACAATGCAACAGCAGACACTTTTCGAACCAATTGGGAATAGTTTCTTTTGAGAAATGCTTTTACTATTTCCATTTAAATTATTGTTGTGGTGTAAACTTGAGATCTATTTAAA
>CM042191.1:15404143-15428632 GCA_023539305.1 Ilex asprella
TATATATATATATATATATATAATGAATGGAATTTATTTATTGATGTGTTATCTTAGTGCTCTCATTATGTAAATGGTTTTAGAATGTAATGTCATCCAGGGTGGTTCTTGGGGTGTTACAAAGTTGGGATCAGAGCCTAGACTTTAGGTCTTACATGATAGTTGTAGGTTATGGATTCACACTAGAGAAATAGGACTAGGTAGAAAGAAATTGTTTGGTCTTTCTTTATAGGAACCATAGGCTTTAGATTAAAGTAATATTTAAAATGTCTTGTACATCAATGAACTAAATTATAAATTGATGTGCAGGATGGACGGAGGAAGAGGACGTGGGCGTGGGCGTGGGCGTGGATGAGGACGTTGTGACCAAGCACTCCTCCTTGATTGGTTGGTAACGGTTGTTGTTCCTTACCTCTCAACACCACCCTCAAATGTGTATGGTTTATGTGTGAAGGGAGTGTCACTCTCCCTCGGGATGATACAAGAGATTAGGCAACAACGGAATGTGAATGGTGGGAAATGGATGAACAAAATATGTGTGAAATGAAAAGTTGAATGTGCACAAAAGTGCTCCCCAATCGCAAGGAGTCTTTCGTTGTCGGTGTTTTACTTGGAAAGTATTCTAAGGTCGTCTCCTCAGGGAAGGAAAGGGAGTTTTGTGAAAGTGATTTTGTAAAAAGGTAAAGAAAATTTAAAATCTTTTGTTTATGTTTTGGGGTTGTGTTTGTAAATAAAAATGCAAGAAAATAAGTGTTGGCTAATCCAAAGGATTCATTCCAATGGGAATACCAAATCAACTCAAAGTCTTCCTCCGATTGAGCATGAATGAACGATTGATTCCGGGGAAGCTAGGGACGAGATTGGTGAGTATGTAAGCATAACCCGTGACTAGGCCAACGGGATATCAAAGGCTCCTCAACTCACCCACTCTCAACCCCGTCAAACCGAACCATTTGACTCAAAAGGGTGGAATGAAGAAGAGTTGAAATGGAATCCCCAAGAGGAGGTCTTCCCTTGAATTATTCAACTTAAAATCTAGCTACTCATGATAAAATGAAAGACAAGCATAATGTAAATGGACATAATGAAGAAATGAAGCATGGAACTTAACTAAATGCTAGAAAACATAAACTAAGAAGAAAAATATTCAATACCCATTTTAAGCTAAAAATGAAGAAAAACTTAATACAACAATGGTGAAAGCTAGAGTAAAGGATTAAACTAGAAATGAACTTGCAATAAATAACATTAAAGACTTTAAACAAAGTTTAGAAGATCCTTACAAGAGACTACAAGACATTGGAATGAAGAAAATGCAAAAATATATACTTCTAGCACTATTCATCTTCTTCTTAGGTAGCCACTCTCCTAAGCTTAGGTAGCCACTCTCCCTACAATGCTAAATAATGCTGAGATATATGGAGTGTGTGTCCTCAATTTTCATCCATGGGGGTCCCCTAGCCGTGAGAGAAGACCTCCCATCAATGGCAGGTGATTTGGATGGGTCACACAGGCTAGGAGGAGCTTAGCCTGCAACCCACATGTCAGCCCTCTTTTCTCCTATCCTCCATAAATGTCAAGCCTCCCAAGTCATCCAAATGTGTAAGGGATGCCTACTCTTGTGTAAGGAAATGTTGGGGGGCAAGTGGGAGAAGTGTAGGTGGGACCCCCAAGCCCCAAAGTTGAGTTACAGGCTGTTTTTCGGCCAGAAGATTTGTGGTACCGGTACTGTTTTTCTGCACTGGACCACCTTCGGTAGAAATGGCATAACTCTTGATCTAACTGTTGGATTGAGCTGAAATTTTGACACTACAGAATACATCCAGATATACAACTTTCATGTTTTTAACTTTTCCATATTCTGAATAGATCATGGTAAAAATGGAGGACAACCGAGGCAGTGCTTCCCAGTGATGTGGCAACTGGTGCCTTTATTCCAAAACACCAATACCTCCTTGATTTCTTCACTTTTAAGCCTCCAATTCTTCATGCATTGTGTCCATGCCATTACCACACATCCAACATAGTTGCAAGGTCCTAAAATCCAACATTTAAGCTATCAAAACATGCAACATCAAGAATTCAACATTATTCATAAAATAGGCTAACACTAAGTAATTACATGCAAAAGTTGAGTTATAATGAATGTAATGAGGCCATGAAATGTGCAATATTATGTGCTCATCACTCCTTCGCCACCACCTCCTGATTCCATGAACGGCATATACCAATGTCTGAGGAAGCTCAGCTCACCACTCTGGTGCAAAGCTAGAATGGAAACAACAACAACCACTACCACAATGGTGGGACTCATCCACTAGCCCAAGTACCGGGCAACGGGAACGAGAATAGGAAGATGGTAGTCCTTCAAAAATTTCTATGCCAACACCCACCTACTTTCTATGGAAGCTCTAACCCCTTGGATGCGGATAAATGGATCCGTCGAGTGAAGAAGATCTATGACGGCATGGGATTTACCGAGGACTTGCTGCTTGATTTGGCCATCTATTTGCTCGAGGGGGAGGCCGACCATTGGTGGGACTCCATGAAACGAAGGAGGAACACTGATGTACTCACTTGGGAAGAGTTCGACCAAATCTTCCAACACAAGTTCTTTCCAGAATCAGTTAGAGACCGGATGAAGACTAAATTTCTGGCTCTACAACAGGGCAGCATGACCGTGGCCGAGTACGAGAGGAGGTTTGATGAGCTATCCCGATATGCTAAGGAGTTTATAGCTGCTAAAGCCGGTAGGGTTAAGCACTTTGAGTAGGGATTGTGGCCGGTCATCAGAGAGAAGTTTGTGGCTCTCAAGATTCGGGATTATGGGGATCTTGTCAACTAAGTTGCCATAGTGGAGAGAGACATAGAGGATAGCCAGCGGCGACAGAGTTTTACAAGAGGAGGCCCGATTCGAACCAGTGCTAGTAGTAGTGGAGTGCAAAGGGTGGCACCTTACCGTCACCCCGATCAAGCAGTTGGACCGAGACCTCAAGCAGTTCGAGGAGAGGGGACCATTCAGGCTAGAACCAACACTGACCTCCGTCAATGTTTCGCATGTGGAGGGGTAGGACACTTTAGACACAACTGCCCATCGCTTCCACCAAGGACCAACTAAGCAACAGGACAAGTGGCAACTAATAGGCCACTACAACAACAGAGATCGTTACAAGTTCAAGCCCTTGGCGGCACCAATCAAGGAAGGGTATTTGCTTTGACCCAACCGGAGGAAGATGCCTCCAATGCCGTTATGGAAGGTATCATTCTTCTTTATAATTCATGGGCCTAAATTTTATTTGATCCCGGTGCTACACATTCATTCGTATGTACCACCTATGCTTTTAAATTGGGATTGGGTTTCGAGAAGCTAGAGCATGTGTTGAATGTTAACTTACCTACAGGAGAACGTTTGGATACTAGCAGGGTGTGTACTTCAAATTGGGGATCATGAACTGACCGTAGATTTGGTTGAGTTAGACATGAAGGGGTATAACGTTATATTGGGGATGAACTTGTCCACTTTTCGGGCGGTGATGGATTGTTTCCATAAGCGGATTATGTTTCAATTACCAGGAGGAGTAACCTTCAGTTTCATTAATGACCGAAGTTCTTCCCAACCATTTCCGACTATGAGAAGTCATTTGAGTTTCTTAGCTAGCTTAATGGGAGATGATTGGGATAAATCCAATACGGATGTGGTGTTGATAGTAGCGGATTTTCCAAATGTTTTTCCTGACGACTTCCCCGGGTTACCTCCACAATGGAAAATTGAGTTCAAGATTGATCTCTACCTGGTAATAGAGCCCATATCTATTGCTCCCTATCGAATGGCACATTTGGAGTTAAAGGAGCTAAGGAAGCAATTGGACCATCTATTGGCAATTGGGTTTATCCGTTTGAGTACTTCACCTTGGAGACCCCCGGTCCTCTTTGTGAAGAAAACTGATGAGACGCTTCGGCTATGTACGGACTACCGAAGGTTGAATCGGATGACTGTGAAGAATAAATATCCGTTGCCACGGATCGATGATTTATTTGATCAGTTAAGGGGTTTTAAGTATTACACCAAGATTGATCTTCGCATGGGGTATCATCAACTGCGAATTAAGGAGGAGGATATTCCTAAGACTGCTTTCTGTACCCAGTATGGTCATTTCGAGTATACGATGATGCCGTTCGGATTGACTAATTCCCCTGCAGCCTTCATGGATTTGATGCACAGAGTTTTTTGGTCTTACCTCGATCAATTTGTCATTGTGTTTATTGATGACATATTAATTTACTCACAAACTCAAGAGAAACATGCTCGTCATCTCTCTATGGTAGACATTGAGAGACCATAAGTTATTTGCTCAAATGAGCAAATATGAGTTTTAGATGAGAGAGGTGAAGTTCCTTGGTCATGTGGTGTCAGAACAAGGTGTAGCGGTTGATTCTGCTAAGATTGAAGCCGTAATGAAATGAAAACCACCGAAGAATGTGACCGAAGTGTGTAGTTTTCTGGGCTTAGCAGGCTACTACAAGAGGTTCGTGGAGGGATTCTCCAAGCTTGCGATACCAATGGCTCGGCTCACGAAGAAGGGGGAGAAATTCTTGTGGACTCAGGAGTGTGAACAAGCCTTTCGGACCTTGGAGGAGAGGTTAACGACGACACCTGTCCTTATTATTCCAAACGGTGGGGAAGGATACGATGTGTACACCAATGCTTCGTTGCGAGGCTTGGGATGTGTGTTAATGCAAGGAGGCAAGGTAGTTGCTTATGGCTCAAGGCAACTCAAGACACATGAGCATAATTATCCTACTCATGACTTGGAGCTTGTCGCGGTGGTTTTTGCTTTCAAGTTGTGGAGGTGCTACTTGTACGGGAAAAAGTTTCAAGTGTTCTCAGACCACAAGAGCCTCAAGTATGTGTTCACACAAAAAGACTTGAATCTCCGACCAAGAAGGTGGATTGAGTATCTAGAAGACTACAATTTCACACTCAACTACCATCCGGGGAAGGCGAATGTAGTTGCCGATGCACTTAGTAGGAAGTCTCGGGGTGAACTAAATACTCTTGCAAGTCAATGGAAGATGAGGGATGCCCTTGGAGATTATGACCTAGGGGTTGGAGAAAATGGTCCTCGACCATGCCTATTCAACCTTGTAGCACAACCTACCCTCCCATGTATAATTGTGGAGTTACAACGCTTGGATCCTGACTTAGAGTCGATTCAAGCTACATTGGAAAATGGGGAAACAATTGAAGGGTGGTCTTGGAAGAAGGGAGAATTGAGATATAAGGAGAAGCTGTGCGTTCCCGATAATTCGTCCCTAAGGGAGGAGATACTGGGAGAGTGTCATCGCTTCAAGTTTGCTATCCACCCCGGTAGCACAAAGATCTATAGGGACATGAAGCGTCAGTACTGGTGGAGGGGAATGAAGCGAGATGCGGCCAAGTATGTGGCAAAATGTGCAGTGTGCCAGCAGGTGAAGATTGAGCATCAAAGGCCAGGAGGAGTCCTACATTCTTTGCCTATTCTCAAGTGGAAGTGGGATCATATCACCATGGATTTTGTATCGGGTTTACCACGGACTTTGCGAGGACATAATGCTGTATAGGTCATCGTAGATAGACTCACCAAGTCCGCTCATTTCTTGAGTATGAAGACCACAGACAACTTAGAGACCTTGAGCAAGTTGTATATCCGCGAGATCGTCAAGTTACGTGGAGTTCCACTATCTATCGTATCGGATCCTGATTCTCGTTTATGGCGCAGTTTTGGCAAAGTCTTCAAAGAGCCATGGGGACAGAGTTACACTTCAGCACCGCATTTCATCCTCAAACCGATGGTCTATCCGAGAGAGTAATACAAATTCTAGAAGATATGTTATGAGCTTGCACGTTGGATTTTAAGGGAAGTTGGAGAGATCATTTGTCGTTGGTGAAATTTGCATATAACAACAGCTTTCAAGCAAGTACTGGGATGACACCGTATAAAGCATTATATGGAAGGCCATGTCGATCACAAACTTGTTGGTTAGAATCGGGCGAGAGTAGTTTTTTTGGACCGGACATAGTTCGAGAAACTACGGGGAAGATTCAACTCATCCGAGATAGGCTACGGATGGTACAAAGTAGACAGAAGAGCTATGCGAACCACAGACAAAGACCCTTAGAATTCAAGGTGGGAGACTACGTATTTCTCAAGCTGTCATCTACGAAGGGCGTGTTTCGATTCGGCAAGAAGGGGAAGTTAGCGCCAAGATATACCGGACCGTTTGAGGTGATCAAAGCGATAAACAAGGCGGCATATCAACTTCAACTACCAGCCCAGCTATCCGGAGTACATGACGTATTCCATGTGTCCATGTTAAGAAGGTGTCACTTGGATGCAACTCCAGTCGTGAACTTGGAGGAGATTGAAATTCAAGACGAAACAACCTACGAAGAATAACCGGTAGAAATTCTCGATGCCCAGAAAAAAGTGCTTCGCAATAAGGATATTAGATTGGTGAAGGTTTTGTGGCAACACCATGGAGTGGAGGAAGCTACATGGGAACCAGAGCAAGAAATACGGGAGAAGTATCCATGTTTGTTCGCTACTTGAGGTAAGTTTCGAGGAAGAAACTTTCTTTAAGGGGGTGGATTGTAACACCCCGCATTTTCTTTTATATATGTATGTATATATATAGTAGATAATTGTTGAAAAAATATGGATATGTGTAGTGATGTGTGTTTAAATTTGGTAGATTGGAAAGTAGAGATTTAAAAGGTTAGTGGAAATAATAGTTGAAATTTAGTTTTAATAAGTGAAAATATGAAATTTTAGGTCCTAGAACTTGTATTAAATAGGTTGGTGTAGAAATATGTGTTAGAGAGGTTTGGGATGGATTTGGAAGGGTTAGGAGGAATTGGAAATGAAAAATGGAGAAAAAGGCATAAACTGGGCAAACTCGTACCGATACTGAACCGTACCAGTACTGTGTACTGGAGCAAACTGGTCCTGAGAGTTCGACGTACCGGTACAGCGTACCGGTACTGTACCATACCTGTACTGCGTAATGGTACGACCGAAATAATTCTGAATGTTTAATTTCGCGATCTTGGTCCGATTTTCGCCCTATAAATACATTGTGTCACCTCCTTTGGCTCTATTTCGGCCCCTCCAACCTTAGAAACCCTAAGAGAGGAAGAAAGGAAGAGAAAAACAAGAGTTTAAAGGGGTTATCCAAGAGCTAAACCTAGCTTCCAAGAACACAAGGTAGGAGATTTTTTCTCTTTCTCTTTAATTGAGATTAGGGTTATGTATATAGATATGTTTTGCTCTAAATGCTATATATATGATATGAAATCATCATCTCTTAATCTTTTGGGCCAAGATTACATGATTTTAACAATGGTAGGGATGAATACCCATGAAATTTTTACTTTGTTTGAAAAACCCTAGATTAAGGATAGGGATGAAGTTTCTTATTAAATTCTTCTTTTATTATTGAAATTGAAACTATAGAACTTGTGTTGTGTAATAAAATGATGTTGTTGTGATCTTTTGTATTTTTTCATACTTGGTTATTAAAATTATCCCATGATGAATTTGGGAATTTTGTCAATACTTTGGAATTTGTAATTAATTGTGAATATGTTGGTTTCCTTGTTGTATGGTTGTTGTGAGGGACTTGAATTGCCATCGAAAGATGCCATAGAGTGTCAGAGGTTAGTCTACCCCAGTTAGGGTGAGATAGTTTCCTAACACTTGTAGTGGGTTGTCATTTGAAAATGGTCGTTCACTGGAGTTCGAACTAGGGTTGGTATACATTTCCTGGGAAGGGACTAGTCACTACCATTGGTATGGTAGACTCCATTTCCCAAAGTGCTTGTGATTTGATTATGATTGGTGAACTAGGTATAGTTGTTTGGTAGATTCTGGAGAAACAATCAACGTACATAGCATGGGATGAACTAATATATATCTATATATCTAGATGAGAACATGGATTGGATTAAGTCGGGGCCGGTGCATTGGTATGGGACAATGCAACGGCAGACACTTTTTCGAACCAATTGGGAATGGTTTCTTTTGAGAAATGCTTTTACTGTTTCCATTTAAATTATTGTTGTGGTGTAAACTTGAGATCTATTTAAATGTCATTGTTTTATTTCAAAAGTTATATATGTTATTTTATTAAACGAGACCGACCTGTTTTACATATTTCTAAACCTTGTTTGAGTTTGGGAAGATTTTGCTGCAGAGCTTCGTGCTCATCCTTTACAATTACATATTTTTAGATTTTGTGCTAGCGGAGGAGTTGGGAGTAGAAGAGTCGGTATACTGCGAGACTCTGCTAGACGGGAGTGTGGATCCCGAGGTCGACGCTTAGAACACCACATTCTTGTGCACTAGACTAGGATATTCTTTTGAAAATAATGTAAAGCCTAGTTTATTTTTGTTATGTTCCGCTGCGTTACATTAGCTGATTTTGGTTAATGTGCCTATTCTTTAGTGCACAATGTAGTAGACATTTATATATATATAATGAATGAAATTTATTTATTGATGTATTATCTTAGTGCTCTCATTATGTAAATAGTTTTAGAATGTAATGCCGTCCAAGGTGGTTCTTGGGGTGTTACAATTTATATTTTCTAAATGCTTGGTCCACAACGCGCCACACGTACTTATTTTTTTCGGATCTTTTTTCATCTTGAAATGATTAAATTTCGCTCCGGTTCAAGTTTAATTTTTTTTTATTTTAACTTGCCTTAATTTATTTTCCAGAATTTGTAATTTTTATTAAAAAATTCGTATCTGAGTCACCCGAGGCCCGACCGCCTCATAAAAAGCAAAAAATCGGACTATCTCGGAATTTCACGAAATTTAATGGAGTAACTAGATTTCGTGCGACGAATCCAACGGTGAGGTCCGTTTCGTCATCCTAGTTCTAGAAAATTTCAGGTTTATAACCCGAACCGTAGAAATAATTTACCGTTTTGCCATTTATTCATAAAAGTTCAAATTTTACCCGGGTTTAACACAAAATTAAATCAAAGATGGCCTAAGATGCTTTTTCAAGCATGTGCACTTGTATGTGTCATATGTACATATTTTTTGTGGGATACGAATAGATTGCTCTGGTTGCGTCAATCACTAACAATTTTAATGAGACTATTCAAGGATAGAAAGTGAAAAACCTTACTTGAGTAAACTTTGATTTTCTCTCAAAAGCATCGCAAGGCTCAAAACTTACCATGGTATTCTTCGTTATCTCCATTGGTTATGTCAAGTTTTCAAAAAATGTTAGTTATATATCAATTCTATGTTCGAGTCCAGTCATTTTGTACCTTAAGAATAACAAATACCAATGTACATTTGACATTTAAGCATGGAGAAATTACCATTTTTCAAGAAAGTGTGGTTTTAACAAACATTAACAAACATTTATTATTAGGTGAGGTGTCAAACCAATTATTTGCTTAGTCACTTTAACAAACATTCTCAGTATTAACATATGTTTCATTAATCATTAACAATTAACAATGTAATGCTAAATATAACACATGCATTTTAAGAAGAAAAATATAATTAAACTAATTCATTCATTTCACAAATATCATAGTTCAACACAAAAAAGATTCAAATCATCCAAAAGCAATAACCAATCATCCACTCCAAGTACATAAATCTCTCTCACTCTCTCGCCTCTCATGAGCCTGAATGTCTTCCACTTGAGAAATACGTTAGTTGTGACATTATCTCTATATTTTTATTAAAAATTATGTGTGTGTATAGTGATTTCTTTATTTTAAAAAATCACTTGAGAAATATTACCATCTTTTCTGGTAGTCTTGATCTCAATCCTCCCTAGAATACACTCAACAAAAATTACTCATATGTTATAGTGACTGTTCTTAATAATTACATGTGATTGGAGTATAATTAAAAAAGCAAATAATTTCACTTGTAGTTAATCAAAAGAGTGGTTATTTGAATAAAACTAGAATTTGACATTGATTAACCCTAATTAGTGTGTAAATTAGAATGATTAAGTAATCACTTTTGTAAGATAAAATAAATAAATATTATGAATTATGTTTTGGGTATGAATTAAAGTTTTTAATATTTTATGTTTGAAGTTATAGGGTCAAATGCAAAAATATCAGAGAATACAGGACCATTTTGTAAAGCTTGAACCTACGAAGAACTAAAGTCTGATAAATAAACTTGGACCAATCAGGAGGTGACTCATGGACCAATGAAAACATGACACATGGACATTTGAGGAGACAACACTTGGCACACTCAAAGCAAGACTTATGGACCAATCAGAGCAAGACATTTGAACCAATCAGAAAATGACACCTGGCGGAACGAGGAGGCGACACCTAGCACCACTGCAAGCCACCACAATTCCGGAAGGTGGTGGTAACCTTCCTAAACCCTCCTTATCCTTCCCAAAGGTCTCTTGGCCATCCACCTTCCTAAACCCTCCTTAGCCTTCCCAAAGGTCCCTAGACCTTTCTAAATAGGGGCTGATTTCTCCTTTCTCCAACATTCCAACATCCACCACAACATACACCAAACATTTCTTCAATTCTCAAGCCTACCTTCCATCTTTCTACATACCCCTCCTTTCCTTCACAAAACCATCCCCTTACCCTTCAAAAACCAGCCAGCCTCCAAGTTCCAAAAAGAGAAAAGAAAAGAAAGAAAGAGAGAAAAAAAGAAAGAAATAGCCGGTGGGTGTGATACTTTTTCTGTGTTTCTACATTTATTTTGTATCTTTCTATTCGGATAGTTGAACTACAGCCACTTTTGTATCTTGAATGGTAATAAAAGTGGTTATGTTTCAATTGTTCCTTGTGAAAGAAGTTCTACAGTTTACCATTTAATTTCAGTTGTAATGATGAATACCCGCATTTCTCGCTTGCCTGTAGCGATGGAGAGTGAGCAGTCACTTACACCCTCCAGTGCGAGGGGAACATATGTATTATTTTGGTTAGATTATGGAAATGCTAATGTTTTATTTATAGCTTTATGTATATTATGTATTATATCTAACTTTACCAGTCTAACGACCACGGCGTTCCAACCGGTATGGCTTGTCCTCCACCAGAATGCTGAGGCTGTTCAATTGGTATATATATATATATATATATATATATATGTATGTAACTTAACTGGTATACATCTATATATGACTAACTTAACTGGTATATATATATATGTATTTAATCTAACTCTAGTGCCAGTCTAACAACCACAGCATTCCAACCGGAATGGCTTGTCCTCCATCAGAATGTTGAGGCTGTTTAACTGGTGTGTATGCGAGACCCGAAAAATTTTGAACTTTTTGGGAATAAGGGCAAAAATCGTAATTTGCCACTATAGTGCGGTTAAAATACTTATGTTCTAGACCACAAATGAGGAAACGGAGTGCGCCATTGGATTCGAAATGCGAAATCTAGTAACCACCAGAAATTTCGTCGAGTTTCAAGATAGTTGGATTTTTGCGCGTAAATCGAGGCGCCTCCGTGGCGAAATAAATTTCAGGGCTTCTAAAAATTATTTTTTTCAAATATCCTTAATAATTAAATAAAAAGTTCAAATAAACTCAATTTGAACTTAATCCGAGTTTTAATGAATCGTTTCAGGGGCGAAAAACGGACCCGAAAGTAATAAACGAGCGGTGTAACGAGGACCGCACATTTAAAAATATAAATAGGGGCAAAAATATCTCAAAGTGAGATATTCTCACCACTTTCACCCTTGTTGGATGGCCACATAGAGAGAGGAAGAGAAAGAGAGAGAAAAGGGGTTTTCTTCAAGCTTTCTCCTGCGATTTCTTCGACTTCCGTCGCTCGGATTCCGTCGGGCTAGAAGGGAGAAGTGATCTACGCGACGAGGGTTACGCGTGGGTACCAAAAAAAACCAATTTCACCGAAGGTGAAAAGTCAAGAGTTAGGAGAATCAAGATTCGAGTTGGGTTTTCGGGTCTTGGGAGCTTCCTACGGGTTTTTCTCACGCTCCAAGAGGTAGGGGTTATTCCTACCTTGGATTATTCTACCTTAGGTGTAGCTAGGTTAAGGGTATATATATATATATATGCATGTGTAATGATGTATATATGTGTTTATGGTTATGAGAATGGAAAGGTGAGCATGAAATTAGCTTAGGCTTGTTGCTAGCTAAATTGTGATGTGTGGAAGTTGTATGTGGTTCACTATATAACTTGGTGATATTGATAAAATGCCTTGAATTTTTAAATGATTTATTTGGGCATAATATGTGATCATATGTTAGTGCCTATGAGGTGTTTAATAATATGCCTTGGTTGGTTGTTTAGATAATTTGTTTGAGGTCATTGGAATAACATGTTGAAATGTGTTATTGGTGTGTTGACACATGCTCATTGATATATTGTTTATGATGATAATGTATGGAATTTATATGCCTATGATCTAAATTCCATGGTATGTGGATATATTGCTCATTTTGCACCATTGTACATTGAGCATGTTCATGACATCACATTCATGGGACAATTGCAAGAGTGTTGCTGTGTGGGAGATGCATGGATATAATCAACACCTGGTATGGTGCTTGATGTGTGGACTTTGGAGAAAGTGGATCGACGAATCCTTTTTGAGTTGTACGGTTGCATGGCATAAGATAAAATTTGTGTTGGGTATAGCAAGAAGGGGCTTGGCGACTTCCTCAGGTGAAAAACCCCAAACCACTTGGTTCAGCCACCCCCCTGAGGTGAAATTCCAGAAAAGTGGCATGGCCCACGGAGTCGGCGGTGTAATTCCGAGAATCCGTTGCCCAAAGAAAGCACAATATTTTGTTATAAAAACACCCATTCATTGGGTAGATTCCTAATAATGATCGAATTTTATAAAATAAATGATTTGTTATTCAAAACGATCATTAGAATGATTTTTTCGTCGGTAGACTGGTTGCATTACACTTTGGGTGTTGCATGGTGTTGTGAGAGTCGGTGAGGACTCGGGTTGAAATGCATGGGTGAGTGTCACCTCATTCCATAACATAGCATACTTGCATTTCAATATAGAATGCATGTTTGTGTGTTAAATGTTTGGTTATGTGTTGCATGTAATTGCTACATGAGCATGTGCATCTAGGGGGTGAGTAACCTTTGTAGGACTTTCTCTACTGGGCGTTGCCTCACCCGATATGGGAAACAATTTCCTGTATGGGACATGTTCCGGCAGATGGCTCACATTTGGGGCCTCATGGTTGAAGAAAAGCCGAGTTGTGGCTTTTAAATTAAGTTTTGTAAAACTCTTAGTTAAATTCCATTTTGACATGTAAAATTATGCAAAGGTGTGTAATAGAACTTGCATTAACTATATTTGGGACCAAAATGTATGTTGTACAAGTTTTGGATGACCTTGGATAGGTTGGGTTGATTTTGGAATAGATTGGTGTGGTGGTTGAAATCAAACATGATTGGACATATGGGAATTCAGACACTGCCTAGTGTATGGGCCATAACTTTTTATTTTGATTTTCAAATGACCTGAACTTTTGACAGTAGATAGTAGACAACCAGGGCTACAAAAGTGTATCTACTGAGAATTTTCCAAATCAACCTCTAAGTGGGTAAAAATCACACTGGAAGTCGCAGAAATATTCGGCAATCGGATTGCTCCAGAGCAGTTTGGTCCAGTGAGTTTGTTGCTCCAGAGCTGCCGAAAGACAAATGTGTAATTCTAAAGCATTCTTCCCATGCTTTTGGACTTTGTTTTCTTTGATTCCAGTGATGCAAAGGGACACTAATTGAGTCATACTGAGGCTCAGTAGACCTCAATGGATTTAAATGATAACTTGCACGAGAGTCATCTCCCATTTGCAACCCTTTACCCCCTTTATAACTATTTGAGGGGCTTATTAGGTCTCAGTTAAATTAAATAATTAATGGAACACAGATCACCCGAGTGGGTTTAAATCCCAATTGTGGGGAATGTTATGGTTGTGGTGTCGGATCAAGTGACATCCACGGGTATTTCCACGGGTTGATGGGCTATCAACGGTTAAAAGGATCCCCAGATTTTGGGGCGTGACAACTTGGTATCAGAGCTTAGTTATACAATTTACCTACGGCTTGTTGGGCATTGGGTCTAGACCATTGCATGCATTTTGCATTTCAGGTTACGTGCCTCTTGGCTCCATGTTAATTGTTCTGTTTACTGTATGTTTTGTGCTACATGACATGTGGATAATATACATGGTAGGATGTATGTGGAAATGAACACTAGGTTAGAGAACATAGCCTTGGTTTCGGAAATAGGGCTCACATAGAAATGTTGGGCTTATCCCTACTTTGGGATACCTTGTGAGAATTGTTTGCTATCTGACAAATATAGATGGCTAATCGAGGAAGAGGACGCCGAGGCGGTGGGCGGAACAACAACCAACCACCACCGGCCTTTAATCCACAAGTCTTCATTGAGGCTATTGGTGTGGCGGCTGCTACCATTGCACAGTCTAGTGCAAGTGGAAGCCAAGGAGGCACTAGTCACCTCCAGAGTTCAAATCCCATAATCCTCCGGTCTTTCTGGGAGGGGCGGATCCAATGGTAGCTGACCGTTGGATTCGGCAAGTGGAAAAGATCTTGAGGGCTGTGGAAATCAATTCTGATGCCACCAAGATAACTCTGGTAACTTTTCAGCTGGAGGGAGAGTCCCAACTATGGTGGGATTGGGTGAAGGACTCCAGAAATATGGAGACCATGACCTGGGAAGAGTTCAAAGAGCTCTTTATGGGGAAGTATTTCCCAACAATCGCTCGACGCGCTAAGGCCAAGGAATTTCTAGAACTGAGGCAAGGAACTATGAGTGTGCTTGAATACGTGGCCAAATTTATAGAGTTGGCACGTTTTCCTGATGATTTCGTGGTCTCAGACGCGGCCAAAGTACAGAAGTTAAAGGATGGATTGAAATTGTCCATTCGAGGCTAGATTGTGGGACTTCTCCTGCAAGACTTTGATTTGATAGTCAAGACTGCATTGGCTATTCAAAGAGAGTTGGAGGGCACACGCAACATCCGGGAAGCTGGTGATAAAGGCAAAAAGAAGGAGGGTCAATCTTCTTCTTCCGGTGCGGGAAAGAGGCAAAGGACTTCTGCTCCGCAGGGGTATCAAGGGCAGAGCTTTGATTATCAAGGCCAAGGCCAGGGCCAGTTCTCCCAAGGCGGGAGAAATCAAAGACCTCCTTACCAGGCGGGCCCACGAACTTGTTATCGTTGCCACCAGCCTGGGCACATGAAGAGAGACTGTCCTCAACGGCAAGGATCCCAGAGCTATGGGACATCCCAATCCCAGTCTTCTGTGGGACAGCCACAAACACAGTTTGCTCCTACTTACCCCACCACGGGTCAAAGGGGCCAGTACCAGTCTCAGGGTGCTGCACAAGCGCCTACTACGACTTTTTGAGCGGGAACTCCGTAAGCAAGCCAGATGGGCTAGGGCATGGGTAGAGGTCGAGGTCAGGGCTCACAGGCAAGGACTTTAGGGACTCATGGGCGTGTCTACGCCATGGTACCTCAGACAGAGCCAGCGGACCAGTCGATGATACAGGGTACATTTCTACTCTCTCGCTTATAGACTAGAGTACTATTTGATTCTGGTGCATCGCATTCATTTATTGCTGCATCTTGTGTGAAAGATTTAGGCTTAGAGGTAGAGACCTTAGAGGAGCCATTGCACGTGAGTTCTCCCCTAGGGGATAGGGTGAGGGTTAATCAGATATGTCGAGGGTGTGAGCTAGAGATCTCAGGGATTCTACTCACCGTGGGCCTTTGGGTCATGGACATGTCGGAGTTCGATGTAATCCAGGGAATGGATAGGTTGGCGGCACATCGAGTCGTCATTGATTGTGATCGAAAGTGGGTCACTGCTTACACACTAGATGGGGTTTGTTTCATATTTCAGGGAGATAGGCATGATGCTTTTCCTCAAGCCGTGTGCGACTCTAGATGGCACGGACAATTGATGGGTTGGCTAGCAAGCCTTACCCTGGAGGACGAGGTGAGACAGGAGTTTGGTTTACCTCGGGTTGTGTGTGATTATGAGGATGTTTTTTTAGATGAACTACAGGGATTACCTCCACATAGGGATGTAAACTTCACTATAGAGTTGCATCCCGGTACATCGCCCATTTCCATGACTCCACATAGGATGGCGCTTGCTGAGTTGTAAGAACTCAAGGTCCAATTGCAAGAATTGTTGAACAAGGGTTTTATTAGACCGAGCACTTCATCGTGGGGCGCTTCGGTGTTATTTGCCAAGAAGAAGGACAAGACCCTTCGATTATGCATTGACTACTGGTAATTGAATAGGGTTACTATTAAGAATAGGTACCCTTTGTCGAGGATAGACGATTTGTTTGATCAGCTGAGAGGGGCACGGGTCTACTCCAAGATAGATCTCCGTACCGGTTATCATCAGTTAAGGGTTCGGGATGCGGATATCCCTAAGACAGCGTTTAGGACGCGGTATGGGCATTTCGAGTTTATTGTCATGCCTTTCGAATTGACGAATGCTCCGGCGGCATTCATGGATCTCATGCATAGGGTGTTCCAACCCTATTTAGATCAGTTCGTCATAGTCTTTGTGGACGACATCTTGATTTACTCCAACTCTGAGGAGGAGCACGAGGGCCACTTGAGGATTGTACTCCAGATCTTGAGAGACCATCAGCTATATGCCAAGATCAGTAAGTGTGAATTTTGGCTAACTGAGGTGAAATTTTTGGGACATGTGGTGTCGGTTTCGGGTGTATCCGTAGACTCGGAGAAGGTCGAGACAGTTATGAATTAGGAGAAGCCGAAGTCAGTCTTCGAGATACGCAGCTTCTTGGGATTGGCTGGGTATTATTGGCGGTTTATCGAGGACTTCTCTAGGTTGGCAGCACCTATGACCAGGTTGACTCGGAAGGAGGTCAAGTTTGAGTGGAATGATTCTTGTGAAAAGGCATTCCAGGAGTTGAAGGAGAGGCTTACTTCAGCTCCTATTCTGATAGTTCCAGAGAGGGGACATAGGTACACAGTATATTGTGATGCCTCTAAGGACGGACTCGAATGCGTGTTGATGCAGTCCGGGAGAGTGGTAGCTTATGGTTCTCGACAGTTAAAGAACCACGAGCAGAATTACCCTACGCATGATGTGGAGTAGGCGGCCATTGTCTTTGCCCTGAAGGCTTGGTGCCACTACCTGTATGGTGAGCAGTTTGAGGTGTTTTTGGACCATAAAAGTCTGAAATACATCTTTACACAGCGGGACCTCAACATGAGACAACGCATGTGGATGGAGTTTCTAGAGGATTATGACTTCACATTGCACTACCATCCTGGTAAGGCAAATGTGGTGGCTGATGCACTTAGCCGGAAGTCACGGGGAGTCTTAGCTAGCGTAGCTTCCCGAGAGCGGCAGATGCTCGAGACTGTGGGACAGTTCAGGCTATGTTATATGGATCAAGCTCAAGGAACTTTAGGGAGTTTAGTGGCTACGCCTTCCCTACTGAGCAGAGTTATTGAGTCCCAGAGTCAGGACACGGAGTTATTATCCGTTCGGGACCGTGTATAGGCAGGTACAGGTAACGAGGGCTGGGCCATTCACTCGGATATTAGTCTTCAGTATCGAGGAAGGGTAGTGGTTCCTCAGTTAGCGGATCTGAGAGAGGAGATCTTTAGGGAGTTCCATTGTTCCTGTTTTGCTGTACATCCTGGTGGTACGAAGATGTACCGTGATCTTTGTCGCCAGTATTACTGGAATGGAATGAAGAGGCAGGTTGGCGACTTTGTCAGTCGATGTCTCACGTGTTAGCAAGTTAAGGGTGAACACCAGAGGCCAGCAGGATTACTCCAACCATTGGAGGTAGCTGAGTGAAAGTGGGAACATGTCACGATGAATTTTGTGACTCACTTGCCACGGACATCGCGGGGACATGATGCAGTGTGGGTGATAGTGGACCGGCTTACAAAGTCAGCACACTTTTTGGCTATACGGATGACCTTTACACTGGAGGAATTCTGCAAATTATATATACGGGAGATTATCCGGTTGCATGGGGTGCCCGTATCTATAGTATCGGATCGTGATCCCAGGTTCACATCCCATTTTTGGGTGAGTTTCCAGCAAGCCATGGGGACTTAATTGATGATGAGCACTGTTTTTCATCCCCAGACAGACGGTCAGTCTGAAAGGACCATTCAGACTTTAGAGGATATGTTGCGGGCATGCATCCTAGATTTCAAGGGTAGCTAGGAGGATCATTTACCCTTGGTTGAGTTCGCTTTTAACAATAGTTATCAAGCGAGTATACAGATGGCACCCTACGAGGCGCTATATGGGAGGCCTTTTCGTTCTCCAGTTTGTTGGATGGAGGTAGGAGAGAGATCATCTACGGGCCCAGAGTTGGTTAGAGACACCTCGAAAAAGGTGGATTTGATACGAAAGCGTCTTCTCATGGCTTAGAGCTGGCAGAAGAGCTACGCTGATAGACGGCGGCGACCTCTAGAGTTTGAGGTGGGAGATCACGTCTTCTTGAAGGTGATGCCTACGAGAGGAGTGGTTAGGTTCGGCAAACGGGAAAAACTGTCGCCGAGGTATATCGGGCCCTTTGAGGTACTCGAGAGGGTTAGTGCAGTTGCTTACCGGTTGGCTTTACCGCCAGATTTATCGGGTGTTCATGCAGTCTTCCACGTCTCTATGCTCCGGAAATATACCCCAGATCTGACTCACGTGGTGGATTGGGGCGAGCTTGTCGTTGATTCGGATGGTACCTTCGAGGAGGGGCCGGTGCGTATCATGGATAGCTGGGATCAGGTTTTGCGAGGCAAGACCGTGAGGCTAGCGAAAGTGTTGTGGCAACACCGAGGAGTAGAGGAGGCAACGTGGGAGCGCGAGGACACTCTCCGTACCAATTATCCTTTCTGGTTTAAGGATGAAGGTATTTTTGTGTAGGCGTTTAATATTACATGACTATTGCATACGCATGTGATTGTATATGCATGTATGTATGAATTTCGGGGACGAAATTCTTTTAAGGGGGGAAGGATGTGAGACCCGAAAAATTTTAAACTTTTTGGGAATAAGGGCAAAAATCGTAATTTGCCACTATGGTGCGGTTAAAATACTTATGTTCTAGACCTTGGATGAGGAAACAGAGTGCGCCATTGGATTCACAACGCGAAATCTAGTAACCATCAGAAATTTCGTCGAATTCCGAGACAGTCAAATTTTTGCACGTAAATCGAGGCGCCTGCGTGGCAAAATAAATTCCAGGGCTCCTAAAAATAATTTTTTTCAAATATCCTTAATAAATAAATAAAAGTTCAAATAAAATCAAATTGAACTTAATCTGAGTTTTAATGAATCGGTTCGGGGTGAAAAACAGACCCGGAAGTAATAAACGAGCAGTGTAACGAGGACCGCTCATTTAAAAATATAAATAGGGGCAAAAATATCTCAAAGTGAGATATTCTCACCACTTTCACCCTTGTTGGCCGGCCACATAGAGAGAGGAAGAGAAAGAGAGAGAGAAAAGGGGTTTTCTTCAAGCTTTCTCCGGCGATTTCTTCGACTCCCGTCGCTCGGATTCTGTCGTGCTAGAAGGGAGAAGTAATCTACGCGACTAGGGCTATCCGTGGGTACCAAAAACAACCAATTTCACCGTAGGTGAAAAGTCAAGAGTTATGAGAATCAAGATTCGAGTTGAGTTTTAGGGTCTTGGAAGCTTCCTACGGGTTTTTCTCACGTTCCAAGAGGTAGGGGTTATTCCTACCTTGGATTATTCTACCTTAGGTGTAGCTAGGTTAAGGGTATATGGTTATGAGAATGGAAAGGTGAGCATGAAATTAGCCTAGGCTTGTTGCTAGCTAAATTGTGATATGTGGAAGTTATATGTGATTCACTATATAACTTGGTGATATTGATGAAATGCCTTGGATGTTTAAATGATTTATTTGGGCATAATGTGTGATCATATGTTAGTGCCTATGAGGTGTTTAATAATATGCCATGGTTGGTTGTCTAGATAATTTGTTTGTGGTCATTGGAATAACATGTTGAAATGTGTTATTGGTGTGTTGACACATGCTCATTGATATATTGTTTATGATGATAATGTATGGAATTTATATGCCTATGATCTAAATTCCATGGTATGTGGATATATTGCTCATTTTGCACCATTGTACATTGAGCATGTTCATGGCATCAAATTCATGGGACAATTGCATGAGTGTTGGTGTGTGGGAGATGCATGGATATAATCAACACCTGGTATGGTGCTTGATGTGTGGACTCGGGAGAAAGTGGATCGACGAATCCTTTTTGAGTTGTACGGTTGCATGGCATAAGAAAAAATTTGTGTTAGGTATAGCAAGAAGGGGCATGGCAACTTCTTCAGGTGAAAAACCCCAAACCACTTGGTTCAGCCACCCCCCTGAGGTGAAATTCCAGAAAAGTGGCATGGCTCACGGAGCCGGCAGTGTAATTCTGAGAATCCGTTGCCCAAAGAAAGCACAAGATTTTGTTATAAAAACTCCCATTCAATGGGTAGATTCCCAATAATGATCGGATTTTATAAAACAAATGATTTGTTATTCAAAACGATCATTAGAAGGATTTTTCCGTCGATAGACGGGTTGCATTACACTTTGGGTGTTTCATGGTGTTATGAGAGTCGGTGAGGACTCGGGTTGAAATGCCTGAGTGAGTGTCACCTCATTCCATAACATAGCATAGTTGCCTTCCAATATAGAATGCATGTTTGTGTGTTAAATGTTTGGTTATGTGTTGCATGTGATTGCTACATGAGCATGTTCATCTAGGGGGTGAGTAACCTTTGTAGGACTTTCTCTACTGGGCGTTGGCTCACCCGATACGGGAAAAAATTTCAGGTATGGGACATGTTCCGGCGGATGGCTCACATTCGGGGCCTCCTGGTTGAAGAAAAGCCGAGTTGTGGCTTTTGGATTAAGTTTTGTAAAACTCTTAGTTAAATTCCATTTTGACATATAAAATTATGCAAGGGTGTGTAATAGAACTTGTATTAACAATATTTGGGACCAAAATGTATGTTGTACAAGTTTTGGATGACCTTGGATAGGTTGGGTTGATTTTAGAATGGATTGGTGTGGGGGTTGAAATCAAACATGATTGGACATATGGGAATTCAGACACTTCCTAGTGTATGGGCCATAACTTTTTATTTTGATGTTCAAATGACCTGAAATTTTTACAGCAGATAGTAGACACCCAGGGATACAAAAGTGTATCTAATGAAAATTTTCCATGTCAACCTGTAAGTGGGTCAAAATTGCACTGGAAGTCACAGAAATATTCTGCAGTCGGATTGCTCCGGAGCAGTTTGGTCCAATGAGTTTGTTGCTCTGGAGCAGTGCTCCAGAGCTGCCGAAAGACAAATGTGTAATTCTAAAGCCTTATTCCCATGCTTTTGAAATTTGTTTTCTTTGATTCCAATGATGCAAAGGGACACTAATTGAGTTATATTGAAGCTCATTAGACCTCAATGAATTTAAATGATAACTTGTACGAGAGTCATCTCCCATTTGCAACCCATTACCCCATTTATAACTATTAGAGGGGCTTATTAGGTCTCAATTAAATTAAATGATTAATGGAACACAGATCACCCGAGTGGGTTTAAATCCCAATTGTGGGGAATGTTATGGTGGTGGTGTCGGATCAAGTGACATCCACGGGTATTCCGCGGGTTGATGAGCTATCAACGGTTAAAAGGATCCCTGGATTTTGGGGCGTGACAGTGTATATATAAATATATATATATATATATGTATATATATATATACATATATACATATATAGAGATATATATTACAGATGATCTTTTGGGTAATTCAAGTATTCCTCATGAATTAGCTCTGCCTTCTGGTTCACTTGAGTTAATCAATTCGTACATCTATAACCAGTTTTCCTAAGAAGTTGCTGGGTTATAATATAATACCACCAGCTAACCTAAGAAGTTGCTGAGTTATGGTTTATTTATATATGCTTTTACAATCATGAGATCAAGTGAATAACTCAAGTATTCCTCATGAATGGCTTTTCCTTCTGGTTTGCTTGAATTAAACAATTGACATGGATATAACTAGCAAACCTAAGAAATTGATGTGTTATGATTTTGTAACACCCCAAAACACACCCTGGACAGTATTACATTCTAAAACCATTCATATCATAAGAGCACTAATAAAATCCCTTAAGAAAAAAGATTTAATTTGTCATCCACAATTAATTACAGCATTATCCAAAAGAATAAGCCCAAGTCATGGCTATTACATCTCAAACATTAACTAAAGGAATGCAGCGGAATAAACAAAAGAAATTAGACTACACAATTTTCCAAAAGAATGTCCTAGTCTAGTACAAAAGGAAAGGAGGCCGCTCTATGTGTCCACCTCTGGATCCACACTCCCATCAATTAGAGTCTCCCAGGTAGCAGGCTCTTCGACCCTCACGTCCTCCTCTAGTGGGTAATCTGAAAATGTTAGCGGTAGGGGGTGAGCACGAAGCTCTGTAGGAAAATTCTCCCAAACCCAAACAAGTTTTAGAAAAGCATTTAAAACGGTCGGTCTCATTTTTAACATAACATAGATACATAATTTGAAAGAAAGCGGTGACATTTAAAAAGATCTCAATTTTATTTAAAAACATTACTTAAATGAATAAATGAGCACCTCATACAAATAATAATGATTAATGGTCATAAACAATTTCCAACAATTCTTTTGATAGGTGACATACTTTGGGGTAATCTCCACCCCCCTTTTTTGGTCACCTTTGATTCTCAAGCATCCTTACTGGGAACCTCTTGAGAATGGGTGAGCATCCTTACAAGGGACCTCTCACTAATCACTACATTGTTTCCCAAGCCTCCTTACCAGAAACCTCTTGGGAATGGGTGAGTATCCTTACAAGGAACCTCTCACTTATCACTACATTATTTTTCAAGCATCCTTACCGGGAACCTCTTGGGAATGGGTGAGCATCCTTACAAGGAACCTCTGACTCATGAGCATCACAAACAATCCAACCAAGCATACAATTTCCACATTTATCTCAATTCACAAGCATATATCCATAATTCCCAAAATTTACCATGCAACAATTTCACAACCAACTAAGTAAAGTACATGAGATCACAATAGCATCATTTGATGGTCCAATATGAAACACTAAGGTTTGAAAATTAAGGATAAAGTAAAATTTAGAGAAAAGTTCATCTTTCTTGAAATCTAGGGTTTTTTTTAACCAAGAACAAGGATTTAATGGTTACCCACCATTAATGTTATTTAAAGCATGGTAATAATCATAAAGATATTAAGAATCAATGATCTATACCATACATATAAGATTTATAGTGAAAAGAGTATATATAAGTAAACCCTAGCCTCAATGCAAGTGAATGAGAGAAAACCCCTACTTTTTGTTCTTGAAATCTAGGGCTTGAATCTTGAATCACCCTTAAATCTTGTGTTTTTCCCTTTTGATCTTGAGTTTCTCTCTTCCTTTCTTTCTCTCTAAGTGTTTCTAATGTTGGAAGTGGAGTAATGAGGCTAATGAGATGTTTGGGGGTGTTTATAGTGCTAAATTTTGAGTCAAAACCCGACATTTACTGTTCAGAATAACGACTTTTCTTTTGGGCATACTGGTACGCTGTAATGGCATGTCGAACTCTCTGGACCAGTTTGTTCTGGTACGCAGTACCAATATGATACAGTACCGGTACAATTTTGCCCAGTTTTAGCCATTTTCTCCGTTTTTCATTTCTAATCCATCTTAAACCCTTCCAAAGCCATCTTATGCATATCCAACACCTATTTCTACACCAAACCTATTTAGTACAAGTTCTAGGACCTTAAGTTTCATATTTCGACATATTAAAACAAAAATTCCATTATTACTTCCACTACCCCTTTAAATCTTTACTTTTCAAATCTACCAAGATTTAAAGACACATCACTATACATATCCACCTTTTTACCACACTCATTACGATATATATATCTATTTATATGCACATATAAAAGAAGATGCGGGTGTTACAATCCACCCCCTTAAAGAAAGTTTCGTCCTCGAAACTTATCCTCAAGTAGCGAACAAATATGAATACTTCTCCCCTATCTCTAGATCCGGTTCTCAGGTAGCTTCTTTCACTCCATGGTGTTGCCACAAAACCTTCACTAGTCGGATGGCTTTGTTGCGGAGCACCTTCTCTTTGATGTCGAGAGTCTTTATCGGTTGTTCTTCATAGGTTGCTCCGTCTTGAATTTCAATATCTTCCAAGTCTGCGATAGACGTTGCATCTGATTGGAACTTTCTCAACATGGACACGTGGAACACATCATGCACCCCCGATAACTGAACTGGTAACTGCAATTGATATGCCGCTTTGCCTATTGCTTTGATCACCTTAAACGGTCCAGTATACCTTGGCGC
>CM042191.1:15428642-15444582 GCA_023539305.1 Ilex asprella
GTGAGCATCCTTACAAGGAACCTCTGACTCATGAGCATCACAAACAACCCAACCAAGCATATAATTTTCACATTTATCTCAATTCACAAACATCTATCCAAAATTCCCAAAATTTACCATGCAACAATTTCACAACCAACTAAGTAAAGTACATGAGATAACAATAGCATCATTTGATGATCCAATATGAAACACTAAGGTTTGGAAATCAATGATAAAATAAAATTTAGAGAAAAGTTCATCTCTCTTGAAATCTAGGATTTTTTTTTTAGCCAAGAACAAGGATTTAATGGTTACCCACCATTAATGTTGTTTAACGCTTGGCAATAATCATAAAGATATTAAGAATCAATGATCTATACCATACATATAAGATTTATAGTGGAAAGAGTACATATAAGTAAACCCTAGCCTCAATGCAAGTGAATGAGAGAAAACCCTTACCTTTTGTTCTTGAAATCTAGGGCTTGAATCTTGAATCACCCTTAAATCTTGTGTTTTTCCCTTTTGATCTTGAGTTTCTCTCTTCCTTTCTTTCTCTCTAAGTGTTTCTTGAGAGTGGAGTAATGAGGCTAAAGAGACGTTTGGGGGTGTTTATAGTGCTAAATTTTGAGCCATCACCCGACATTTACTGTTCAGAATAGCGGCTTTTCTTTCGGGCGTACCGGTACATCAAACTTTCTGGACCAATTTTCTCCGATACGCAGTACCGGTACGATACAGTACCGGTATGGTTTTGCCCAGTTTTTGCCATTTTCTCCGTTCTTCATTTTCAATCCATCTTAAACCCTTCCAAAGTCATCTTATGCATATTCAACACCTTTTTCTACACCAAACATATTTAGTACAAGTTCTAGGACCTTAAGTTTCATATTTTCACCTATTAAAACAAAAATTCCACTATTACTTCCACTACCCCTTTAAATCTTTACTTTTCAAATCTACCAAGATTTAAAGACACATCACTACACATATCCACCTTTTTACCACACTCATTATGATGTATATCTATTTATATGCACATATAAAAGAAGATGTGGGGGGTTACAGATTTACTACTCACAGTTAGCCAAAGAAGTGACTGTGCTATGGTTTATATACATCAAACCTACCGGTTGACTTGCCAGTAAAATGGAAGTTAATTGTTTTAAGGTAGCATTTCCAGTGTTTAAATATTAGAAAGCATATGGGACCCTTAAACTGAAGGGTATCTCTTATATTATTATCATTTACTTTATTGTCTCCGCACTTTATTATTTCTGCACTTTATTTTATTGTCATCACCTTTCTTTTATTTAAATAAACAAGTTATCAATCTAAGCTCACATCACAAGCTATCAAAATATTACACTACTTCAAACAACAACTTTACTATTTTTTTTTTACAATCTAAATTACAAAAAACTCTCCATGGAATTGATACTTGGACTCCAAACCGAGGAAACTACAATTTGACCACTTATACTTGGGTGTATGTGTAACACCCTGCATTTTCTTTTATATATGTATATAGATATAGAGTAAATAATTGTTGTAAAAATGCTAATATAAGTAAAGATGTATGGATGAACTAAGTTGATAGTAAGAGCAGAAATAAAGATGTGATTTGAGGTAATAGGGTATGTTGTAGAAGTTGGGGGTAGCCCGGAGTCAAAACACACTTTAGAGAGAATTTGGGTAAAAAGAAATTTTGGATACTTCCCTAGTGTTTTGATCATAACTTTTTATTTGGACATCATTTTGATCTGAAATTTGGAAAGTAGATAGTAGACTTCCAGGGCTACAAAAGTGTATTTCACAAAAATTTTCCAATTCGACCTATAAATAGGTCAAAACTACACTGAAAGTTGAGGGTATTTCTATCACCCACATCCGGACGGGAATAGACACGCGTCCGGACGCGCATGGCAGAAACTTGGGCACAGAAACACACGTCCGAACGGGAATAAAAACGCGTCTAGACGCGCATAACACCCGTACGGACGGGCCAACCCGAGGTCTACGCGTCTGGGACGGGTTTTGGGTGTTTTCTCTCCCATTTGTAACCCATTTCATCAATACTATCATAGAGAGAGTCTTAGAGAGGAAGAAGGAAGGAGAGACACAAGAAATCAAGGGAGATTTTCAAGTGGGGAGGATCAAAGCTCAAGTTCTTTACACATAAAAGCTAAGAAATTAAGGTATGGGTTTCTCTCATTCACTTACATTGAAGCTAGGATATATATATATATATATATGTTTAAGCTATCAATGATATGTATATATGCTATGGAAGCATCATCTCTTAGGTTTTGTTTACATAGATTACATGATTTGAACAAAGTTAGGGTTTAATACCCATGAAATCTCTTTTCTAGTTTTAAATCCCTAATTTTGGAGAGTGATGTATTTCCTTCATAAATGCTTTCTTTATTATGAATTTCGAAACCGTAGTGCTTTGTGTTGGGTAGAAAAATGATGTTAATGTGATCTCATGTATCTTCTTAGTTGGTTGTGGAATTGTTGCATGATATATTTTGGGGATTTTGGATAGATTCTTGTAAATTGAGATAAATGTTGGAATTGTATGCTTGGTTGGGTTGTTTACGAGGCACATGAGTGAGAGGTTCCTTGGAAGGTTGCTCACCCCTTTTCCCAAGAGGTTCCCGATAAGGATGCTTGGGAAACAATGTAGTGATTGATGAGAGGTTCCATGTAAGGATGCTCATCCATTCCCAAGAGATTTTCGGTATGGATGCTTGGGAAACAATGTAGTGATTGGTGTGAGGTTCCATGTAAGGATGCTCATCCATTCCCAAGAGGTTCCCGGTAAGAATGCTTGGGAAACAATATAGTTATTGGTGAGAGGTTCCATATAAGGATGCTCACCCATTCTCAAGAGGTTCCCGGTAAAGATGCTTGAGAATCAAAGGTGACGTAAAAGGGGGTGGAGGTTACCCCAAAGTATGCCACCTACCAAAAGAATTGTCGAAAATTATTTATGAGCATTATTGATTATTAATTGTATGAGGTGCTCGTTTATTCATTTAAGTAATGTTTTTAAATAAACTTGAAATCCTTTTTAAATGTCACCGCTTTATTTCAAATTATGTATCTATATTATGTTAATAATGAGACCGACAGTTTTAAATGTTTTTCAAAACCTTGTATGTGTTTGGGAGAATTTTTCTACAAAGCTTCGGGCTCACCCCTAACCGTTAACATTTTTCAGATTACCGGCTAAATGAGGATGTAAGGGTCGAGGAGACCGCTACTTGGGAGACTCCACTTGACGGGAGTGTGGATCCCGAGGTAGACGCATAGAGCAGTCTCATTTCCTTTTGTACTAGACTAGGACATTCTTTTGGAACAGTGTGTAGTCTAGCTCCTTTTGTTTATTCCGCTGCGTTCTTTTAATTAATTTTTGAAATGTAATAGCCATGACTTGGACTTATTCTTTTGGGATACTGTTGTAAGTATTTGTAGATGACAAATGAAATCTCGTTTCTTAAGGGATTTTATTAGTGCTCTCATGAGATGAATGGTTTTAGAATGTAATGCCATCCAGAGTGTGTTTTGGGGTGTTACAAAGTTGGTATCAGAGCTTAGGCTTTAGGTCTTACATGGGAGCTGTAAGTTATGGATCATCACTAGAGATGTAGGATTAGGGTGAAGGAAGTTGTTGGTCTTGTTTTATATGTACCATATGCTTTGGACTAAAGTAATACTTGGGATATCTTGTACATCAATGAAACTAAATTATGAGTTGATGTGCAGGATGGACGGAGGAAGAGGACGTGGACGTGGGCGTGGTCGTGGCGGTCAAGCAAATCCACCATCACCACCACCTTCCGATGCCATGAACGGCATCTATCAATGCTTGAGGGAGCTCACCACTTTGGTACAAAATCAAAATGGTAACAACAACCACAATGGTGGTGCTTATCCCCTCGCTCAAGTACCTGGCAATGGAAACACAGACCGAAGGATGATAGCTCTTTGGGAATTCCTAAGACAACGACTACCCAACTTCTAAGGGAGCTCCAATCCTTTGGAGGCAGATAAATGGATTCGCCGAGTGAAGAAGATCTGTGATGGCATGGGAGTTGTGGAGGAGTTGAGAATTGGTTTGGCGACCTACCTGCTTGAGGGGGAGGCCGACTATTGGTGGGATGCCATAAAGAGGAGAAGGGACACCGACACCCTCACTTGGGAAAAGTTCAATCAACTCTTCTAAGATAAATATTTTTCGGAATCAGTCAGAGACCAGATGAAGGCCGATTTTCTTGTTGTACGATAGGGCAGCATGTATGTGACTGAGTATGAGAGGAGGATTGAAGAGCTATCCCAGTATGCTGCGGAGTTTATTTCTAGTGAGGTCAATAGGGCCAAGCGCTTCGAGCAGGGCTTGAGGCCGGTCATTCGAGAGAAGTTGGTGGGTCTCAAGATTCGGGACTATATGGATATTGTGGATAGAGCTACACCGGTGGAGAGAGATATAGAGGATAGCCAGCGATGATAGAGCTTAGCGAGAGGAGGTCTGATCCGGACGGGTGCTAGCACTAGTGGGGCATAGAGATCGACACCATACCGTCGCCCAGACCAGACAGGTGGACAGCGACTTTTGACAACCCGAGGAGAGGGAGACACTCAGACTAGAGCTGATATTACCCTGCGATCCTACTTTGCATGCAGAGGTGTGGGACATATTCGGATGCATTGCCCAATTTTTTCACCTTGGGGGCCTATTTAGGCCGCCAGACAGATGTCAGCAGCCCAACCACCACCACTGAGGCCTGCACCGCAGCGACCGATACAAGCTCAAGCCCCCGGCGGTGCCAAGCAGAGGCGAGTATTTGCCTTGACCCAACCGGAGGAAGATGCCTCCAATGCAGTTGTTGAAGGTATAATTATTCTTTATAATTCTTGGGCCCGAATCTTATTTGACCCAGGTGCTACACATTCGTTCATACGCACTGCATATGCTAGTAGTTTGGGATTGAATTTCGAGAAACTAGAACATGCATTGAATATTGACTTACCTACGAGAGAACGGTTGGGTGCCAGCCGGGTCTGCAAGGGTTGTGTGCTTCGTATTGGGGAGCACGAATTGATTGTAAATTTGGTTGCTCTAGATATGAAAGGGTATGACGTTATATTCGGGATGGACTTGTTGTCCACTTTCCAAGCGGTAATGGAATATTTTCGCAAGCGGATTACATTTTAGTTGTCAAGAGAAGAATATTCCTAAGACTGTTTTTCGTACCCGATATGGTCATTTTGAGTATACAGTGATGCCGTTTGGACTGACTAATGCACCAGCAGCCTTCATGGATTTGATGCAAAGAGTCTTCCGGCCTTTCCTCGATCAATTTTTCATTGTGTTTATTGATGACATATTGATTTGCTCACAGACTTAGGAGGAACAAGCTCGTCATCTCTCTATTGTGCTACAAACATTGAGAGAACATAAGTTATATGCGAAGATGAGAAAGTGTGAGTTTTGGATGTAGGAAGTGATGTTCCTTGGCCATGTTGTATCCAAGCTAGGAGTAGCGGTTGATCCCGCAAAGATTGAGGCCATGATGAAATGGGAATCACCAAAGAATGTGACGAAAGTGCGTAGTTTTTTGGGCTTGGCAGGCTATTATCGTAGGTTTGTGGAAGGTTTCCCCAAGCTTGCGATGCCAATGACTCTCCTTACAAAAAAGGGGGAGAAATTTTTGTGGACTCAAGCGTGTGAACTAGCTTTTCGCACCTTGAAAGAGAAATTGACAACAGCTCCTGTCCTCATCATTCCGATCAGTGGGGAAGGATATGATGTGTACACCGATGCTTCACTACGAGGCTTGGGATGCGTTCTAATGCAAGGAGAGAAGGTAGTGGCTTATGGCTCAAGGTAACTCAAGGTGCATGAGCAGAATTATCCCACACACGACTTGGAGCTGGTTGCGGTGGTGTTTACTCTTAAGTTGTGGAGATGTTATTTATACGGAGAAAAATTTTAAGTGTTCTCGGACCATAAAAGCCTTAAGTATATCTTCACACATAAAGACTTGAATCTCCGGCAGAGAAGGTGGATTGAGTACTTGGAAGATTATGAGTTCACACTCAACTACCATCCGGGAAAGATCAATGTAGTTGCTGACGCTCTTAGTAGGAAGTCTCGGGGTGAAATCAATTCTCTTGTGGTAAATAGGTGAAAAATGATTGATATATTGGAGGAGTACGATCTATGGGTGGATGGACCGGAGTATCAACCATATCTATTCAACCTTGTAGCTCAACCAATGTTTCAGCGACAGGTAGTGGAGTTGCAATGCCTAGATTCAGAACTCGACGGGATCAGAGCCCGATTGGAGAATGAAGAAGCAATTGAAGGATAGTTATGGAAGAATGGAGAGTTGAGATATGGGGAGAAGCTATGTGTTCCTGATAATTCGTCCCTAAAGGAGGAGATACTTGGAGAGTGTCATCGCTCCAAGTTTGTTATCCACCCCGGTATCACAAAGATGTATAGGGACATGAAATGTCAGTATTGGTGGAGGGGAATGAAGCGAGATGTGGCCAAGTATGTGGCAAAATGTGCAATGTGCCAGCAGGTGAAGATTAAGCATCAAAGACCAGGAGGAGTCCTACAGTCTTTGCCTATTCCAGAGTGGAAGTGGGATCACATCACCATGGACTTCGTGTCGGGTTTACCACGGACGTCGCACGGGTATAATGCAGTGTGGGTCATTGTGGATAGGATCACCAAGTCCGCTCACTTTTTGGGTATGAATACCACGAATACATTCAAGCCTTTGAGCCAGCTGTATATCCGTGAGATAGTGAGATTACACGGCGTTCCGCTCTCGATTGTGTCGGATCGTGACTCTAGGTTTGTGGCGAGATTCTGGCAGAGTCTATAAGAAGCGATGGGGACGAAGTTACACTTCAGTATGACTTTTCATCCCCAAACGGATGGCCAATCCGAGAGGGTGATACAGATTGTGGAGGATATGTTACGCGCTTGCGCGTTGGACTTCAAGGGGAGTTGGAGCGACCACTTACCGTTGGTGTAGTTTGCTTACAACAACAGCTATCAGGAAAGTATTGGGATGGCACCGTATGAGGCATTGTATGGAAGACCATGCCGATCATTGACGTGTTGGTTAGAAGCTGGCGAGAGTAGTTTGTTTGGACCGGACATTATTCGAGAAACAATGGAGAAGATTCAACTCATCCGAGAGAGGCTACGGACGGCGCTAAGTGGACAGAAAAGGTATGTGGACCACAGACAAAGACCCTTAGAATTCAAAGTGGGAGACTATATATTTCTCAAGGTGTCACCCAAGAAGGGCGTATTTCGATTCGGCAAGAAGGGAAAGTTAGCGCCAAGATATACCGGACCGTTTTAGGTAATCAAAGCGGTAGGCAAGGCGGCATATCAACTTCGACTACCAGTCCAGCTATCTGGAGTACATAACGTGTTCCACGTGTCCATGTTGAGAAAGTATCACTCGGATGCAACCCTAGTCATGAACTTGGAGGAGATTGAAATTCAAGACGGAGCAACCTACAAAGAACAACCGGTAGAAATTCTCGATGCCCAAGAAAAAGTGATTCGCAACAAAGTTATCAGATTGGTGAAGGTTTTGTGGCAACACCATGGAGTGGAAGAAGCTACCTGGGAACCGGAGCAAGAAATGCAGGAGAAGTATCCATATTTTTTCTCTACTAGAGGTAAGTTTCGAGGACGAAGCTTTTTTTAATTAGACCCCGCATTTTCTTTTATATATGTATATAGATATAGAGTAAATAATTATTGTAAAAATGCTAATATAAGTAAAGATGTATGGATGAACTAAGTAGATAGTAAAAGTAGAAATAAAGATGTTATTTGAGGTAATAGGGTTTATTGTAGAAGTTGGGGGTAGCCCGGAGTCAAAACACACTTTAGAGAGAAATTGGGTAAAAAGAAATTTTAGATACTGCCCTAGTGTTTTGATCATAACTTTGTATTTTGACATCATTTTGATCTGAAATTTGGAAAGTAGATATTAAACTTCCAAGGCTAAAAAAGTGTATTTCACGAAAAATTTTCAACTCCACCTCTAAATAGGTCAAAACTACACTGGAAGTTGGAGGTATTTTTGTCACCCGCATCCGGACGGGAATAGACACGCATCCGGACGCGCATGACAGAAACTTGGGTGCAGAAACATGCGTCCGAACGGGAATAAAAACGCGTCTGGACATGCATAACACGCCTCCGTACGGTAAGAACACGCGTACGGACGGGCCAACCCGAGGGCTACACGTCTGGGACGGGTTTTGGGTGTTTTCTCTCCCATTTGCAACACATTTCATCCACACTATCATAGAGAGAGTCTTAGAGAGGAAGAAGGAAGGGGAGACACAAGAAATCAAGGGAGATTTTCAAGTGGGGAGGATCAAAGCTCAAGTTATTTACACACAAAAGCTAAGAAATTAAGGTAGGGATTTTCTCTCATTCACTTACATTGTGGCTAGGATATATATATATATATGTGTGTGTGTGTGTGTGTAAGCTACCAATGATATGCATATATGCTATGGAAGCATCATCTCTTAGGATTTATTTGCATAGATTACATGATTTGAACAAAGTTAGGGTTTAATACCCATGAAATCTCTTTTCTAGTTTTAAATCCCTAATTTTGGAGAGTGATGTATTTCCTTCATAAATGCTTTCTTTATTATGAATTTCGAAACTGTAGTGCTTTTTGTTGGGTAGAAAAATGATGTTAATGTGATCTCATGTATCTTCTTAGTTGGTTGTGGAATTGTTGCATGATATATTTTGGGGATTTTGGATAGATGCTTGGAAATTGAGATAAATGTTGGAATTGTATGCTTGATTGGGTTGTTTGCGAGGCACATGAGTGAGAGGTTCCTTGTAAGGATGCTCAACCCTTTTCCCAAGAGGTTCCCAATAAGGATGCTTGGGAAACAATGTAGTGATTGGTGAGAGGTTCCATGTAAGGATGATCATCCATTCCTAAGAGATTCCCGGTAAGGATGCTTGGAAAATAATGTAGTGATTGGTGAGAGGTTCCATATAAGGATGTTCATCCATTCCCAAGAGGTTCCCGGTAAGGATGCTTGGAAAACAATGTAGTAATTGGTGAGAGGTTCCATGTAAGGATGCTCACCCATTCTCAAGAGGTTCCCGGTAAGGATGCTTAAGAATCAAAGGTGACCTAAAAGGGGGTGGAGGTTACCCCAAAGTATGCCACCTACCAAAAGAATTGTTGGGAATTGTTTATCACCATTAATGATTATTAATTGTATGAGGTGTTCGTTTATTCATTTAAGTATTGTTTTTAAATAAACTTGAGATCCTTTTTAAATGTCACCGCTTTATTTCAAATTATGGTATCTATGTTATGTTAAAAATGAGACAGACCATTTTAAATATTTTTCGAAACCTTGTAGGTGTTTGGGATAATTTTTCTACAGATCTTCGGGCTCACTTCTCGCCGTTAACATTTTTCAGATTACCCGCTAGAGGAGGACGTAAGGGTCAAGGAGCCTGCTACTTGGGAGACTCCACTTGACGGGAGTGTGGATCCCGAGGTGGACGCATAGAGCGGTCTCATTTCCTTTTGTACTAGACTAGGACATTCTTTTGGAACAATGTGTAGTCTAGCTCCTTTTGTTTATTCCGCTGCGTTCTTTTAATTAATTTTTGAAATGTAATAGCCATGACTTGGGCTTATTCTTTTGGGATACTGTTGTAATTATTTGTGGATGACAAATGAAATCTCGTTTCTTAAGGGATTTTATTAGTGCTCTCATGAGATGAATGGTTTTAGAATGTAATGATGTTCAGGGTGTGTTTTGGGGTGTTACAGTATAATATAATATAATTCAAACACACTAAAAAGTGCGAATCAAGTTTTTGGCTTCGTTGCCGAGTAGTTAAAGTAATTTGAAAAAATAATAATAATAATTTTTTTAAAAAAAATAGTTTGTTTTATATGTTTATATTTTGTTCATTTGTTTTCAATAGTCTATGTCTGTTCATTCATCAGTTGCTTCTGTAAATCAGTCAACTCCTTCATCTTCATCAGCCTCATCATCAAAATCTACCAAAGAATCCTTTCACTTAAGTATGACTCAAAACGTACCTAGGTAGCAAGAAGCCCGAGAACAGGAAGTAGTTCAAAATACTCAACCATTAAAAGAATATCTACATCCTACAAGTAGGGGTGTTAATCGAGCCTTTGTCGAGCCTAATTTACACATAAACGAGCTGACTCGTTTAACTGTTTACTCATCAACGAGCCTAAACTAGTGTTCAAGCTTGGCTTGATTAACAGCCCTACCTACAAGAACTAATGTCCAGTCATATTTTGCTTTTCCTACAGACACTCCAAATATTAATATTAAACCAAGAACCATACAATTACTACCACAATTGCATGGTTTAGAAGATGAAAACCCTTATGTTCATATAAAAGAATATGAAGAAGTCTGTGAAACTTTGCAAAATAACTCTAAAATAATCAAATTAAGACTTTTTCAGTTTTCTTTGAAAGATAAAACTAAACTATGGCTTAACGCTTTACGAGCAAATTCTATCAATAGTTGGCAAGCTTTACAAACTAAGTTCTTTAAAAAAAAATTCATGTGCATCGTACTAATACATTAAGACGTGAAATAATGAATCTTACTGCAAAAGAAAAAGAAACTTTTTATTAATGTTGGAAAAGATTTAAAGATGTTCTCCAAGCTTGTCCACATCATGCATTCGAACATTGGACTTTAGTAGGTTTCTTTTATGATGCTCTTCCTTCTGCAATTCGACAATTTGTTGAAATGATGGCTCAAGGATAATTTATGAATAAAAACCCTGAAGAAACATTTCAATTTTTTGATACTATTTCTGAGAGTTCCCAGATGTGGGACTCAACTTCTTCAAATATTGTGAAAATAAGCCATCTACATCTGAAAGAGGGAAAATATGTATTAAAAAATTATGATGATTTAAGAGCTAAAATGGCTAGTTTATCTCAAAAATTAGAAGACTTAGAAATGAAAAAACTTAAGCAAGTAAATGTTATTTCTTCTACAGATCAAGTGTGTGAAATTTGTGCGTTGTTAGGACATCCTGTTGTGGAATGTCCAACTATACCTGTATTTAAAGAAGTTTTAATTGAACAATCAAATGCTATTCCAACTTATAATAAATCGTATTCAAATCCATATTCTGAAACTTATAATCCAGGATGGAGAAATCATCCGAATTTTAGTTGGAGAAATACACAACCTACAAATCAAACATAAGGTCCACCACAACAACAAAATCAACAACCGTACCAACCATATCTACCTCCACAGAAAAGAACTCTGGAAGACACTATGAATTAATTTATTCAGAGTCAAATGAATTTTAATACTCAATCAACTAAAGCTTTCAATGAATTTAAATCTCAAACTTCCCAGAGTATTGAAGATATCAAAAGTCATCTTGCTAAGTTGACCAAGTCCTTAAGTATTTCAGAGAAAGGAAAGTTTCCACCTCAACCTAAACCTCCACAAAGTCATAATCAAGCTAATGTTGTGTCATCTGAAACATCACCAAGTCAAGTACAAACAATTAAAACACTAATAAGTGGTAAGGTAATTGATAAAACGATTAAACCCAAGATTTCAAAGAAGATACGTGAGCCAATTCCTGTAAATGAACCACCTGAATTTGAACCTTTAATCAAAAAGCAACCAGGAATACAAAGCAAAAAAGATCCTCCATGTTCTATTCCTTTACCTTTTCCTCAAAGGGTCAAATAACTTCAAATTGAAAAGGACCAATCTGACATTCTTGAACTGTTCAAACAAGTAAAAATTAACATTCCTTTATTGGATACAATAAAAAGAGTTCCAGTTTATTCTAAATTCTTAAAAGATCTATGCACAGTAAAAAGAAGAACTAATATACCAAAGAAAACATTCTCAACGGAACAAGTTAATACTATAATACAACAAGACACGCTTCTCAAATATAAAGATCCAGGTAGTCCCACAGTCTTGTGTCTTATTGAAAATTTTAGAATTGAACAAGCTCTACTAGATCTTGGAGCCAGTGTTAATTTAATGTCATATTCGGTATATACACAACTAGGGTTAAGTGAGTTAAAACATACCAATGTCACACTACAATTAGCAGACCGATCAATAAAAACTCCACGAGGAATTGTGGAGGATGTTCTTGTCCAAGTTGATCAATTCTATTTTTCAGTAGATTTCATTGTCTTAGACACTCAGCCAGTTTTGAATGCTTCCACATACATACCTCTTATTTTGGGTCGACCATTCCTAGCTACATTAAATGCATTGATTAATTGTAGGAATGGAGTCATGAAACTTTCATTTGGAAATATGACCAGTGAATTGAACATCTTTAATGTGATAAAGCATTCAGGTGAGGAGGAAGAAATTTGTGAGGTAGATGAAATTGATAAGATTGTAGAGGAGAAAATTAACACCTCTTTTTATTTTAACCCTCTACAAGCCTGTTTAATTAATTATGTTATTGATAATGAAAATCTTGATGTGCAATTTTATGCTGATTTCTTAAATTCTTCGAAAAAATTATCGGGGAATGTAAGAAATTCTACTTGGGAAATTAAGCCCGATTGATCTACCCCCGGTGCACTTCTTGTATATAATAGTTAGAATTTTTTTCTTTTCTATTTTCATTTCTTTTGTAAAGTTTCTTTGTTTGTTTTTTATATTAAGTTTTGTACTATGAATTTGTCTCATCTCCAGGTCTAATTAGCAAGTGTCTTTATTTATTTTTACCATCTTATACGTTTAAGCCAATGATTAATTTAAGTTGAGGGTGTGGGTGTGAATTTACTTATAATAGTTGATGAGTGGGTTTTATACCTACGAATTGTGTACTTTCGGCTTGATGAAATTGCAAGTTTTCAATTATTTTATGTTCATTTTTATTTGTTTTGTGTGTTTTGATATTATTTGGTAGGAATCATCATTTGGAAGCAAACAAGATTATTTAGAAGGAAACAAGGTCGATTTGGAAGGATTAGCTCCCTAGTTTCCCAAAGTTTTGACACAGTGCCTCTGTTTTTCTAATTTCTGAACATGATCCACTTTGAATCTCAAAAAGTGAAAAACATGAAAGTTGTAGATCTGGATGTCTTTTGTATTGTGTCAAAATTTCAGCTCAATCGGACGGTGGGATGAAGAGTTATGATAATTCTACGAAAATCGGTCTGGAACAGAAATAAAGAGAGCAGCGCTGTTCCAGCACAGAATCAGCGCCCCTGTGCCCACGTACTGTCCATGTAGCGCTGTTTCAGCGCCGTTTCAGCGCAGCTGCGCGTGTGCTAGTCTGGGACGCGAAATTATGACTTGTTTTGACCCGAAATTGGACTCCAAGGCCTCATATATGCTAGGGTTTGTGTGGGATAAAGGGATTCTGACTTTTAGGGGCTGAAAACATAGAGAAAACACCAAGAAATTCGAAGAAAATTGAAGACAAGAATCAAGGAATCCACACGAAGAAGATTGGACTTGAAGGCTAGAGAAGGATTGAAGATTGCACCTAAGTTTTCATTCCTTTTCTCTTACTTTTAATTCTTGTTGTTCTGAGATGTTGTTTAATTTGAGAATAATGTTTTTCAATTACATTATGAACCAAATTTCTATTAAGATTATAACGGAACCTAATGTTTAGTTAAATTGCTCTACTCTCCTTTCTAGTTCTTGTTGATCATACATGAGTTGTTTGTCATATTTTGTGCTTAATGTATGATTGTGTGGCCAACAATTAATTTGATTCTCTAGATGAAATTGGGAGATGAATTATAGGGATAGATCTAAATATGATGACACGCGTTTAGTTTATTCTCCTTAGGGTTGAATAGCTGGGTTTGTGTATAGGATAGGAATATACCTATACGCCGTGTGTAACTTTTATGAGAGTTTGAACTTAATGAATCTATTCCAACTTATTTTGCATAGGAATATAGCAATTTAATTGGGAGAGATATGCTTATCTAACTATCGGAAGAGGTTTGATAAATAATTTTGAAGTCTCAGTTAACACCTTATTTTGATCAATTTACTAGAAGGAGAGTAGAAAGATTTATACGAAGCATTAGGGGAAGTTGTAATCTTAATTTCTTTTATCTGAGAAAGTCAAACCTTGATTATTAAGTTTATCTTTAGTTTTAAATTAGTGAATTCATAGTTCAATTTTATTTGTTTAAATAAAATTGGATTGATACAAAGTTAGTACTTGAAATTTATTAGCAATAATTCTCTGTGGGAACGATATTCTACTTATCACTTTATTACTTGTTGATTGTGTATACTTGCACGTAAATTGTCAATACCAAATTCGGACAACAAGTTTTTGGCGCCGTTGCCGGGAAATTATTCTATTAATTATTTCAATATTAATTTCAATCAATTTGATCTTAGTTTAAACTTATTTAATTGTCTATTTTAATTTTCTGCTTTAATTATTCTCGCAAGCACTCTTGAATTTTGTATGGTAACATGATCTAAAGGACAGGGGCTACTACCTTACGAAGACGAAATCGAGAGAAGGTGCCGAAACTTGCGAAAACAGTGTGACGAAGAAAACAACCAAGAAGCTATGGCTGAAGAGGAATAGAAATCGTTAAGGGATTATGCTATGCCGCTTGTGACGGAATTACAATCAAGCATTCGAAGGCCCGCAATTCAAGCAAACAATTTCGAGATCAAGCCGAGTACCATTCAAATGGTTCAGAATTCAGTGCAATTTCGGGGTTTGCCTACCGATGACCCAAACGATCATTTGATGAGTTTTCTGGAGATATGAGACACATTCAGATACAATGGGGTTTCTGAAGATGCGATTAGACTCCGACTCTTCTCTTTCTCACTTCATGGTAAGGCGAAGAGTTGGTTGCATTCATTGCCGTCGGATTCGATTACTACATGGTCAGATTTAGCTCAAAAATTCTTAGCTAAATACTTCCCACCAACTAAAACTGCAAGGATGAGAAACGACATCACTTCATTCACACAGTATGACTCTAAGACTCTCTATGAAGCTTGGGAGCGATTCAAAGACCTGCTCCGAAAATGCCCTCACCATGGTATTCCTAATTGGTTGCAAGTTCAAACATTCTACAGTGGGTTGTTTAGTGCTACCCGAACCAGTATCGATGCAGCTGCAGGTGGGGCATTAATGGGAAAAAATTTTGATGAAGCATACGAGTTATTAGAGACAATGGCTGCAAATAATTATCAGTGGCCTTCTGCAAGGATCAATCAGCCAAAGGTAGCAGGGATTTATGAAGTTGATGCGGTTACTGCATTGGCTGCACAGGTTGCTATGCTGTCAAAGAAGATTGATGCTCTAGGATTGCAACCTATTCAGAGTGTGGCAATTGTCTGTGAATTGTGTGCAGGGAACCATCCAAGTGATCAATGTGCAATTAATCCAGAGTCGGTACAATACATTGGCAACCACAACAGGCAGCAATATAGTAACAATTCCAATAACTATAATCCTAGTTGGAGGAATCATCCGGGTTTTTCTTGGAATAATAATCAAGCCCAAACCTCTGCTCCAAGACAATCATACCCACCAGGATTTCAAAATCAAGCGTCACCACAGCAGGAAAAGAAGTCAAATTTGGAGGAGTTGCTTTCCAAGTACATAGCACGGAGTGAGACTAGGATGAACAGTTAAGAAGTATCAATTCGAAACTTAGAAAATCAAGTGGGTCAGCTTGCTAATGCAATTAACAACCGACCTCAAGGAACTTTACCTAGTGATACTGAGATCAACCCTAAGAGAGGGGGAAAGGAGTACTGCAAGGCTATTTCATTACGAAGTGGAAAAGAGCTATCTGAAGTTGTTGATGGAATTCCAAAACAATCACTTGGAGATGATAGTAGGGATGAAGATAGA
>CM042191.1:15454981-15480860 GCA_023539305.1 Ilex asprella
CCACGGCGTTCCAACCGGTATGGCTTGTCCTCCACCAGAATGCTGAGACTGTTTAATTGATATATATATATATATATATATATATATATATTTAATCTAACTCTAGTGCTAGTCTAACAACCACGGGGTTCCCTCCTCCAACGGAATGTTGAGGCTGTTTAACTTGTATATATATATATATATATATTACATATGATCTTTTGGGTAATTCAAGTATTTCTCAAGAATTGGATCTGCCTTCTGGTTCACTTGAATTAATCAATTGGTACATCTATGACTAGTTTTCCTAAGAAGTTGTTGAGTTATGGTTTATTTATATATGCTTTTACAATCAAAGATCAAGTGAATAACTCAAGTATTCCTCCTGAATGACTTGTCCTTCTAGTTTGCTTGAGTTAATCAATTGACATGGATATAACCAGCTAACCTAAGAAGTTGTTGTGTTATGATTTACTACCCGCAGTTAGCCTAAGAAGCGGCTGTGCTATGGTTTATATACTTCAGACCTACCGGATGACTTGCCAGTAAAATAGAAGTTAATTGTTGTAAGGTAGCATTTCCAGTATTTAACTATTAAAAAGCATATGAGACCCTTAAACTGAAGGGTATCTCTTATATTATTGTCATTTACTTTATTGTTTCCACACTTCATTATTTCTGCACTTTATTTTATTGTCATTGCCTTTCTTTTATTTAAATAAACAAGTTATCAATCTAAGCGCACATCACAAGCTATCAAAACATCACATTACTTCAAACAACAACTTTACTATTTTTATTATTATTTTTTTTATAGTTTTTTTTACAGTCTAAATTACTGAAAACTCTTTTTGGGATCGATACTTGGACTCAAAACCGAAAAAACTATAATTTGACCACTTATACTTGGGTGTATAATGTAATATAATTCAAACACACTAAAAAGTGTGAATCAGACATAATCTCATGAAAGGGTATTAACACTATATTAAACATATTATCAACATTCTCCTTTTATGGATAAATAAGATTAATACATATATATGATTTTTGGAATAAAAAAGGACTTTCTTTGGGTTGTAATGTGGCCATCAACTTAGGGTTTAAGAAACGACGTTATTGGGTTTCAAAAGCTACTTTTAATAGTGTGGCACACCTCTTATTTTATAAGACTTTTTATGTTTATTCTTTTCATTTTTTTTACCACTTTCTTGGCTTTTTTTTTTCTAGTGATCATTCTTTTGCCTTTCCTTGTCCTTTTCTACCTTTTCTTCTTTTTCTACTTTTTTGTATCCTGCAGATTTAGAAGAGGGAGCCATAAAATTATGTATCAGAGGTAGGTTTAATATATATTCTTATATGGCTCAGGTATTTTTCTGTGTCATGAAAAAAATTTATTTTTATAGGCTCAATCATGGCTAACTAAGGATATAATTTTGTAAAAGAAATGGTTAAAGCTCAGATTAATCAAACATTGTGACACCCCAAAATTCAGGGGTCTTTTATTGACCGTTGACAACCCATCAACTCACAAAAATACCCGTGGATGTCGCTTAACTCGACACCACGTCGATAACATCCCCTTATCGAAAATATAACCCACTATATAATTCAGGTTCAATTATTCATTTGACCCATCCCAAGTCCAATACACCCTGATTTACACTCCATTAGGGTCCATTTAAAGGAAGGAACTCAAAGCCCAAAGCTTGGCAAAACAATTTAAAATTTTTAAAATTTTGGAGAGTGTACCGGCACTGTGTATCAGTACGGTTTTCTCTTTGGACAGCTCCGTACCGGTACGCTTTATCGGTACGGTTTGGCCGGATTTGCTTGTTTCACCTGTTTTTCATTCCAAACCCTTCCACAATCATCCCATACACGATTAACAACATTTTCAACATAAAACTTGTTATATACTAGTTCTATTACATTCATTCACATAAATTTATATGTCAAAAACTAAGTTTTCATAAATGTTTTTCTAAAACTCAAAACAAAGCCACATCTCGACTTTTCTTCACCCTTGGTAGTCCGGATGAGAGCCCTCCACCGTCGTATACCCCGCACCTGAAATGTTTTCCCGTATAAGGTGAGCTACGCTCAATAGAGTATCCCCTACATAGGCTACTCTCCCCCTAGATGCACATGAAGTGTTCACATGCAACAATAATTATCCACAACAACTCCAATCAAGTGTATGCAACTCAATGATGGAATTTACTATGACATGTCATGCAATGAGGTGAGACTCATTCATGCACTCAATCCGAGCCCTTTCTGGCTGCTCAACACATGCTAGTGTCAATGTGTATGAACCCTTCATCTATGTTCCACATCAAATGACGTTTAAAAATTTAGGGTTTTTCTTGGGGTGGATATTCATGGACTTACACCAACGGCACCCAACTGACACGAAATTCATGGACTTCCACCAACAGTTCCGCGTACACCGACACACTTTATGGGCTCTTATACCAACAGAGTGTGTATCCAATCACCGGATCTCTCACCCGAGGGATCTTCTAACCCCTTCTTGCTAACCCCAACTCAACTTATCATGCAACTATGATGCTCAGCTAGGCCTTTAACCTAACTTTTTCAAGCCTTCTGTCAATCACAAAGTGTGGTATTGACAACAACCATGCACACACCCATGTGATGAGATGTTTTCGTGCATATGCAATGTGATGCATCATTGCTATAACAATCATGTTTCATATGTATGAATGTCATATGAATCATTTTAACTACTTTTCTACATATTCAAGGCCAATTATATCAATTGTATATAATTACCAAAATCCTTCACCATGTCAATACATAAAATAGCACATATCGACATATTTTTTCAACACAATTCACAAGCATGTTATTCCAATTTAATCAAAACAACAAGCTTCAAACATTCAAACATTTTATCAACACGTATGCAAGGCACAACTTATGAAACACATAGCATGCCTCCAATTTCATATTTTCAAGAAATTACATAAGTAACTTCTACACATCAAATTCAAGCTAAAGTTTAGCTTAAGTTATCATATGCCAAGTTTCCTCATTTCCATGTCCATAGACATGTCTTATGTCAATTTCTATAACAAACCCTTAGTCTCTCAACACCCAATGGTCGAATAAAACCAAAGTAGGAAGAACCCTACCTCTTGGAGCGTAGAAATGACGGTAGAAGCTTCAAGAACACCTCCCAGACCTCCAAAACTTGATTTCTCCCAAATCTCCTCTTTGGATCTTTGGTGAAATCCCTCATTTTTGGTGTGGCTACGTAGCCCTTGTCGACGTGATCGACTTTAATTCTTGGCTCAAGGATTTTGACGGATGAAACTCTGAGAATCGGAGAAAGAAGATTGATTTTCTCCCTCTTTCTCACATACGTTGGAGTCAGCTCAATGAGGAGTAAAAATATCTAATTTTTCAGATATTTAGCCCCTATTTATATTTTTAAAGGCTTGGCTCACATTGTACCACGTGTCCCCCACTTATTCAAGTCCGTTTCTGCTCCGAAACGATTTATTTCGTCCCAGTTTAAGTTCAATTTAATTTTATTTAAAATTTTATCCAATTTTAAGAAAAATTTATAAAATTTATTTGTGGGGACCTTTGTGGGGTCAATCGCCACCCAATCACCTCGAATGATGTGCAAAAAATCGACTATCTTGAAATTTGACGAAATTTGATAGGGTGATTAGATTTCGCGATGCGCATTCAACAATGAAGTACGTTGTGTCATACGAGTTCTAGATAATACGTATTTTAAATCCACAATTTTTGTGGCAAATGATCATTTTGCCATTTTTCGTAAAAATTTCAAAATTTCTCAGATTTTACAAACATGGTGTGAGGTCATTTTTTAGAAATCATATATTTGTATTTCTTCTAAATAAAAGTTCAAGGATAATGCTAACAATATAATTTAATAAGTGTTAATCAAAACAAAACTAATAATATTATTCATAGAAAAATTTGCCCCTTAATCGAAGATTTGTATTTGAGTAGATGTAAAACATCTTCTCCAAGAAAGAATGGTTCAAAATTTGCATTAGGTTTTACACCCTCACTACATATGTAAAGAATGTAATATTTCCTAAGGTTTTTAACAATAAAGAGTTCTAATGGTGCTTCTAAGAATAAGTTTTAATAAAATATTTAGATAATACACAACTAAAATATGAAAATCTTGTGTGATCAGATTAAGACTATTCTTGCAAGGCATTAAAATATTAACTTAATTTAACTATGAATCTTATGAAATAATCTCCCTAACTTTAAAAATGCCAGTTCCATAATTAACAGGAAAAAAACTTAAACACATATAGTTCAAATAAACAACTTCAACATATACATAAGTTCAAAACAAACAAGTCTAAAACGAACACATGCAAAACATAAATTAAAGTTAAAATGAATAAAATAAAAGTACATAATTTAAAAGCTAAGTGAAAGATAGCAAAGTTTTTCTGTAGAATCTCCAGTCTTTAGGAAGTGGATGGTCCTCCTCCAAAACGCACTCTCAGTAGTCTCAACATCTCTACTTGATTCTGTTCATAATCGGTCATACATTGATTTATCTTGGAGATGTTGGTGTGACGCCCCAAAATTCGGGGGCCTTTTATTAACCATTGATAACCAATCAACCCACAAAAATACTCGTGAATGTCGCATGACCCGACATCATGTCGTAACATCCCCTTAACCGGGATTTTAACCCATAATGTAATTCGAATTTAATAATACACTGGGTTCGACCCAAGACTAGTAAACCATGATTATGCTCCATTCGGGTCCATTTAGATCATTTAAAGGAAGGAAATTCAAAGAACAAACCTTGGCCAAACAATTTAAGATTAAAAAAAATTCCTAGAGTGTACCGATACGGTAAACTTTTTGGACAGTACCTTTACGACTTGTCTGGATTTGATTGTTTCGCATGTTTTTCATTCCAAACCCTTCCACAATCATCCCGTACATGATTAACAATATTTCCAGCATACAACTTGTTACCTACAAGTTCTATTACATTTATTCATATAAATTTATATGCCAAAAACATCACTTTCAGAATGTTTTACAAAGTATGGTTTAAAGGCCGCATGTCGGCCTCTCTTCACCCTTGATGGTCTGAATGAGATCCGTCCACTGGCGTATACTCTACATCATAAATGTTTCCCGTATAGGGCGAGCCACGCTCAGTAGAATATTTCCTATAGAGACTACTCCTCACCTAGATGCACATGGAATGCACACATGCAACATTCAACAATCCATCACATTTCAAACAAGAATATGCATTCAATGTTGGAATTCTTCATGTCATGCCATTTAATGTGCTGGGACTCATTCATGCAATTCAACCCGAGCCCCTCCCGGCTTCTTAACACATGCAAGTGCCAATGTGTATGAATCCATCATCCATGTAGCACATCGAATGACGTTTACAATTCTAGGGTCTTTCTTGGGGGGATGTTTATGAACTTACACCAATGGTACCCAATCGACACGGAATTCATGGACTCTCACCAACGGTTTCGTGTACACTGACACACTTTATGAGCTCTTATACCAACAAAGTGCGTATCCACTCACCGGATCTCTTATCTGAGAGATCTTCTAGTCCCTTCTTTCTACCCCAACTCAACTTTACATGCAATCATGCGACTTAACGGGATCTTTAATCCCTTCTTCCGAGTCCACTTATCAAATACCAAGAGTGACATTTGATTAACCATGCACACATGCCCACACCCATGTCGATGACCATGAATGTTATGTTCTGTGCAAATGCAATGAAATGTACCATTGCATGTTTATTACAATATTCAAAATCTAGTGAATGTTACATGAACAATTTGAACACATTTCATATATCCCATAGCAAAATTAAATCAATTGCATATAATTTCCACAAGTTATCACCTAACTTAATCATGTTATTTCCATTTAATCAAAACAACAATTTCCACCATCCAAGGCATTTTATCAAACACCTTCAAGGCAAACAATCATGCTAAACACATATTATGCCCATAATTTCACAAAGTTACAAGAAAATACTCAAGTAACTCCCATGCATCAAAATCAAGCTAGAAGTTAGTCTAAACACTTTCTATACTCACTTTCTCATTTTCATATTAATAGACAATTGATATACGTACATAAACACATGCACCCAACCATTCCTATAGACATTTAGGTTAGAATCAGCCCAAGTAAGAGAAACTCTACCTCTTGTAGAGTGAAGGAAGTGGTAGAACTTTCAAAAACACCAACCAAAACCCAAAACCTTTGATTTCACAAAATCCTCTCTTTGGATATTTGGTGAAATCCCTTGTTTTTGGTGTGGTTGCGTAGCCCTTGTGGAGGAGATGAACTTTGACTCTTGGCTCGACGGATTCCGACCGACGAAACTCCGAGAATCGACGAAGGAAGAATGATTTTCTCTCTTTTCTATCCCTCTTTCTCTCACACGTTGGAGACCCGATTTTTAGTAGATATTTCTGCTAAAAAATAGATATTTTTCACTATTTATAATTTTAAAACTCGGTTCTAATCGCGCCACGTGTCCTTCGCTCGTTCGGGTCAGTTTTTGCCCTGAAACGATTTATTTGATCCCAGTTTAAGTTCAAATTAATTTTATTTGAACTTTAATTCAATTATAAGAAAATTTTAAAATTTTTATTTTTGGGGACCTTTATGTGATCATTCGATACCTAGTTGACTCGAACGACATGCAAAATTCGACTATCTTTGAATTTGATAAAATTGGTCTGGGTGACTAGATTTCGCGATACATATCCAATGGCGAAGTTCGTTGTGTCTTACAAGCTCTAGAGAGTACGTATTTTAATTTTGTATTATTATAGTAAAATGACCATTTTACCCTTTTTTAGAAAAATTTAAATTTTCTCGAGTTTTACATTCTTCCCCAAAAGAATTTCGACCCCGAAATTCACACACATATACACACAACCACATGCATATGCAACAGTCATTTAATACTGAATGACTAAAAGAATGTACCTCCATCCTCAAACAAAAAAGGATAATTGGTACGTATAGTGTCCTCACGTTCCCATGTTGCCTCCTCCACTCCTCGGTGCTGTCACAGCACCTTCACTAGCTTCACGGTCTTACCTCGTAAAATCTAATCCCGACTATCCATGATACGTACCGGTCCCTCCTCAAACGTCCCATCCGCATCCACAACAAGCTCGCCCCAATCTATCACATGAGTTAGATCTAGAGTATATTTCTGGAGCATAGAGACATAAAATACTACATGAACACCTGATAGGTTTGGCGATTACGCCAACCTTTAAACAATTGTATCTACCCTCTCAAGTACCTCGAAGGGCCCGATATACCTTGACGACAGCTTTTCCCACTTGTCGAACTTGACCACTCCTCTCTTAGGCATCACCTTCAAGAAGACATGATCTCCCACCTCAAAATTTAGAGGTTGCCGACGTTTGTCGGCATAGCTCTTTTGCCTGCTCTGAGTCGTTAGAAGACGCTTCCATATTAAGTCCACCTTCTTTGAGGTGTCTTTAACCAAATCCAGACCCGTAGAGGGTCTCTCTCCGACCTCCGTCTAACAAACCAGAGAACGATAAGGCCTCCCATATAGCGCCTTGTTGGGTGCCATTTGTATGCTTACTACTGTTATTCTAGGCGAACTTCACTAAGGATAAATGTTCTTTCCAGCTACCCTTGAGATATAGGACGCATGCCCGTAGCATGTCCTCTAAAGTCTAGATGGTCCTCTCTAACTGACCATCCGTCTGGGGATGAAAAAAAGTGCTCATCATCAACTGTGTCCTTATAGCTCGTTGAAAACTCTCCCAAAAATGAGTCGTAAACCTGGGATCCCGATCCGATAGATAGAAACGGGCACCCCATGCAACCGGATAATCTCTCGTATATTCAACCTACAGAATTCCTCCAATGCGAAGGTCATCCGCACAACCAAAAAGTGTGCCGACTTTGTAAGTCGGTCCACTATCACCTATACTACGTCATGTCCCCGTGATGTTTGTGGCAAGTGAGTCACAAAATCTATTGTCATATGCTCTCACTTCCACTCAGCTACCTCAAAAGGTTAGAGTAATCCTGCTGGTCTATGGTGTTCAGCCTTCACTTGCTGACACGTGAGACATTTATTAATAAAATTCTCAGCGTGTTTCTTCATCCCACTCTAGTAGTACTGACGACGAAGATCATGGTACATCTTCGTGCTACTTGGATGTACAGCAAAATGGAAACAATGGAATTCCGTAAGGATTTTCTCTCTCAGATCTATCGACTGGGGAACCACAACCCTTCCCCTGTACTGAAGACCATTATTCATGTGAATGACCCAACCCTCGTCACCAGTACCCGACCGTATTGGATCCATGATGGACAATATTTTCGTGTCTGTCCCTGAGACTCAATCACTCTGCTCAGTAGGGAAGGCGTAGCCACCAAACTCCCCAATGTATCCTGAGCCTGACCCATATAGTGTAGCCCGAACTGTCCTACAGTCTCGAGCATCTGCCATTCCCGAGAAGCCGTACTAGCCAAGACTCTCCGTGACTTCTAGCTAAGTGCATCAACCATCACGTTTGCCTTACTGGGATGGTAATGCAAAGTAAAGTCATAGTCCTCCAGATACTCCATCCAGCTGTGTTACCTCATGTTGATGTCCTGCTGTGTAAAGATGTACTTCAGACTTTTATGGTCCGAAAATACCTCGAATTGCTCCCTTTATAGATAGTGGCACCAAGCCTTCAAGGCAAAGACAATGGCCGCTAACTCCATATCATGTGTAGGGTAATTCTGCTTGTGAGTCTTTAACTGCCGAGAACCATAAGCCACAACCCTCCTGAACTATATCAAAATGCACCCAAGTTCATCCTTAGAGGCATCATAATGCACAGTGTACCTCTGTCCCCTTTCTGGGACTATCAGAATAGGAGTTGAAGTAAGCCTCCTCTTTAACTCCTGGAATGCCTTCTTACACGACTCATTCCACTCAAACTTGACCCTCTTTCGGGTCAATCTTATCATAGGCTCAGCTAGTCAGAAAAAGTCCTTGACAAACCTCCGATAGTACCCTGCCAATCCCAAGAAACTGCGTATCTCAAAGACTGACTTTGGCCTCTCCTAATTAATGAACACCTCAACCTTCTCCGGGTCCATGGATACATCTGAAGCCGACACCATATGTCCCAAGAAGTTTACCTCAGTAAGCAAAAAATTCACACTTGCTGAACTTGACATACAACTAGTGGTCTCTCAAGGTCTAGAGAACAACCCTCAAGTGACCCTCATGCTCCTCCTCAGACTTAGATTAGATCAAGATATCGTCAACAAAGACCACGAAGAACTGATCTAGATAGGGTTGAACACCCTGTGCATGAGATTTATGAATGTCGTCGGGGCATTTGTCAATCCGAAAGGCATGACAGTGAACTCAAAATGATCATACCGCGTCCTAACAGCTGTCCTAGGGATATCAATCTCCCTAACTCTCAACTGATGGTAACCGGTGCAGAGATCTATCTTGGAGTAGTCCCGTACTCCTCTTAGTTGATCAAACAAATCATCTATCTGTGGCAAAGGGTATCTATTCTTGATAGTAACCTTATTCAACTGCCAGTAATCCATGCATAACCGAAGGGTTTTGTCCTTCTTCTTGGAAAACAACACCAGAGCGCCCCAAAGTGAAGTGATTGGTCTAATAAAGACCCTGTCCAATAATTCTTGCAACTGGACCTTGAGTTCTTGCAACTCAACAGGTACCATTCTATGTGGAGTCAAAAAAATGGGTGATGTACTCGGATTCAATGGTGAATCCTACATCCCTATGTGGAGGTAATCCTGATAGTTCATCAAAAAAATTATCCTCATACTCATAAACCACCTGAGGTAGACCTAACTCATGTCTCGTCTCATTTTCCAAGGTAAGGCTTGTCAGCTAACCCATCAACTGCCCGTGCCATCTCGAGTTGTACTCGACTTGGGGTAAAACACTGTGTTTTTTCCTTTAAAACTTGAAACAAACACCCTCAAGCATATAAATAGTGATCCTCTTACGATCACAATCAATAACAACACGATGTGCAGTCAACCATTCCATCCCAAGGATGACATCAAACTTTAATATGTCCATGTCCCTAAGGTCCACAGTGAGTAGCATCCCTGAGATCTCTAACTCACAACCCAGATATTTCTAATCAACCCTCACCCTAGCTCTTAGGGTAAAATTTACCTTTAGTAGCTATTCCAAGGTTTCTACCCCTAAGCCCAAATCATTCACACAGGATGCAGCAATAAAAGAATGAGACGCACCAGAGTCAAATAACACTCTTGCCCATAAATGAGAGATTAAAAATATACCCTAAATGATCGACTGATCTATTGTCTTAGTCTGAGGTGTGATGGCATAGACATGCCCCTGGGTCCCTAAAGTCCTAGCCTGTGAGCCTTATCCTCGGCCTCAACCCATGCCCTGGCCTATCTGGGCCTGATTGTGGAGTCCCCACTCAGAATGTAGTATGCGCTTATGAAGCACCTTAAAACTGGTACTGGCTTCCCTGGCCCATAGTGGGGTAGGGAGGAACAAACTATGTCTGTGGTTCCCCACTAAAGACTAGGATTGGGATGTCCCATAGCTTTGGGATCCTTGTCGTTAAGGATAATCCTTCCTCATATGACCCGCCTGGTGACAGAAATAACAAGTCTTCTGACCTACCTAGTAGGTGGTCCTGAAGTTTCCCCTTAATTGGGAGAATCGACCTTCGCCTTGGCCTTGATAGCCGCGGCCTTGTCCTTGCAGAGCAAAAGTCCTTTGCTTTTTTCCCGCACTAGAAGAAGAGGATTGAGGCTCTTTCTTCCAGTCCTTAACACCCGCTTCCAGATGTTTCATGCATCATCCACTTTTCTTTCAATGGCCATAGCAGTCTCGACCATCAAGTCTAAATCTTGTAGAAGAAGTCCCACAATTTTACCTCGAATGGGCAATTTCAGCCCATCCTCAAACTTCCTCACTTTGTCCATGTCGGTGGCCATATAATCGTCAGCAAAACGGGCCAATTCCATGAACTTAGTCACATATTCTAGTACAGTCATGGTTCCTTGCTTCAAGTCTAGAAATTCCCGAGCCTTAGCTTGCCAGACAAATGTCGAAAAATACTTGCCCATAAAGAGCTCTCGGAATTCTCCCCAAGTCATAGCCGCGAAGTTCCTTGAGGCTTTAATCCAATCCCACCACAGCTTGGATTCTTCCTCTACCTGAAAAGTAGCTACAGTTATCTTGTTGGCATTAGAGGTGATCTACATAGCCCTAAGACCTCGTCCGATTGCCGAAACCAACAGTCAGCTACCATAGGGTCTGCCCATCCCATGAAGGTCGGAGTATGGTGTGCCTTGAACTTCTGAAGGTTGCTCGAGCTTCCTTGTCCCATGTTTGCACCAGTCTATGCAATAGTAGCAGTTGTAGCACTGGCCTGTGCTATAGTAGCTGCCGCCTCACCATTAGCCTCTACAAAGGCTTGGGATCAAAGGTCGGTGGTGGTTGGTTGTTCCACCCGTTGGCTCGACGTCCTCTCCCTCTATTTGCCATCTACACACAAGTAAGATAATAATAGATCCTCACATAGTATTCCAAGATGGGGATCAACATTTTAAACTTTGAGAATTTTCTCATTGTCTCACTAATAGAGCATATGTCACCCACTAGTAGACATTTACACCCTGAACTATCATGTTCATCCCTTTTTCTAAACATAAGGTTTTGTTTTCTAAACCTAGTGTTCCTCTTTTCATATACATAGCACCATGCATATAATCATGTTGCGAGTAAAGCACATAACATGAAACGCACAATGGATGTAATAGTCTAGACCCAATACCATCAAGCCCTAGGTAATTCGTATACCTAAGCTCTGATACCAAGCTGTGACGTCCCAAAATCGGGGATATTTTATTAACTGTTGATAACCCATCAACCCGCGAAAATACCCGTGAATGTCGTATAACCCGATACCACGTCGTAACATCCCTTGAACGAATTTTAACCCACAATGTAATTCGGATTTAATTATACACTAGGTTCGTCCCAAGACCGGTAGACCATGATTTATGCTCCATTTGGGTTGATATGGCTGATATTGTTGATGATTTTGTGGTTGTGTTAGAGCTTGTGTTTGATTCGTGGGTTGTGTATTTATCCAACTAAACTTCGGATGATTCCTCCATCTTGGATTGTAAGTTTCAGACTATGGATTCAGATAAGGCTTATTATTATAAGTTGGAATTGTATTTGCTTGTTCAATCAAGACTTCTTTGAATGTAGGTATAGTTGGACATTCTGTTGCAGGATGTCTTGACAGTGCACAAATTTCACAGATTTGATTAATAGTAGATATAACAAACACTTGTTTTATTTTTTTTCATTTTTAAGGCTTCTAGTTTTCGAGATAAATTAGCCATTTTAGCTTTTAAATCATCATCTACTTTTAACACATATTTTCCTCTTTTGGATGTAGATGGCTTAGTTTCCATTATATTTGAAGAAGTCGAGTCCCACATTTCGGAACTTTCAGAAATAGTATCCAAAAATTGAAATGCTTCTTCAGGAGTTTTGTTCATGAGTTCTCCTTGGGCCATCATTTCAACAAACTGTCACATTGCAAGTGGAAGAGCCTCATAGAAAACCCGACTAAAGTCTAGTTTTAAAATGCATGATGTTGACAAGCTTGGAGCAGATCTTTAAATTTTTCTCAATATTGATAAAAAGTTTCATCTTTTTTTATAGAAAAATTCATTATTTGACATCTCAGTGTATTGGTACGATGTACTGGAAACAAAATTTTTAAAGAACTCAGGTTGTAAAGCTTGCCAATTTGTGATAGAATTAGCTCTTAAAGTGTTAAGCCACTATTTCGCTTTATCTTTTAAAGAAAAAAGAAAAAGTTTTAATTTAACCATTTTAGAATTATCTTGTAAGGTTCCATAGACTTCTTTAAATTCTTTCATATGAACATAAGAGTTTTTAGTTTCTAAAGCATGAAATTGTGGTAATAACTATATTGTTCCTAGCTTAATATTAAGATTTGGAGCATCTGTTGAAAAGAAAAGCATGACGGGACATTTGTTCATGTAGGATGTAAATATTCACTTAATGGTCGGACATTTTGAATTACTTTCTGCTCTCTAAGATTTTCTTCTCTAGGTACATTTTGAAACATACTTCATTCAAATGGTTCTTGATTAGATAAAGATGAAGATGAAGATGAAGATGAAGGAGATGACTGATTTACTGAACCTACTGATGAATGCGTAGACGTAAACTATTTAAGAAAACACACAATATATATATTTTATATATATACAACTTTCTTCTTTTATATAATTTCAAATTACCATCACTTCCCGACAACAGGGTCAAAAACTTGATTGCACTTTTCTTTGTTATTTGATTAATATTATAGGTTAATTGCACTAGAAGTCCTCAAAGTATGGGGTTTGTCTCATTTTCGTCCCTAATATTTTAATTGTATCATTTTTTGTCCTTGAAGTATTGAATGTATTTCTATATGATCATTCAAACAGACAACGTCAAGATTGTTAACAATTTTTTATCATAAACTTTTCATGTAATATCTAAATATGGACAAAAAATAATTTTGATAGCTCTTAAACAAAATTTGGGTAGCTCTTGATAAAAAAATGTGTAATATGGGTAGCTTTTGACCAAAATTGAAATTGGTCATGATCAAAATTTTGTAATTTGAGCAGTTATTTAACCAAAATTTGAGTAAAAATTTGGTCAAGCGTTATTTAAATTATTTTTTTATCTATATTTAAGTATTACGTGATAAGTTTATGATAAAAAAATCGTTAGCAATGTGGACGTTGTCCAATTGAGGGACTATATAGAAACATATTCAATATTTTAAGGACAAAAATGATGCAATTGAAATATTGGGGACCAAAATGAGAGAAGTCTCATACTTTGGGGACCTCAATTACAATCAAACCTAATATTATACACCTATGTATAAGTGAACGAATTGCAGTTGTCTCGATTTTAAGTTCAAGTATCGATCTCACGAAGAGTTTGAATAATTAGGAAATAAAATGAAAATAGTGAAGTTGTTGTTTAAACTAAGATAACATGAGATAGCTTGTAATGTGAGATTAGATTGATAATGTGATGTCCCAATAGTCGGGGGTCCCTTATAAACTGTTGATCAACCATCAATCTTGGGAATTACTTGTGAATGTCGCATAAGTCGACACCACGTCAATAACATCCCCTTAGCTGGGATCATAACCCACAAGTGTAACTCGTATTCGTTTTTTTTATTTGAACCAACCAAGGTTCAATATACCATGAGTTGTACTCCATTATAGTCCATTTATATCGTTTAAGGGAAGGAACTCATAGCCCAATAGCTTGGTAAGAAGTTTTTAAATTTCTGAATTTTTTGGAAGCGTACTGATAAGCATACTGGTACGGTTTGCCTACTGGACAACGTCGTACTGGTACACGTACCGGTACGGTTAGCCCATTTTTGCCTGTTTGACTTGTTTTTCATTTTCAATCATTTCCAAACCTTTCCAAAACCAACCCAAACTTATACATGTATTTGTACATCAAACATGATTTATACAAGTTTCATTACTATCAATTCCATATATTTACACATCAAAATGAAAATTTTCACAAAAGCTTTGAAAATAAACCATAAAAGCCCCAAGTCGGCTTTCTTCATCATTGGAGCTCGAAATGGGAGCAGTCCGCCGGTGTAAACCCTGCACCTGAAATATTTTCTGACGAAGGGTGAGCTACGCTCAATAGAGTATTTCCTAAACAGGCTACTCCCCAACTTAGATGTATATGAAATGTTCACATGCAAACAATCAATAAGCTCATAAGATTTCGAGCAAGAATATGCATTCAATGTTGGAATTCACAATGCCATGCTGTGGAATGAGGTGAGACTCACTCATGTACATCAACCGAGCCCTTCCCGGCTCTTCAACACATGTAAGTGACAATGTGTACGAATTCATCATTTATGGTGCACATCAAATGACATTCACCAATCTAGGGTCTTTGTAGGGTGGATGTTCATGGACTTACACCAAGGGTCACCAAACTCACACAGAATTTATGGACTTTCACCGAGGGTTCCACATACACCCACACACTTTATGGACTGAACCAAGGGAGTGCATCTCCCAATCACCAAGTCTTGCACCCGAGGGATCTTCTAGCCCTTCTTGCTAACCCCAACCCTAATTATCATGTAAACCATGAGACTCGGCCAAGTCTTCGACCAAGCTTACTCGAGCCCACCCGTCATCCACCAAATGTGGTGATGACAACAACCATGCACCCACACCCACAAAATGCGATGTCTCCGTGCATATGCAATATAATGCCTCATTGCAACAATAATATAATGTTCAATATGCCATGATTGACATAAGAACTATTTAACACATTCCACGAACAATTCTTTCCCAGCACATAATTTCTATAACCTTCAATGCCAATATATCACAAGCATGGATATATATATATATCAAAAATTCTCATAGAAAAATTTTCAAGCATGTTATTACATAATCATGCTATCAACATTCTAAATTTGTCAAGGCATAATGTAAACACATACCAAGCACACAAACCACATAACTCTAGAATCACATTAGGTCAATTTCACATACCCAATTCAAGATAAAATTTACTTTACACATTTCCAATACCCATTTCACCAATTCAACTGCAAGGGCAAGTGATAAATCATTCTATCAACCTACCCATTTCATAAAAACATCCTAGGTTTGGAATAAACCTAAGTAGGAGGGAACCTTACCTCTTGAAGCGTAAGGAACCACCGTGGGAAGTTACAAGAACCCGATTCTAGCCCAAAACCCTAGCTTTCAAGAATCTTGTACTTTGATCTTTGGTAGAACCCGCGCTTTTTGGTAAAGCCGCGTAGCCCTTGATGCATAGAACAACTTTTGTTCTTGGCTCGAGTCAATTTGAGCACCCAATCTTCGTAGATCGTAGAGAGAAGGTGGAGTCTTCCTTTTTTCCCTCTCTTCTCTTCTCACGTTGGAACTGGCTGAAGAAATGGGGAGAACATCAAATTTTCTCCCCTATTTATACCCTCTAATTGCTTGGTCCACAATGTGCCACACGACCTTCTTTTTTTCGGGTCCGTTTTTGCCCCAAAACGATTTAATTTTATCCCGGTTCAAGTTTAAAATATTTTTATTACAGCTTATTTTAAATTGTTTTCCAAATTTCCAAATTTTATTAAAATTTTCATTTTTTGGGGGTCACTCGAGTCCCAATTGTCTCGTAAAACGTAAAAAAATTGAATATCTCAAAACTCGATGAAAATTGACGTGGTAGCTAGATTTTACGAGACGAATCCAATGGTGAGGTCCATTTAGTCATTCAAGATCTAGAAAAATTTAGGTTTGCAACCCGTACATAGTGGCATATTATCGTTTTGCCCCTCTTTTGTAAAAAGTTTGAATTTACCCCGATTTTATAGATAACTAGTCTAATTAAACAAATATTTGTAGATAGATTGTTTAAAGACATTAATATAAAAAGTATACTTCAGTTTAAGGATCTCATATGCATTTTACTGGTCAAGTACTGGAAATACTACCTTACAATAATTAACTTCCATGTTACAGACAAGTCAATCGGTAGGTCTGATGTATATAAACTATCACACAACAACTTTTTAGGTTAGTTGGTGGTGTCCATAACAATTGATCAATCCAAGTGAACCAGAAGGACAAACCATTGATGAGGAATCACTTGAATTATTCAATTGATTCTGTGATAGTAAATGCGTACATAATAAACCATAACACAATAACTTCTTAGTTTAGCTGGTGGTATTAAGTCATAACACAACAACTTCTTAGGTTAGCTTGTTATAGATGTGCCAATTGACTAATTAGAGTAAACCAGAAGGACAAGCCATTCACGAGGATTACTTGAATTATTCAATAGGTCATCTGTAATATATATGTACTAACTAAACATCCTCAGTGCCTTTGGAGGTCAAGCTATACTGGTGGAACACCGTAGATGTTTGACTGGCAATATTACTACGTATATAAGTTAAAGGGTCGAATTCCCTAGAGGTCCCAAAATATGAGATTTGTTTCATTTTGGTCTCCAATGTTTCAATTACATCATTTTGGTCCCTAAAGTATTGAATATGTTTATATATGGTCCCTCAAGCAGATGATGTTCAGATTGCAAGCGATTTTTTTATCATAAACTTGTCACATAATACCTAAATATAGACAAAAAAATAATTTTAATAGCTCTTAAACAAAAATTGGGTAACTCTTGACAATAAAAATGTGTAATAGGTATAATTTTTGACCAAAATTTGGATAGTTCATGATCAAAACTGTATAATTTAGATAGCTATTTAACAAAATTAAAGTAGAAATTTGGTCCAGAGTTATCCAAATTATTTGTTTTTCCGTATTTGAGTATTACGTGACAAGTTTATAATAAAAAATTGTTAGTAATCCGGATGCTCTTTGCTTTGGGGACCATAAGGAAACATATTTAATAATTTAGGGACTAAAATGATGCAATTAAAACTTTGGGGACTAAAATGAGACAAACTTCATACTTTGGGGACCTCCAGTACAATTAACCCTAAGTTAAACAACCCTAATAACCCATAAGGACAAGCCATTCGCGAGGATCATTTAGGTTTTGCACCATGCATTAGTCGAATATCCACAGTGCTCCGGTGGCGGTCAAGCCATACTGATAGGAATATCGCATATATTTAACCGGCAAGACGATGATGCACCGATGACATAATTCCAGACATAACACTGAAATTACGTGCATCACTGTATCATGCATGAAACGTATAATACATATATATATGTGAATAAAACATTATCATTTCCAGAAGTTAACCAACATTATACATATGTTTACCTCTTAATGGTGGATAGAAGCGACTACTCACATCCATTACTATAGACAAACAAGGAGTGCAGGTAGTTTTCATTACAACTATAATTGAAATACAGACTCAGACAATTCTTTCACAAGGAACAATTAAAACACAACCACATTTATTATCAGTCAAGACAAAAAAGTGACGGTAGTTCAACCATCCGAATAGAAAGATACAACAGAAATGAAGAAATATAGAGTTTCGGTTGGAGTGTATAACGAAATGAATTTGTATCTGACTTCTTCTTTCTCTCTTTCTTTTTCTTTTTCTCTTGTTCTCTTTGAAACTTCTCCCTGGAACTCTTTAAGCCCGTCCGTGTGAAAAAGAAGAAGGCATGCAGTATTTATAGGCAAAGGAAAATAGGAGGTGGAGGGATCATGATGAACCTCCAAGGGCCACTATTCGGATGCCCCTCCACCATCCAGACGGTGGAGCCTTGCTGGATCATTATCATTTTGGCGTGTTGACTCTTCTTTTATGTATATTACACCTTGGTCCTTTGTTCTTTCAAGCTTTGATGTATTGTTCTTCATATTTTCTGGCAATTCTTCATTGATCCCTAAAATTTTAAACATAACACAATTAAAACCCTAATTTATGCACAAAACCCTAATTGACTCTAATTGATAGTTTTTAGTTATTTTATCATACCAATTTGACTTATTTAACTATTCTAATTTACATACTAATCAAGATTAATCAAGCACGCATTGTCCAACGGTCCCATTGGCTTGAGTACTCCCATCTCTAACCTAAGCTTCACTCCCCAGTCCAAGCACATCTCTGTCACAAGTGTACCGAAGGGGAGTGAATTCCTCTTGGCATCACATCCATTTATCATCCCCATCAAGATCAAGGACGAGAGATCTATGCTTTGGCCCCTACACATTGTGTATAGCAATCGACCCATCTTCAGGAGGATCTCATTCTTGATTCCGATGGGGGCAAGGTTCAAGACAACAATCAAGTTGAATATTTTGAATTTGTCCTTCAACTCAACTCATCTTGCCTAAAAAATCTTCTTGCTCCCCAAGCAAATGTTGATAAGCCCATCAACTCAACACTGACCGCATCCATCTCCATAGTCTTCCTCGCGGGATAGCTTGGCTTTAGTACCCGTGGTACGACCCTCATCTCTACAATGTAATCTTCATCGGCATTAATGTGAACCCCTCTCACATATGTGGTAATCGCCCCATTCATAATCTCGGCGTTGGAGTAAAACTACCCCACTAACTGATTCACCACCTCTCCATCATTTCTCAAATACATCGTCCATCCCCTCTCCTTCATATTTGCATAAAGCCCTAACTCCGCAAAATCCAACAATTCAATTGTTTGTTCTCAAACTATAGCTTGGTTTTGAAAGAAATTTCATATCGATCGAATTTTAAGGCACTAGGTAATTGGGTTCTATCGTACCTTCGGACCACAGGTGGCCTTTCTTCTTATTGCTCGATCACTTCTTCTACAAAATTGGGCTCTTGGTTGGCCGCCTTGCGCCTAGCAGGCATCTTCATTCTTGGAGGCATGTTTTTCGGATTTTGGGGTTTGAGGGCAAGAAAAACTTAGATTTATGGGTAAAAATGTGAGAAATGAGGTGGGATTGTGTTTGAGTGGTGGATTTTGGGTAGAAATTGAGAATGAATGAGGTTTTGAGGCTTGGGAGGTGAAAAGTCAATCGAGGGGTTGTAGGATTTAAATGGTTTTGGGAGTTTTTGAAATGGAGAAGACGAACCAGGTATTTATACCCAAGCAGCCAACGTTCGAACGTCACTAACGTTCGAACGTGCATAAAAGGATTTTTAACAGATGGTTCAAATGTTAAAGTGTCATATTATAAGCTCTTGGAGTTCGAACATTGGTGTCCTACAGAGGCCAAAGTACTATAAGCTTCTGATGTTCGAATGTTGGTATGACATTCTTGGAGGCATGTTTTTCGGATTTTGGGGTTTGAGGGCAAGAAAAACTTAGATTTCTGCGTAAAAATGTGAGAAATGAGGTGGGATTGTGTTTGAGTGGTGGATTTTGGGTAGAAATTGAGAATGAATGAGGTTTTGAGGCTTGGGAGGTGAAAAGTCAATCGAGGGGTTGCAGGATTTCAAGGGTTTTGGGAGTTTTTGAAATGGAGAAGACGAACCCAGTATTTATATGCAAGCAGCCAACGTTCGAACGTCACTAACGTTTGAACGTGCATAAAAGGATTTTTAACAGATGGTTCAAATGTTAAAGTGTCATATTATAAGCTCTTGGCGTTCGAACATTGGTGTCCTACAGAGGCCAAAGTACTATAAGTTTCTGATGTTCGAATGTTGGTATGACTTTCGAACGTTGGGTCCTAGTTCAAACTTTAATCAGGCATTCAAATATTTGGTGCTCCCATTACTTTTGATGTCCTGCAGAGGCTAAAGTTCTGTGAGCAGTCAACCTTCGAATGTGAACTGCCGTTTGAACGCCAAATCAAAAATCACAATTTTATGCACATTTATATACACATATTAAAAGAAGGCTATATACACAAATTGAACTTTGAAAATATGGCATGTCAAGATAAGTCCCTTCCCACAATATAAATTCGTTGGTATTTGTGGACATTCCTTACTCGGCTCACGTCTCTATTTCCAAAAAAAAAAAAGTGTTTGTACATTAATCAACAAATATTTACACTTTTTACAAAAAAGTTTGGACCACTAACCTTCATAAAAAACACAATTTTCCATGACTTGGTCAAAAACATTCTAAACTGAGTCTTGCCTTGTCTCCATGCCATTCAAACAATCAGTGACTCCTCTAATTTATTGTCGCACAAAACGTGTAAGTACAAAACCAAAATAACATGGCGTCTCAGGATAATCCTTACTCTGCCCATTCACTATCCAGTCTAATTGATCGAGTGTGCGACCGAAAATTGGTTTAGAACACTGATTATATTCCTTCATGTGAAAGATTCTGTCACATTGTTTACATGCATCAAGTCTTTTGGCACAACAACATTTAGGAAAAGTGATTTTGCCACATAGTAGTTTCGCTTGCTCTTCTCGAATTTCAATTTTTCTCATCAATCTTGTTTTTCTCATTATCAATGAATGCACATCAGATGGAAAAGTGCATAAAATTTCTAAACTAAACCAAAAAATCTTACTATCCATGCTCACTAGACTTAAGACACTCTATCGGTTCTTTAACATTTTCCAATCACAAAGATGATTGAAGCTACTTTAAAAACATGATCATCAGTTTTTATATACTATAAAGACTGTATCAATATGAAATATAAGACAGAATATGAAATATGATCAAGAAAAATTAAAAGCACAAAATATGAACTTTAGTTCTCATCTCAACCTAAACTCAACATTGTCCAAATGTTTTGAATTTACCAGTAGACGCAAAATGGAGTTAGGATTGAAAGTAGATATCTGTTCATCTATCGACGCCTACAAACAAAATACACAAATTAATCATCTTTACGAAGATTAGGTTTTCGGCTAGGATAGAAACGCTTGTGCGTGAGTGTAAACAGAAGTAGGACACACATGAGCAAGTACATAATTAAAATGTAAAACATGAAACAAAGGATTGTGTTGGTGGAGTGTGTGGCCATGGAGTTGCAGAGAGTGGGTCGTTTGAAGAGAAAAAGGGAAGAAGAAGAAGAAGAAGAATGACGGATGGGGAAAAAAGGGAAAGGGTTGGAGGCCTTATGAAGGCGTTCTTTCGGGTCGGGTGGAGTAGGATTTTTCCTGACCCGACCCTTTTTTTGTGTCGGTAGGCGTGAATCTCAGCGGAATATTCTGGATCCATTAAAAAAATAGTTTCCACATCTATAACAAAGTCTTCAAAAAATGGTTTCAAACGTTAACTATTGACAGTGAAAATATTGCCATTTGACGGATTCTCCACTTCCACTGCTCCATGTCCAAACACTTGTTTGACAATGTAAGGCCCACCATTTTGATCTCAACTTGCCAAGAAACAGGCGGAGCTTTGAATTGAATAAGAGGACTTTTTGTGAAGGGGCAAAGGATTTTCTCAATATATTTTTATCATGAAAAACTTTCATCATTTCCTTTACAATTTTAGCATTGTCATATGCCTTATTTCTCAACTCTTCCAACTCATTAATCTGAAATTTTCTTGAGATTCCAGCCTTGTCATGGTCAAAATTCATTATTTTAATGGCCCAGTATGTTTTATGTTCCCATTCCACAGGTAGGTGACAAGGCTTGTCATAAACTAATCGATAAGGAGACATGCCCAAAATTATTTTAAAAGTAGTGTGATATGCCCAGAGTGCATCAATTATTCTTAATGACCAGTCTTTACAGTCTGAATTTTTCATTTTTTCTAAAATCAGTTTGATCTTTCGATTAACTAATTCAGCTTGTCCACTAGTTTGTGGATGATAAGAGGTTGCAATTTTATGAGAAATCAAGTATTTTTTCATCAAATTCTAAAAAGGATGATTACAAAAAATGAGCACCCCCATCACTTATAATGGATTTAGGAATTCCAAACATGGACAAAATGTTTTCTTTTCAAAAAAATGATTACTGTTCGGTGATCATTATTTCGGCATGGAATTACTTCAACCCTTTTGGAAATATACTCAACAACCACAAAAATATATAGATAGCCAAAGGAAGGGGGAAATGATCACATAAAATCGATGCCCCAACAATAAAAAATTTTAATTACTAGAATGGGGTTCAAGTGCATCAAGTTTCTTTTAGAAATATTTCCCAACCTTTGACATCTGTCACATGTTAGATAGAAGACATGAACATCTTTAAAAAGTGTGGGCCAATAAAATTCATACTGCAAGATTTTCACAGCGATTTTTTTAGATGAAAAATGGCCACTACATACTTCAGAATGACAAAAAGATATTACATGTTTGCTCTCATGATTGGGGATACAATGTCATATGATTTAACCCTTACAGTACTTAAACACATATGAATCCTCTCAAGCGAAATTACGAACCTCCCATAGAAATTTCTTCTTATCTATCATCGTATATACAAGAGAAAACTCACTAGTGGTAAGGAATTTTACAATATCAGCGTACCATGGTGTTTTCACTATTCTGAATAGTTGTTCATCACAGAAATTTTCATTAATTGGCAGCCCATCCTCATGAAATTTATATGTTAACCTAGATACATGATCTGTCACCACATTCTCAATACCTTTCCTGTCCTTAATGATTAGATCAAACTCTTGTAATAAGAGTATCCATTTTAAGAGTCGTGGCTTGGCATCTTCTTTATGAGAAAAAATTTTAATGCTACAAGGTCAGTGAACACAATAACAAATGAACCAACAAGGTAAGAACGAAATTTCTCCAGAGCAAAAACTACAGCAATCAGTTCTTTTTTAGTTATGGAACAATTCATTTGAGTGTCATTCAAAGTTTTAGTTGCATAATAAATCACATAGGGTTTCTTTTCCTTTCTTTGTCCCAACACAGCTCCCATAGCATAATCTCTTGCATCACACATCAATTCAAATGGTAGAGTCCAGTCAGGAGGTTGCATTATTGGGGCAGAAATTAACATACCATTAAGCTTATCGAAAGCTTTTTGGCATGCTTCACTGCACCCAAAAGTTACATCCTGACTTAGGATATGACACATTGGTTTAGATATGGTACTAAAGTCTTTTAAGAATCTCTTATAGAACCCTGCATGTCCTAGAAATGATTGGGCATCTTTAATAGTCTTTGGTGCAGACAAATTTTCAATTAGATATATCATTGCCTTGTCAACTTTTATGCCTTCAGATGACAAAATGTGACCTAAAACAATGTCTTGTATTACCATGAAATGAAATTTCTCCCAATTGAGCACCAGATTGATTTTCGTACATCTTATCAATACCTTCTCCAGATTTGTCAAACACAAATCAAATGAATCACCATATACACAAAAATCATCCATGAAAACTTCCAAAAATCTCTCAATCATGTCACTAAACAAACTCAGCATGTACCTTTGAAATATTGCATGAGCGTTACAAAGCCCAATTGACATCCTTATGAATGCAAATGTGCCAAAGGTGCATGTGAATTTTGTTTTCTCTTGGTCATAAAGTGCTACCTCAATTTGATTATACCCAGAATATACATCTAGGAAATAGTAGAATGCATGACCTGTAATTTTTTCTAAGACTTGCTAAAGAAAGGGAAGAGAAAAATAGTCTTTCCTAGTTACCAAATTGAGTTTTCGATAGTCTGTCCACATTTGTCATCCTAAGACAACTCGCCATCCTATTATAACTCGAGTTGATACCAGCTCATTGGCCTCATTTTTAACCACTGTGACCCTAGACTTCTTGGGCACAACTTGGGTTGGGCTAACCTATTAGAGATGGGAAAGATTATTCCTGTATCTAATAGTTTGAGCACCTCAGCCCTTAAATCTCCTTCATGTAAGGGTTCAGTCATCACTCCCTTTGACAAGAGGGTTTTGAATCCTCCTCAAGGTATATAGCATGATTGCAGATTAACTAGCTTATACCTTTCAAATCATCAATGGTCCACCCAATGGCCTTTTATGGCGTCTAAGGACATCAATTAGCTTAGAATGTTGCAAAGCTGCAAGCTTAGATGAAATTACCACTGGGTATGACTCGTCTTCCCCTAAGAATGGATATTTTAGGTCAAATGGGAAAGGTTTTAGTTCAGTCTTTGGTGGCTTGACACTTGATGAAAGTGACTTTGTATCACATGGTGAGAGTTCTTCGAATTTGGGTGCCCATGTCCCCTCAAAATGAATAGGGCAACTGATTCGCACTTTTAGGGTGTGTCTGAATTATATTAAAATATTACACCCAAGTATAGGTGGTCGAATTGTAGTTTTCTTGGTTTTTAAGTCCAAGTATCGATCCCACGAAGAGTTAAGTAATGCTAAAGAAAAAAATAAAAAAAATTAAATACAGTTAAATGGTTTGTTTGGAGTAGTTTGATGTTTGATTGCTTGTGATGTGAGCTTAGTCTAATTAACTGGTTTTAAAATAAAAGGCAGGCGGAAGTAAAGTGCAGATATAACAAAGTGCATAAATAGAGCAGATTAATCGACAGAAATATAAAATATATCCTTCAGTTTAAGGATCCCATATGCTTTATATTGGTATTGTTACGGAATTGCTACCACACATCAATCAACTTTCATTTTACTGGAAAGTTAATCGGTAGGTCTGATGTACATATTCAGCACACAATAGCTTATTAGGCTATTGTGAAGGTAATATATATTATAACACAGCTGCTTATTAAGCTATGCTGGATTATCGATGTTCCAATTGACTAATTCAAGTAAAACCCACTGGTGGTATAGACGATCATCCAGCGACTTGTCAGGTCGGCCAGTGGTAGATAATCCTAGTACAATAACTTGTCAGGTTAGCTGTATTTGGATATGTCACCTGGAAAGTCAAGCCACTCAAATGGAATACTTGAATTATTCAATAGATCATTTTGGTATATATATATATTGACAGTAGATCTTCCTCAGCGTTCCAGTGTAGGACTAGCCATACCAATAGGATCATCGGGGTTATTCTAGCAGGCAATATTATTATATATAGTAATATCATGCGTCAGTGAAACTTCCTCAGCGTTCCAGTGGAAGCAAAGCCATACCGATAGGATCACCGGGGTCATTCCAGCTGGCATGTTTTATATATATAATAAACGTATAGATAAAATATCAGCAATTCCATAAACAAACCAGTATTGTACATATGTTCCCCTCGAACTGGAGGATATAAGGAACTACTCACGCTCCATTGCTATAGACGAGCAAGGAGTGTTGACAGTTATCATTACAACAAAATTAAAGTACAAAATGTAAAAGGCTTTCGTAGGG